>BFEA01000038.1:429044-443911 GCA_003427395.1 Chara braunii
GGAAAAAGAAGAGAGGGGGCAAGGGGTGGCAGATCGATAGAAGTGAACCAATTGGCCTGACGGAGTGGCCTTTTGAATACCTACCTAAAGAATACGTAATCATCACGAGTCTCCCCTCCCTGCCCACTGATCCAGTCTTTTTTCTACAGCAGATTACACAAACTAACTTCCAAAGTCGCTCCAGGTCTCGTTAGAAGGAGAGACGAAATAACTGACCATATCGCTCTGCCAATCGCCATTTGACAGGAGAGTTGTGCTGAATCTCAGTATAGGGAATCAACACCAGAGTTCCCTGTGCAGAGACTTATACTTCGCAACTTTCACAGTACACAGACATCGTCACGTCAGGGTGAGCAATCTAACAGACACGGGGCGAGCCAGGCCCAGGCAGCAGTTCTCAAGCACACTCGAGAGACGTGGGAAAAAGCAATGATCCCCTTTCCCTCATTCCACCCTCAATACCAACGCCGGCTCCACCCACCCACCCGTCTTGCGCCCCTAAAAAGAAACAACAAACAACAACCAGAGCACCACCCATCCATCCTCAAAGCAACGATGGAGGCGCCAACCTACATGAACACCAGTCGCAAAGAGATCCCTGTTGACAACAGATATCAAAGTATAGAACTGTCCCCTTTTGACTGGTGTGAGCACGACAACTACGTGTGGAATGCTGACGACAATGAAGCTGGACTCGAGCAATTCCGACGGAAGTAAGTATCACTGTATCAATAACATTTGGCGATGACCAGGTGAAGGTCATCACCGCTCCAGCCAGAAAAGTGTCATATGCTGGAAATGTGAAAATAAAACCCTCTCTACAGAGAACACGAAAAGACGGTTGAACCAAATTGCTCACATTTGTGTATAAACGCAGAAACTGGCGGGAGAAATGGGCGGGAAGCCACAAGGGTTTACCTGTTGCCTTGAACCGACGAAATGCTGACTCTCAGAAGAACCGAAGCAGCGCAGATGATCAGGGTGTCCGGAGACATCATGAAATAGCCTGCAGGATCACGCAAGTCTGCCGGCACGAGGCGGGTGTACGCAGAGCACCGAAGTGGACGAAAAGGAAATCCTACTATGCCTGTTAGATCGTACAGCAAAAGCCAACAGCGAGAGGGACAGTCAATAGATGCACAAATTATGAAATGGACAGTGTTCAAGAAAATCTGAGAAGGTGTACCAGTGGTGGATGGACAGGTACAAATGCCTCTCAGCGCGGATTTACAAATGTGAAGAGGAAAGTTATGGGATGTCAGTGCAGTACCAGCACATAGTTTGTGAAATTGGGTGCCCTAGAGAGCGAGAACATAGAGGACATGACCTAACCTACATGGTGAACTGAAATCAGGTTCTACTTGTCAATGATCTATGGCACATGAATGAAGAAGGAAAGAGATTCTGGTATGGATACAAGCCGACGGAACCTACATGGGGTAAGGTCTAGGTAAGATCCAGCTCAGCGCAAGCAGGACACACCCAGACAAAACTAGCCCCATGTGGTATAAGGTCCAGTCAGGCACGGGCCCGGAAAAGACTAGCCCAACGTGATAAAAGGTCCAGTCAGGCAGCCACCATGACGGTGAAACAGGCAAGCGACCTCCCCACATCATTTTGTGGAGAAGTACCCAGTGCACTGTTGTCCCCTCCAGTCCCTAACAGTCGCCAAAGGGAGAAAATACCCACCACGGTTGTCCCCTATGGTCCCTAACAGTCCCAAACTCAATTTCATATCAATGGTGTATCAAATCACTACATGGAGTAGTCCCGGCTTCGCCTCAGCGAAATGGACCTGCTCCTCTTCTGCCAGGCATCTTTCAACTGCTGCCGGAAGCCGTGCTTGTGCCCGTACTCCTCTTGTATGATGCCCTGTCCCCACACATACAAAAATCTGTTGTCTTTGTCTTAGCCTTTGCGACGCAGCCCTTAGAGCTGCCAGCTCTCGCTTCAACAAAGGGAGCGCCTCATTCACATGAAGTCCGTGTAAGTCGAGGATCCCTCTCTGACTGGGACCGCCACTCGTATATCCACTTGCAGCATTCCTGGAACATAACCACCACAGAAAAGTATTGTTGTCAACAGATCATGATGGCCAAGGCATCATCCGCGATTGTCTGATGGAACTATCAGCCAAGTAACATATACAAAGGAGAACAGGCAAACGAAACCAATGTAGAAGTACCTGAACGATTGAGCTCTACGTTGCCAGCTCAGTTCGCTCTTTCTCTTTCTCTCTCTCTCTCTCTCTCTCTCTCTCTCTCTCTCTCTCTCTCTCTCTCTTTCTCTTTCTCTCTCTCTCTTTCTCTCTCTCTCTCTCTCTCTCTCTNCTGTGTGCAAGCAGCTGGACTGTCTGCAGGAGGCATAGGAGCGGATGTATCCGTTTGGGACAACGGAACCGCAACAACCCGTGGAGGAGGCACAGAGAGAATTGGGGTAGACAAAGAAGCAGGCCGCTGATCCCTGGCCAAGTGGCGATGTTGTGCATGGCTTGGCTCCCTATCCTGCGCAGGGGCCCACAACTGCAAGGGGGGGACTGGGTGTCCACCAAGGACACTGCGCAACGAGTAGGCTTAGAGAGAGAGAGAGAGAGAGAGAGAGAGAGAGCCTCTAGATAGTCTTAGGAGTAGGTAATGGAAGGCAAAAGAAACAGAAGTTGAGAGAAGAGTGTAGAAAGAACAGAAAAAGAGAGAGAGAGAGAGAGAGAGAGAGAGGACAACTATTGTCAACAGCAGTAGTGAGCCCAAGGAAGATGGCATCTGAGAGCGGCTGCCCACGGCGAGGGATATCGAAGCATACAGGGAGGAAAAGGCAACAAGACAAGAAGAGAGAAAAAAAATGCCTGCTCGCTCTGCACCTGTGGAAGGGTGAGGCGGTGGAGACGAAGGGCAAGTCGCTGCAGGCAGGCATGAAGATATTGGTTTAGAGGTCAAACATGAACACAAAAGTTTTGAGGCTTTGGAATTCTCGATGCTGCACGTGAGAGCAAGAGTGTTTGCCTCGGAGGGGTTCGTCCGACTGCTTGACATGAAACAAGCAGACACTCAAGCTGAGATGGCCCGTTCCCACACCCATATGCCGGACACACAGAAACGACGCTAAGCAGATCAGTGTGTTCTTTTCCAAAAGGAACACGATGCTTAACAGGATGGATCTTACAACACGGAACGCAGAACCAACAGACCGGACTCACTTACACGCCACAGGAAGTCCTTTTTTTCCCCCTTTTTTCTGTGTTCTAGCTTATTCCCCTTCATTATTCCCAGGGTTCCTTAACGGAGTTGCAAAGACGAGGAGACAAGTGAACACTCACTGACAGCAGTGCCTGTGTCCAGCCACTGGCTCGGAGCAAGCGACGGGGCAGGTAGTCCACGACCATTCGTGTAGGAGTCAGATTTCAAGCTGTGCGATCCTCCTCGTCCCATCTCCAAGCCATGGCCAGCACCTCGTGAAGCGTACACTGGGTTCCTGCCCCTACCCATTCCGGCCTCGGTCAGGGTATTATTGCACTCCAACTGCCACTGGGCTTGCTGAGCAGCGTGCTTTCTGACAACCGCAGCAAAGTCAGGGAGCCCTCGCACGTCTATACCCGGTCCTCCCCGTCCGATACCCCTCAACTCCGCATCATCCAGCCTAGAGCCCCTGCCCATCCCAGGAACATCCATTCCACCATTCTGCAACTGGCCTTTGATTCTCTCCACAGCAGACAGAGCTGGAAAATCTGTTAAGGTCAACGGGGGCGGCTGAGGGTGCAAGTGGCTTGATGCCGAGACCTCCTCCTGCAGCTGTTCAACCACAACACCGAGCATCGAGACAATAGTCAATAGACTCATAAGAGTCGTAGCTTATCTTCTATCTTGCCAACTGAAAGTCCACGTTTGGATCCGATCGGCGCATTAGCCGTGGTATAACGCTGGAACTGCTCCATGAAAGGTAGGCCTTTCTCGATTTACAAAGTGCTGTCGACTTTCGAGCAGCTCCTGATATTCACTTGAGGACCATACATCACCAAATAGAGAGCGGAATTGTCAGCTCCCTGGTCTCAGAGCCGCATGTCATCCCCGGACCTTTTCGACGTTTTCGTCTTTCGACACAAAGGAAAACACTGAGCACCATAAAAATGTAGGACCTTCTCTTTTTTTTTTTTTTTTTTTTAATAACCACGAGTACCTTTGAAGGTTGGGAAAATAGGGAGGCATCGGGTGGGCCTCCGATCTTTTAGGAGGCAGAAACGAAACGACGGCCGTGCATGAGATTTATCAATGGCGGCCGTCGTCGGGCCCAGCCCCTGACTTTTTAGGAGTTTTTTCCCAACACTGGTGGAGGTAATACGTGGTTTAAGGGGGGGAGAAACACAATTGTACTGAAGCCTCTTGACAAAGAAAGCCCGATATCTCGCCTCCTCTTATTGCTACAACAACAGATTAGCTGGTCTCATATGAAGTAACCACCAACACTAATAACCTACTTCACTCTACATAAAATCCTACTCTGTGTGTGTCTCCTCTCTCTCTCTCTCTCTCTCTCTCTCTCTCTCTCTGACACACACACACACACACACACACACACACACACACACACACACACACACACACACACACACACCCCCCCCTCTCTCTCTCTCTCTCTCTCTCTCTCTCTCTCTCTCTCTCTCTCGCGCGCGCGCGCGCGCGCGCGCGCGCGCGCACGCGCGCACAAACACACAGACGCACACACAACCACATGCACACATGCACACACAGGAACGGGATACCTCTCTCTCTGTAACATACACACTCTCTCTCTCTTGCTCACTTCCCCTCTCTCTCGCGCGCGCTCCCCGTCACTCTGTCACGCAGACTCTCCCTTCCAGCCTCTATCTCTCTCTCACACACACAATGACACACACACACACACACACACACACACACACACACACACACACACACAATCATCACACACTCACATGCAAAAGGGATGCATGCAGCATCAAACTACCCAGATAAAACGCACTGGCAGGGATTGATATGAGGGAAAACATATATATGCAGACGAACCTATGCCTGAATATTGCCTCACTGGCCTTCGCATGGGCAGCCTTCATCTGTTCATTGTGCCACTGCCCCTGTGCACCAAGCTCTTTTGCAAGACGCTTGTTGCCTCCAAGGTACGCATGTGTCGCCTGCAGTTGCCAAAAGGAACGAGTTGCACACCCACCCCTGTAAATAAAAAAAATAAACTTAATATGCTCCAAGGTCAGGTATGTTCCATGGCTATATCCACTGCAAGAGACAAGAAGAAAGAAAAAGACGTTATTACTGGTCAACGAACGGAATGCGACAGACTGAACTTTGATGTCAGGTGTCAGTTGCTGCAGTGTGATGTTTACAGGGTTCACATGTTCACAGCATCTACAACCATCCTGCCTATGTGTTCACAGGCCTCATATCTGATCAACTGGCTGTTCATGCGTTAGATTGTGTGTTTGTGTGCTCGATGGTGTGTCCAAATGAATGGTCGACCGGGTGTTTGACTTTTTGCGTTCTACTGTGTGTTCATGTCTTTGACAACGTGCTTGACTGTTTGTTTGTGTGCTCAGCACTTTGTTTTCCTGTGTATTTCACAGTAAGTGGAGATTGTTAGGGGTCAGGATTAAGCAACCAGTACACGCGGGCCTTGAGGCCCTCCACTACGCGCCAGGCTTTGCTGAACCGCCAGCGGCGCAATTGGTTTCTTTTTTGGCTGGCGCCGTCAGCCGTTGTGGTCCGGTAGGCCCAAGCCCCAAAATCTTCGGATGGTGGGGCCATGCACTAGAGGTTAAGTTTATTTTCCCGCCCTCCAAACTGCATGTGATTGTTTCCCATCATACGGCTCTCGGCCGCGAATCATTGTTCGATAATGCCCACCACTTCATTCAATTCTTTTTTTTTTTTTTTTTTTTTTTTCGGTTAACTCCACCGGTTGTCGGTTTCTATAGGACCGCACCTGTCTCATCACATTGAAACTGTGGACCAAATTTCTTCAGCGTGCTCCACTCTCGATTCAATGTTGAATAATAGAAAGGAGCCGTCTTTAAGGAGCTACGTGGCCTCAACTTTTTCCCCTCCTGTTGTGCCATATTGGCTTGCATCAGTGGTCACAATGAATGGTTTCTCAGGAGTAGAAAGCATTAGGATCTCATGATGCATGAGAGCATGCTTCAATCGCTTGAAGGCTCTCTTGCAGTCATCCGTCCACTCCCACGGGGTGTCAAGGCGCGTAAGGTTTGTCAAGGGGGAGGCAACTGAACTATAGTTCTTTACACAGTTTCGATGATACCCCGTCATCCCCAAGAAAGACCTGACCTCCGTCACAGACTGAGGTCGTGGCCAGTCCCTATTGCTAGCCACCTTCGCATCTTCCGGCCTTAGTCCATCCGCGGATATCTCATGACCCAAGTATAATATCTTGGTGCACCCGAACTCGCATTTTTCCAAGTTGATCTTATACTTGTGCTGTCAAAGGAGACCAAGCACAAGGTCAACGTGCTGCGCGTGCTCCTCAACAGTCTTACTAAATATAATAATATCGCCGAGGTACACTGCAATAATAAACTTATCTAAGTAGTCGTGAAACACCCTATTCATGGTGTGCTGGAATATACCCTGCGCATTGCACAAACCAAAAGGCATAGAGGCCACACCTGGTCTGAAAAGCGGTTTTGTGTTGATCCTCAGGTCTGATTGCAATCTGATGGTAGCTGGAGTTCAAATCTATCTTGGTCAAGTTCTGCATCCCTGCATCGTATCCAAAAGGTCGTCAATGGGAGGTAGCGGCTCTGCGTTTTTCACAGTGATGGCATTGAGGCCTCTATGATTAATGCGCATTCACAACGGTTCCCTTTCTTTCGGAACAAATAAAACTGGCGCACTGTAGGGAGATGTACTAGGCCGAATCCATCCTTTCTCTATGAGCTCTTTCAGTTGCCGCCTGAGCTAATCCAACTCCGGAGAGGCAATCCTATAGATTCTCCCCTTTGGCGCTTTGTTGCTAGGGATGATCTCTATCGCGTGGACAACTACCCTGTCTACAACCCCTCAAGGCTCCTCAAACAGATCATGATATCTAGCGACGATGACTTCTATCTCTGGGGTTGATTTAACGACCTTCACTTTGTCAGAGACAAAGACTAGATACATACCCTCCTCTTGGTTTTGTTTGTAGTAATTGTAGAACGCATGTGCGCACATGCAGCCATAAGAATCCACTAGCCTGCTAGCCTTATACTTCGCAAGTCTAATTGTCCTCCCATCTGGCAACACATGCTTGAGCATCAAACTGGGGCTGAGCAACCTCAAGGTAGTACATACCTAACAACATATCGAACGGCAAATCATCTCTGACTAGGACCGAAATCTAATGATCAAGTTTCCCTCCCCCATAGGAGAAGGTGCAGACCACGTCTTTAACATAGTCCTGTAGAACCATGCGCTCCTTGTTGGCTAAGGTAGAGACTACAGCCCTACTCAGCTGCTGCACTTGGTCCCCTAAGCACAGCCTCTCAACAACACAAGCACGACTCATGAAGTTCCTCGTGGAGCCAATGTCTGCGAAGACACCACACTTGCAGCCGCCCGCACTAACTTCCACTACAGAATTCTCCCCTCTGGGACCCTTTGCTATTGCCACACAAGACTCACGAGGGTCCACTCCTTTTCTAAGTGCTCTAAGGCTTCAGACACGTCTAATGAACAGAGCATCATCGTTTGGTCTTGACCTGTTTACGAGGTGAAAAAAGAGTCAATAGCTTTGCCCATCTCCTGAAGTGGTGATTAACCATTCGCCACTTCAGCATGAGTAGAGGCAGCTATAACTTCTACTGGCCCGATGTGTTTCCCTAGGGCATACTTGCAGAAGTACCTCCCTGGGCTGCCAAGACCCACTACCGGTGAATTTTCTCAGAGACCTTGTTCTTACATTTGTACTGTGTGTGACCGTACCGACCACAGTTAATACAAGCCCCACGAACTACCGGTCCCTCCAAACGTCCTATTCAAGTCCAACTTTCACCCAAGCTGGTGCATTGGGTGAGACCTGGTCCTTGCCCTGACCCTTTGACTGGAAGCCTTTGCGCTTGCCAGTTGCCTTAGTCCTTGTTGTTCCCGCAGCGAGGGCTCCTCCCCCTGAACTCTCCTCACCATTTGTCTCCCCCACAAGATTGGAAATATCATCTACCTCTGTAGCCTCAACCTCCCTTCGTCAGCTCCCTCCTCCTCACTACCAATATGACTCATCAGCTACCGCAGCTCATGGTCTGCACTAGCATCCTCGCTGGGACCTACCACAACATGGTGACTGACCGAGATACAAATAAATAAATAAATAAACATTCGGTCTAAAACTCAGAAGACCATTCAGGCGGCGTGAACAGAGAATACACAGATTCTGCAAATGATCCTATCTCTACTTTGACTAGTTCTGAAAAAGCAGCAATGTATAGAACCGGAAATTGTAGACTGCTACAGTACTACTCTATTGTTGTCTGTCAGGTGTGAGCAGAGTCTGCCAACACCTAAACTAATCAAAATAAAAACAATCTCATAGATGTATGCGGAATGGTAATATACAATAATTACAAACGAGCGTCAATTGGAATCTTCCCTTCCCCCTGTATCCCTCTTGATTGTCTTCACACATGACGTCCTGGCTGCATCAGAAAGCAGCGGTGCCTAATGGTGTGCACAACGGCCCACCCCTGTGCTCAACGGCCCACCCCTGTGCTCATGTAATTGCGAAACTGGCCAACCCAGAAAGTACACTTTTTATCCTCGCGTACAGTGTGAGCCGGTTTCCCCGCCGGAATGTCTTTAACGACGGTCCGGTACTCATTGATCCCACACAGGGCTGGCCTGCCCTACACCACCTCTATGCGCAGCAAGATCTCAAAGGACAATGCAGCAAAGCATGCGTGCTCCACTCCCATGGGTTGGCATTGTGACTCTGACCTACGCTTCGTCCAGGGCCCTTCAGAAGCACCGCCCTCTCCCACCAGATGCACCACGAGGAAGAATGTTCTCTCAAGGTAGGGCGCTCTCGACTCCTAAACCAGGAGAGGAATCTAAAAAAAGACGGACGCTCTCCCTCAAGGTAAGAAGAAATTGAGGAGGGAAGATAAGTTCAGGAACAACGTACCTGGAGAAAGCTGCCCCCAACCACAGATTTCTCACCAATTGAGCCGACAAGCATTTTGATGACCAATCGTAGCCTCAGCACCACCCACAATTCAGCACAAAATGCCATGCAGCATGCTCTCATCATCCCACACACACCCGCTGAACCCCAAGCCTTCCTGCCCAATCCTCTCCACCCAGGATCAGACGCAATCAAACCAGCATCCCAGAATCCTTACAGCGATGAACTTCCCCCAACGCACCAAGTCCGTTTCGCCGCCGGAATGGCTTTAATGACAGTCTGGTACTCGTCGATCCAACACAGGGATGGCCTGCCCACCACCACCTCTATGCACAGCCAGAGCTCAAAGGACAATTCAGCGAAGCATGCGTGCTCTACCCCCGCCGGAACGTCTTTAACGACGGTCCGGTACTTGTCGACCGCACACAGAGCTGGCCTGTCCTACGCCACCTCTATGCACAGCAACAGATCAAAGAACAATGCAGCAAAGCATGCCTGCCCCACACCACCTCTATGCACAGCAAGAGATCAAAGAACAATGCAGCAAAGCATGCGTGCTTTAGTCCCATGGGTTGGGCTTGTAACCGTGACCTGCGCTTCGTCCAGGGCCCTTCAGAGGCACCACCCCTCTCCCACCAGATGTGAGCTCTGGACTCCTAAACCAGGAGAGGTCTCTCAAGACGGACTCTGTCCCTCACGGTAAGAAGAACTGAGGAGGGAAGATAAGGTCATGAACAACGTACCTGGAGATAGCTTCCCCCAACCACAGATTTCGCACCAATTGAGCCGACGTCCATTTTGATGACAAGTCCTAACCTCGGCACCCCCCACAATACAATTGCAGTGTCACCTCAGCACAAATGCCACGTCAGCATGCTCTCATCATCCCACATGCACACGCTGAACCCCAAGCCTTCCTGCCCGATCCTCTCTACCCAGGATAGGACACAATCAAACCGGCGTCCCAGTATCCTTACTGCGATGGACTTCCCCCAACGCACCAAGTAACTAGAACACCCGCGCCGGTAAAGCGATATCTGAACCAGCTCCGATACCAAATTGCAAGGAAATTTAGCGAGAGCCACAGACAGAAAACCAAATGGCAACATCACATTGTAGACCAGATAGTCCGGTCCCAAGCAGGAAGCAGAACGCACTGAGATACAAGCCAGATAAGAGCAACGCAATGAACTCGACCGTAAATGTAGGCTCAATTCGCCATCATCAACATGTATCCAATGTCGCTCTTCTTGATTGGCGCTCAGCGCCCAGCCTACAAGTACTCAGAACCTATACTAGCCTACCACTAACGACAACGCAACCAGGAGTCACTTCCAGACGAAGACCGATGTACATGAAGAAGTTACCCGTGCAGACTGCGGCATATGCATCAGGTACGATTCTCTTTTCCCCTCACTCCATCATCTTGTCCCCCCACAGCGTGCATCTCCCATCATCACCCAAAGACCACCATCACTCCTCACTGGCAACTTACGAGCTGGCCTGGCTATGGCCACTCGGGCAAGCTGCCCAAGCAGTGCCCCCCACCACACAGCGCCTGTGTGCGCCTTCCATCAAGCGCCCCAGCAGCCAGCCAGCGCTGTAAACCAGCAGCGTGGCCACGAGGGTGCCTCCTGCCAGAAGGCCTGGCTGGGCGCTGGGCACTGTCCTTTATGGAAAGTGTTGGCGAGCTCTGGGCCCCAGTAGCTTCTAGTCGAGCCAAAGTATATCCGCTCAGGCTCAATTCAGATACTGGCCTGGGCCCGAAGCAGTTAGGCACACCAACTGTGCGACGTGGCTCCTGTCACTCACTGCACTCTGATTGGCCGGAAGGCCTGATTCCACGCCGCTGCCTGGACAAGACTGGAAGGCTCAAGATGTCTCAGTCACACAGATGTCGGCCCTGTAACCATCTGGAGCCCAGTCTGTCTGGCACCCAGGGCCTGGAAAATGCCCCTCAACAGGAGGCCCCTTGCAAAATGCAGGCCCGCCTTCACTTCGGGCGTGCATGAGTAAGGAACAGTGGGGCCCTTATGAGCTGCCGAGGGCTCAATCCTCGCATCCTGGTTCTGGCCGTAATTGCAGACAGAATCTCAGATGCATTTAGGGAAGCAGTGGTGTGAGTATTACCTGATGCTGTTTTTACCAATCTGAAATCCTGCTCTCCACCAAAGAAAAAACAAACATTTCTCGGCCATTTGGCTAAGATCAAGTGTAGTATCTGTTCTGTTTCAGTTCAACATCTGATCTGTAGTCCATCGGGCCACATATAAATAAAAAAAAAAAGCACGGGGCCACGGGCAGAATTTCTTTTCTTTTTGGCTGGTTGCACCAGTCATTTAGGCCTGGTGGACCTGAGCCCCCAAAACTTTTGGAAATTTGGATGTATGCAAAGTTTTTTTTTTTAGGGGGGGGGCACAACTGCTCCAATCTATTCGTGGGGAGCAACACGCGCTGGGAACCGGGCCCAACGTCCCATAACCATTATACAAACATTAGATACCGGGGCCATTACCCGGTTCGGCTGAGAAATATAGAAAACTTTAAGGAATTTCTAGGAAACCTGCGTATACTACAGACCTGTGACCAACTGCTCATTGAACTGCTTATGCAAAGTTGCACAATGCACACTTACTCTTTTTTTCCCCCCCCCTTTAATTTGGACCATTTCTCGATTTATGTGTGTCATCCTTGCACAGGGGCCATGGTAATCTTCTCTGTATCATTCCAATTTTAACGGACGTCGCAAAGGGCCGAAGGACATTCTTTTTGGCTTGGGGTGTGTGGCGCTGATTTAAAGAGCGATGGCCCTGAGGTGCCCTTGGTAATCCAGGGGTATTTTATTTCTCCTTATTGGATGCCATTAGCACAAGTTAACAGTATTCGAAGTTCGACCTCAGGTCTGTCTATCGACAGTTCACTCGTGTAACATTCAGTCACATGTGTTTGGTCAGCGCTTGCTTTCCTTTTGTAATGAGAGCCAAAAAAAAAAACAAAGAAGGGCGGCAGGCTTGCAATATCATTCATTAAACTCTGACCGGCCCAATGTAATTCAGAATGCTTTCACTCTTGTCATCTTGTTGCATCTGGATTCGAACTTGGGTCTGTATTTCAACAGTTTCATGGGTGTACCAACCCACTCAGCTAAGAAAGCCTTAGTAAATCCTCATACCTGCTGAAAACAACTGTTACGGATGCGCGCATGGTCGCTTGCCTCTTCGCGAAGCTCGTTATAGAGTGCCGCTGTTCACAACCATACAAGGAAGGAAAATAAAGAGTGTGTGAGAAACTGGTTGAAGAAGCAAATCAGCAAGCATGCATGTTTATAATGTACTAACAGGGGGGTGCCCCTATTGTATCGGTCTGATTACATCAGGATTTGAACTCATGATCTGTTCATCAAGCATAGAGTAGTTATGAATACGCACTTTCTGGCCTTAGGTCCATCTGCGCACACACGGAATTGAACCGGGACCCTCAGCCACAAGAGCCAAGTCTCTTATAGGCACTACAGCCATGGCCCTGTGTTTCAACCACCAATACGTTTCCCAGCCATTTTGTAGAACTGCGCCGTGCATGCAGGAGCGTCGGGCGGGATGTACCGCGGTGCCGTTTTGGCCGAAATCCATTTAGGCAAAATGGGTCGTTGCCAGCGATTTTGCAGAACTGCACTGTGTATGCGAGGCGCGTTGCGTGGGATGTCCCGGGGTGCCGTTTGATCAAAATCCATCTAGGCAAAACGATTTGTATGTGACGGCCCGCTTTGTTTGGATGCATAAAGATTTCTGTCAAAACAGCGGCGCCTGAGGGCTGTTTTGACCGAAATCCATCCAGCGATGACCGGTTTTCCCTGGACGGATTTTGGGCGACATGGCACCTGGGTGCTGTTTTGACTGAAATCCATCAGGCCAAAAGGGGTCATATGCGACGACCAAAAGGGGTCGTATGTGACGACGAAAAGGGGTCGTATGTGACGACCCGCTTTGCCTGGATGGATTTTGGTCAAAACGGCGCCTGGGTATATCTCGCCCGATGTGCCCGCATGCCGGGCGCGTTTTTGCAAAATGGCCGGGAAACGGGCGACCCGTTTTGCTCGGATGGATTTCGGTCAAAACGGCACCTGGGTACATTCCGCCCGACGCGCCTGCATGCACGGTGCAGCTCTACAAAATGGCTGGGAAATGCAATGGTGGTTCAAAAGTGGAACCATACTAGTCGTGATATCCACCCCAAACCTGCAAGGCTGTAGTGCCCTACTCAACTTGCGCCACAGACAACACCAGATGGATGCAGCGATTCTCGCATACTTCGATCTGATCCAGCGTGTGAAGCATGCAGGTTGACGATGGGAATGAACTTTAATTTGAGTGTGATGCCCCTAGAAATCGGCACAGCAATAAGAACTTAGAATCTACCATAATCACCCGAAGCACGTTCATACCTAGCTCCCGAAGTCCCCATGCAATCGGGCTTGCACGGCATCTGCTTCAACCGGGGCTGAGCAGGGGGTATGAGTCTCTCCTTAGCCCGGGTGCCTGCAACCGGTCTGGTCAGGTCAACCCGCCGAGATGGCGATGGGTGTTCGTCCTGGGTGGTTAACGCTAGGGTAGGACAGGAAGGGTGGGAGTGCGCCAGGGCAAAAAGATGAGAGGAAGGGTGGGTGGGGTCTTCAGAGGGGTTCATCTCGACAACTGAGGGGCCAGGTAAGGGTGACTGCCATCTGTCTAGTATCCCACGTCTACAACAAGAACCTGGGCTTTTATAAATAAATAAATTTAAAAACAAGAAGAAGAAAAAAAAAGAAACGTACGTCGTACGGTCATTATTGCTGTAATATACGGAACATCGACCCCAATACAGCTACTACCCTCTTCACCCGAATAGAACATTGACGTAAATACAGCTATAATGCCCACAAGTTATATTCGGGTAAGGACGGCATGGTGGCCCAGACTTCAAGGTAGGTAACAATTGTTTCCCCCGCCGATGCACGAGAAAAGAATAGAAAACAGTGCGCTTGTTGTAAACTGGGTTCGCCATCAGTTTCCTACTCGGTTATATCCTGACTTTAGTCGGTGAGAATTGTTAGCGGTTTTCCTTTATACTGAGGCTGGCAAGTGATGATCCTTTTCTGTATTTCGTTTGTTTCATTGTAGTGGTTTGACTAGCCAACAATGGCAACAATCGAAGAATCTTATATATATATATATATATATATTGTCATCTTGTTGCCTTTTCCTCCCTGTATGCTTCGATATCCCTCGCCGTGGGCTTCTTCTCTGCAGCCGCTCTCAGACGCCATCTTCCTTGGGCTCACTACTGCTGTTGACAATAGTTGTCCTCTCTCTCTCTCTCTCTCTCTCTCTCTCTCTCTCTCTCTCTCTCTCTCTCTCTCTCTCTCTTTCTGTTCTTTCTACACTCTTCTCTCAACTTCTGTTTCTTTTACCTTCCATTACCTACTCCTATATATATTGTCACATAACTACAAACTAAAAGAGCGCACTTTGCGGAACAAAGAATAAAAGCAAAAAACGGGCATGGTGATAACATGCAAAAATAAAAATAAAAACAAAAAGAAAAAACAAGGGCAGATTGAAACCATTAAATTCTCATTCTTCTTTGAACTCCACCTCCACTGTGCCTCTCACGTGCAAGGCTCGCCACGTTGATGAAGTTGAGCGCGAGCTGCCCCCATCCCCGTATGCCATAACAGCCCA
>BFEA01000038.1:445441-470447 GCA_003427395.1 Chara braunii
CTGTGTGCAAGCAGCTGGACTGTCTGCAGGAGGCATAGGAGCGGATGTATCCGTTTGGGACAACGGAACCGCAACAACCCGTGGAGGAGGCACAGAGAGAATTGGGGTAGACAAAGAAGCAGGCCGCTGATCCCTGGCCAAGTGGCGATGTTGTGCATGGCTTGGCTCCCTATCCTGCGCAGGGGCCCACAACTGCAAGGGGGGGACTGGGTGTCCACCAAGGACACTGCGCAACGAGTAGGCTTAGAGAGAGAGAGAGAGAGAGAGAGAGAGAGAGCCTCTAGATAGTCTTAGGAGTAGGTAATGGAAGGCAAAAGAAACAGAAGTTGAGAGAAGAGTGTAGAAAGAACAGAAAAAGAGAGAGAGAGAGAGAGAGAGAGAGAGGACAACTATTGTCAACAGCAGTAGTGAGCCCAAGGAAGATGGCATCTGAGAGCGGCTGCCCACGGCGAGGGATATCGAAGCATACAGGGAGGAAAAGGCAACAAGACAAGAAGAGAGAAAAAAAATGCCTGCTCGCTCTGCACCTGTGGAAGGGTGAGGCGGTGGAGACGAAGGGCAAGTCGCTGCAGGCAGGCATGAAGATATTGGTTTAGAGGTCAAACATGAACACAAAAGTTTTGAGGCTTTGGAATTCTCGATGCTGCACGTGAGAGCAAGAGTGTTTGCCTCGGAGGGGTTCGTCCGACTGCTTGACATGAAACAAGCAGACACTCAAGCTGAGATGGCCCGTTCCCACACCCATATGCCGGACACACAGAAACGACGCTAAGCAGATCAGTGTGTTCTTTTCCAAAAGGAACACGATGCTTAACAGGATGGATCTTACAACACGGAACGCAGAACCAACAGACCGGACTCACTTACACGCCACAGGAAGTCCTTTTTTTCCCCCTTTTTTCTGTGTTCTAGCTTATTCCCCTTCATTATTCCCAGGGTTCCTTAACGGAGTTGCAAAGACGAGGAGACAAGTGAACACTCACTGACAGCAGTGCCTGTGTCCAGCCACTGGCTCGGAGCAAGCGACGGGGCAGGTAGTCCACGACCATTCGTGTAGGAGTCAGATTTCAAGCTGTGCGATCCTCCTCGTCCCATCTCCAAGCCATGGCCAGCACCTCGTGAAGCGTACACTGGGTTCCTGCCCCTACCCATTCCGGCCTCGGTCAGGGTATTATTGCACTCCAACTGCCACTGGGCTTGCTGAGCAGCGTGCTTTCTGACAACCGCAGCAAAGTCAGGGAGCCCTCGCACGTCTATACCCGGTCCTCCCCGTCCGATACCCCTCAACTCCGCATCATCCAGCCTAGAGCCCCTGCCCATCCCAGGAACATCCATTCCACCATTCTGCAACTGGCCTTTGATTCTCTCCACAGCAGACAGAGCTGGAAAATCTGTTAAGGTCAACGGGGGCGGCTGAGGGTGCAAGTGGCTTGATGCCGAGACCTCCTCCTGCAGCTGTTCAACCACAACACCGAGCATCGAGACAATAGTCAATAGACTCATAAGAGTCGTAGCTTATCTTCTATCTTGCCAACTGAAAGTCCACGTTTGGATCCGATCGGCGCATTAGCCGTGGTATAACGCTGGAACTGCTCCATGAAAGGTAGGCCTTTCTCGATTTACAAAGTGCTGTCGACTTTCGAGCAGCTCCTGATATTCACTTGAGGACCATACATCACCAAATAGAGAGCGGAATTGTCAGCTCCCTGGTCTCAGAGCCGCATGTCATCCCCGGACCTTTTCGACGTTTTCGTCTTTCGACACAAAGGAAAACACTGAGCACCATAAAAATGTAGGACCTTCTCTTTTTTTTTTTTTTTTTTTTAATAACCACGAGTACCTTTGAAGGTTGGGAAAATAGGGAGGCATCGGGTGGGCCTCCGATCTTTTAGGAGGCAGAAACGAAACGACGGCCGTGCATGAGATTTATCAATGGCGGCCGTCGTCGGGCCCAGCCCCTGACTTTTTAGGAGTTTTTTCCCAACACTGGTGGAGGTAATACGTGGTTTAAGGGGGGGAGAAACACAATTGTACTGAAGCCTCTTGACAAAGAAAGCCCGATATCTCGCCTCCTCTTATTGCTACAACAACAGATTAGCTGGTCTCATATGAAGTAACCACCAACACTAATAACCTACTTCACTCTACATAAAATCCTACTCTGTGTGTGTCTCCTCTCTCTCTCTCTCTCTCTCTCTCTCTCTCTCTCTGACACACACACACACACACACACACACACACACACACACACACACACACACACACACACGCACATCCCCACCTTCCTGTCGCTCAACAGCGCTGCAGAGTCTGGCCACTACATGTGTGCTAGTTTTCGAGGAGCTCCTGATTTTCACTTGCAGACCATACTCGAGCAAATCCTCATTTTTAAATTTTTTTTTTTAAACAAATACTGAGTGGACTTGTCAGCTGTCCGGTCCCCAAGCTGGACATCAACCCCGAACCTTTTCGTCTTTCGACACAACAGACATCACTCAGCACTGCATGTCAGCTCCCTGGTCCCAGCTCCATTGAACGGGCGCTGGTGCCATTTCGTGGCCCCGGTCCTGGGGCTGCATGCTTGATTCCTTCATTGACATTCTCCAAGAGTTGGTTTACCCCACAAGCGAAGCACACACATTGACTCTTTTTTTTTTTTTTTTTTTTTTTTTTGGTAAACAAACAAACACTTTTTCCCAAACAAACAAACACATGCTCTGTTATGCAAACACACTAGCACCTGTTCTTTTTTCCAAACAACAAACAAACAAGCACATGTTCGTTTCTGTTCCCCTTTTCGTTTGTCCATTCCAAAGTTGTCGACGCCTGCAAGATCCTTTCGAGCTTGGCAAAGCGTGTGCTACTTCCCTTACCTCAAGCTGGTTCAGCAAGTCTGTTGTCAGGACCAGATCGCCTCCATTAGCATAGTAGATATCCGCGAGACTTTCAGCTGAGAAGCCTGGAAACAGCGCTGCAAGTGCCCTAACGGCATCCCCATCGACGTCCTCCTCTTCGGGAAATGATGCTTCTTCTAGTAGTGAGCTTGTGATATCCAAATGCTGACTGGCAAGCCATTGGCTCTGCGGTCTCTCCCTTGCACCCGATGGTTGCACCAACTGAGTCTGCGATGCGACCTGGGGTGGCTCTGGTAGGAACTTGCCACTGAACGTTCCTGCTGCTGCTCCAAATGATGAACCGACACCAGCACCCACCGAGCTCAAGGCTGTCTGCGCACATGCAGCAGTGCCTGTTGTCTTCTCTCGAAGCGAAGATGCATGTGCGTATCGGAGAGATGTGACACTGGGAGCATAGCTCTGGCTGAGTCCAGAGTGCAGCCGCTGATCCGCACCATTGAAGCCAAAACCATTCACCGACTGATGCATGTGTGCCGCCGGCGCTGAGATGGATGGAGTTGAACTCGCCGCCACGAGAACCTGCGGTGTCGAGGTTGTCGAGGTCATACCCCACCCTCCTTCAATACCAGCACTCGAGCTCTGAACAGCTGACGTAAGAGGGGCAACGGAGTGATCGTCCTGAAGAGAGATGGGATCGGTATAGTCAAAGATGTCATCTGGAGGTAACAAGTCAACCGACGACAATTCGTCTTGTAGCGGAAGCAGATCATCTGGGAGTTGATCGTGCCAGAACTCACTTTCATCAACAGAATTTGAATTTGACTGCTGAGAGCCCAAGAATGACAAACTCTCTGTGTTCGGTGCACCCGGGACAAAACTGCCAGAAGAGTGAAACGCCATAACGAGAGCACTCTGAGATTTTGCATCAACATGAACTCCATTACTGGTCTTCAATGTCTGAGGAACGAACTCTGTCGCATTCGGATTTAGTGAGCTGAATGTTCCCTGCCTGCCTGCTAAGCCAGAGCTTGAGCTTCCGACAGCCAACTTCCCATCTTGACTTCGGTGCCGATGCACCGTGTTTTGTGGTTGCTGCTGCGGCGGTGATGGTGACGACACCTGCTGTTCTGCCGTGGCGGTGTCTGATGAAGAAGACGAATGCCCTGAGTCTGCCAGCGAACCCGATAGCACGACGGACGATGAAGCCGGTGACAAGGATGGAGACAACGTGGTGGACGACAGTGATGACGGGGACGAGGACGGCACTCCCCCTGCTGCAGATGTTGACTGGTTATGACCTTCGTCGTTGCCCAGTCCGTTGACTACATGTCCAGCTGATCCTTCTCGCATTCCATTATCGGTACCAGCGATGTAACTTACATTTGATTGAATTGCACCGGCTCCCCCTTTTGCGCCGTCGCTCCCCGCTTTCTCATTCCACCTTCGAGAGAGAGGCACCCTCATATCGCTCCGCTCCCCTGCATAAAAAAGGTTGGTTCCCACCTGCTCCCACTCCTCTGATGCAACCCTTGTGCCAATCAGCGGCGACTGAGAACGGGGCGACAAACTGGGCAGTCTGGAAATGTCCCCCGATGCAGACGTACGCCCACTTAGGCCAGTACTTGGGCCTGGAGAAGACCCCAACGCTGCAAAAGCATGGCCACGCCATACGGTTTCCCATCAGGACCGACCAAGCCCCTCACAAGAGGATCACAGTCGAAAGACAAACTAGATCAAAACGATATGCGTGTGCCGTCCTTCCCCACATCCGCTAAAATAGAACGATTCACAGAAGATCAGTATGGCACATTATTAAAACTTTAAAGCAATAGTACCTTTGTCGGTTCGGAAAATAGGGGGCCTCCAACCTTTCAGGAAGCCAAAACAAAACGACCGCCGCCGATCAGATTTAACAGGCAGCCGTTGTCGGGGCCGGTCTCCTAAAAGTTTGGGACTAGGCTAAAACTTGTCGAAACCGGACGGCAAAGGTACTAGTGGTTTAAGAAAAAAGGTATACAATACTATACATGCTTTCCAGTTGGCTTTCCACCACAGGACAGAACAACAGCCTCCTTTCTCTACGAAACAAACTCGCCCCTCTTACAACAAGCTTTGAACCATGCAGCAATTTACACCGCCACCCGTTTTTGGAAAGTAATGAAATGAATTTAAGCATTTCCGCAACCCCCTGAACGCATTTGGAAAATGAATGAACTTAAGTGGACGCTGACAGGCCCGCACCGGTGCATTCCGCAAAATATCTGCGGAAGGGACTGGTCGTTTAAATCACCAGTATGTCGTATGTCACCCAGCTAGTAGTCCCGACGCAGCGGTCTACCTGCGGCGTTGACAGGGGGCAACAGGGAAAGAACGTGCACCCACTCCAATTCGCGCGGCAGCGATCCAGGTCAGGAAATGAGGCTCGTGCTGGCGGGTTAGACCACCAGTACATGGCCCTAACCAACTTGAGAATCATGACTGAGACACTCGGAAAAAATCGGAGGTTCGCGGCAACCGGACCAAAATGAAGTTGTGTATAGCCAGCACAGGAGGCATACACAACTGTGCCTTTTTTTCTGGAGTTGTGTATAGCCAGCACGACAACACA
Source organism: Chara braunii (assembly GCA_003427395.1). Classification (NCBI taxonomy): domain Eukaryota; kingdom Viridiplantae; phylum Streptophyta; class Charophyceae; order Charales; family Characeae; genus Chara; species Chara braunii. Next base: position 450,905 of record BFEA01000038.1, read on the forward strand.
CACACACACACATACATGGCACACAAACTCGTGCATGCATGCATACGAGAAACAACACCTACCATCTTCACTCGAATAGAATGCCCAAAGATTATTGCTGTGACTAGAAGGACAGTTGGCCCGGATACGGATATAATGACCAGGCATTCTATTGAAGGGTAGACGATAGTATGTGATTGTAACCTAGGCTGGTCCCCAGGTGGCCCGGCTGGGGGAAGGTCGCCCGGGTAACCTCCCGGGCGGCCCGGGCCGGGCAGTGGCCCGGCAGGGTCCCAGGCAGCCCCAGCGCATAACATTAAAAAAAATAAAAAATCAAAAAAATGATAAAAATGATAAAAATCTGGAAAAAAAAAGCATGTTGTATAACATTGCAGTACAAACAACTTTTGGCTGAGGGTCCATTCGAAATTCCTTATTAATTTTAAAATAACAATAAAAGAGGAGAATTGAGGAGCAATGAGGTAAGATATACCCTTTTAAACCCCTCTAGTCACTGTTTAGAGTAACCTTATACCCCCCAAACACTTCTGGATGACCCACCACCGAAATGGAAGGTAAGGCCGGATTCTGAATGCTCAGGCCGAGCGCAGTCCTGGCCTGAAGTCAGTTTCTTTTTTTTGGAGATCCTTCCCTCGTTTTTGACCCGCCTGGTTTTGCCGGGCGATAGCCCCCCCGGCCCAGCTGGCCTGGGCATGCCTGGCTGGGCGATGGCCCAGCCTAGATCGTAACTGCATTCATAATGAGCAAGAAACAGAGCAAGGATTGTAAGAACAGCAGAGCTCTTCCCTCCAGATGATGTGGGCTTCTCAGCCTGCACAACAATGCAGTTGCCATTGGCAAAAAAAAGAAGAAAAAAAAAAGAGTTAAAAAAAATATAATAACACAATGCCTTGCAGAGGGTCCCTCGGGAGATCCATTAAAATTGGAACGATACAGAAGTTTAGCATGGCCCCCGCGCAAAGGACCAGCATAAATCGAGAAATGGTCCCAAAAAAATAATAATAAAAAATGCCTTGCAGCCTTTGCAGGGGCATTCAATGGGACCGTCAAGCATTTACAGATTTGAAGAGTCTGATATACGATCAGCGCTGTGTACAGTATACCATGGCAGATGCCACCCATGGAAATGACGAGTACACAGCTCAGCCACACAAAGCTTATCACAGCCATGTACCTGCAAACGCCGATATAGACTTGGTGGCTGCATCAAAGGAACTCGCAAAAAGCGGAGTGTAAGGGGATGACGCCCTTGCACTAGCCGGCGCTGATGAAAAACACCTGCAGCATAAATTCAGCATCAAAGCAAAGTGATAAGCAGTTAGTCAACCCCTTTTTTTCCTAAATGGGCCCTTCGGCCTGGATGGTAGACAAATGCAGCTGTTGATGCACAGATCATGAGTTCAATCCACAATAGATAACATGTTACTTAACCCCTACTTAACCCCTTTTTTCTAAACCAGCCCTTCTGGCCGGATGGCAGACAAATGCAGCTGTCGATGCACAATACCATTAGGCACTACCCCCCCCCCCGCACCCCCCCCAACAAGACAAATTGTCCTGAACTCAATCATCCCCTCTGTGAGTTTGACGCGCTCGACAATAACCCCCTTTTTCTAAACCATCCGTTCTGGCTGAATGGTAGACAAATGCAGCTATTGATGCATAGATCATGAGTTCAATCCACAATACCGTTAGGCACTAACCACCCCACCCCCGACAAATTGTCCTGAACTCGCCTCTGTGCGTTTGATGGGCTCGACGGCATACTGTCATCAGCCATCCACCTCGTATCCGGGGCCGTCTTTCAGCACGGGTCATCCATGGTCCACCAGTGTGGTCCCCAACCATGGTCCAGAGTTGTGGGCCATAGTCTATCGATGGCGTTAAGCGGTCATGAATCCAGACTAGTTGCAATACAACGAAGCGCAGATTACAAAGAATTTGAAAAAAAAAAAAACAAAAAAAAAACAGAAGCGCAGATTACTACAGTGCTATGCAGCTGTTGATGCACAATACCATTAGGCACTAACCCCCCCCGCGCCCCCCCCAACAAGACAACTTGTCCTGAACTCAATCATCCCCTGTGTGAGTTTGACGCTCGCTGCCCTGGAGTAAACCGGGTGGGAATCTCAACATTCTCAACATTGATGCTCTCACCGACCTCTTTTTTTCTCCCACGGAACATGCACACACACACACGAGCACACAGACACGCACACACACACACACACACACACACACACACACCTTTTCACACAAACACAAAGACACTGACACATACATGCACACGACACGCAAACATGCTGAGGAAGGAGGGGAGATGGGGGCAGGGAGACACAGGGATCTTTTGTTTGTTTGTTTTTATGTTTGTTTGTTTGTTTTTACTGAGGGACTTCAATGGGTACGGCTCCATTTCTTTTTTCTTCTTTTTTCTTTCTTAATGTGGTGGCATTGTGGTCCCATAGACCTTGGATCATATATTAAACTGATCAGAACAGAATCAACAGCTACCACACTTTATCTTTTTGCACGAGCAGAGATTTGTGATTTCTGAAAACTCTCATCACCTCACAGCTTTACGACTTACTCACCAATCAGAAAACTGTGCCTCCAGTGCAGCGGTCGCTCTTATTTCTTCCGCCGACCCTGCACATATGACGTAAGCCCCCGTCAACCGAAAAACAAAGGAAACTGTGAACGGAAGTGTATGTACTACTCACACGAACAGAAAATTCGGAAATGTATTACTCACACATGTTTCGCTGGAGTTCACTACATCACCGTGAACGATGCCGGCAAGCAAACCGAAAAGTGAGGACCAAAAAAAAAAAAAAAAAAAAAGTGAGGACCAGACAGCGACTTGAAAGAAGTTTAAAAACGCCACACAACTTTATGATTAATGGCAGTGCCCATCTTTGCCTGAAGAAAAGAACAAAAATTGAGCTCCACAAGTGAAAGGCCTTCCACGATTCAGACCCCAAATTCGAGTTTCAGGATCAAGGTCTTAGGCCAAGACGGTCAGTTTCAGAGAAGTCACAGTCGGGTGGGTACCTTAGGAAGTTCGGAGTAAAGTCCAACAGGCACCCGGTGAAAAGTCACATCCCAGGGGCAAAGGTTGCCGTCTTTAAACAAAAGTCACGACGTCTCATAATGAAAAGTCGTATTGAAAAGTCACATCCCACGGGCAAAGGAAACTTCCCCAGGCAAAAGTCATGTCCCACAGGTTTTGACTGTGAGTCACAACCCACAGTCAAAAAAAGTTATGGGTTCCGAAGGTAAAAAGTTGTGACTCACAGGCCCAAGCAGCAGCACACCAATGACAATTCGGGAAAGGTACCAGGGCCTGACATTCTGAAGCAAACAGGCCGCGGGGATGCGGTACCAGAACCAAGTCAAGCCCCGAGAAGCAGAGGCAGGGACGAGTTGAAGCTCCGTCCAAGACAATATAAGGACAGTCCAGCCTCCTCATTGGGAGAGATTGCTCATTCGCATGGAGTGTGGAAGTGCTGGTGCGCTTGTGCGCTATTGGGAGGAGCGAAGCACTGAGCCAGGCAGCTGCGCTGGTAGAGGGAGAGAGAGAGGGAGCAGCCATAGCTGCCCCAGCGCTGGCAGAGGGAAGGTAGACTTAGCTGCGCCAGTGCCTAGTGGGTAGTAGTAGACCTCAGAGGGGTTAGTAGAGTTAGCAGTGGGTGTATTCAGAGTTGGTCCTTGAGTCGTAGAGAGTGTGGGTGCATGCAGGTCGGGAGAGAAGACACATTGAGGACATAGGCAGAGACAAGACCAGAAGAGAGGAAAGAAGGGAGCGAAGCAGTGAGAGTGGTCACTTGCCTGTGTGATGATGATACTGGATACTGGTTACTTGGCGTTGCGCTGATGAGGGTTTGTGACTGGAAATCTTAATTGCTCAAGTCAAGCGCAACGTGGTGACTGGAACTATATATTTTTTTTTGAAACGCCCCCACCAGTTTTTTTTTTTTTTTTTGAAACGCCCCCACCAGTTGCTCCCCACCAATAGATGGAGCCTCTCCCCAGGTGCTAGTGGTGTCTGCTCTTATCCGCACCACTAACACTGGTGGGGGCGTTTCTCCAAAAAAAAAAAAAAAAAAAAAGATGGAATCTCTTAAGCTGCGCTTACCTGGTCTTCGACTCTCTAGCCTCCAGTGTGGATTTTGTGTAATCTCATTTGTGCATGTATGTGCGTGTGCACTCATCGGTGACGAGCTGGGAGGCTCATTGCACAAGGAACAAGCGAGGATAAATAATAATAATAATAATATAATATTATAATGATTATAAAAAAAAGCGTGATGATACGCTTCACCACAGAGCCCATCTTTGGCAGATCCAGACAGTCTGGACTGAGATCAGGACGTTCGGATCGTAGTCATGATCATTACAGCACTCTCCAGCGTGGCAATTGCCTTTTCAATACAAGGCTAGGGGTGTCCAGACGACCAAAAAGACGCCAAACAAGCAAAAACAAAACTTTTAAAAAAGACCATAAAGGGTCATTGCAGTACAACGGATTCACATGACCCGGGCGGCCCGGCTGAGCCTACAGGCCCTAAGCATATGAACCTAGGCTACCAGAGTGGCCCGGGTCCACTTGCCCGGGCGGGCAAAAAGGAAATAAAAAAATAAAAAATAAAAATTATATTTTTATTTAAATTTTTATTTTAAATTTGGTTAAGAATTTCGATGTGACTCTGAGGCAAAAGTGGTTCAGTTTATTTTTCTGCATAACATAGTTTTCTTTCGGAGTTTTTGGATTTTTTTTTTGTTTGTTTTTTTTTCGGCTTGGACCTTCCCTGCTCCTTGCACGGCCAGGCCGCCCGGAAAATAGGGTGACCCGGGCGGCCCGGCTGGTAGCCTAGGTATGAACCGAATAAAACAACCCCCCAGGCCTGAAACGTCACTACTCTCACCACACTACTGTGATTATTTTCATGAGCCAAACCATTTTCGCACAAATATTTTTTTTAATGAGCCAAAGCCAAACCTCAGCTACCAGCCGGGCGGGCCGCCCGTGTCACCTTGTTTGCCCACGCGGCCCGGCCGTGCAAGGACCAAAGAAGGCCCCCAGCAAAAAAAAAAAAAAAAAAAAAAAAAAAATCTGACAAAAAAAAGAAGTCATGCAGAAAAATAAGCTGAACAACTTTTGCCTCAGGGTCAGCATCGAAACTCTTTACCAATTGTTTTTTTTTGCGGGGGCCCCCATCCGGGCGAGTGGACCCGAGCCACTCTCGTAGCCTAGGGCCAAACCATTTTCCTAGTTCAGTTTTAATTTAAAATGTTTTTCCCTGATGCGGGGTAAGCTAAACAACATGCCTGATTTTTTCCGGACCTTTTCATTGCCGGAAATTGGACTAAAAGATCGCCGAAGTCAAGGTCATCTCAAACACAACCTCCTGGTAGGCCGAGACTTTCAGAGAATCGTGTCATGTCCACTCAAATGGCCCAATTCAGGCTGCACTGGCGTTTCCAAGACCCTAAAGGGCCTAAAGACCAAAAGCCTGGCAAATGCCTATTTCCTTTTTTTTTTTTTTTTTTTAATTTCAGATCGTAGTAGAGGCCGGATGCTAGGCCTCCGAGGTTCCTGTCGTTGTACTCGACCAGTGGGCAGATCAGATGGCTTGTGACAGCCTCCTCCCGGACAGTCTCCTCCGGGGGGCATATCATTCGTGAACTTTTTTGTTGTCCTAATCAAATCGCAAGTCGGGCCCTACAGCGGTGCGACCCAGACCTTGTCTCTCTAGACCTAGACGTACACCAACCCACGCCTTCTGAGACAAGTCCCCCCGGGCAAATCCCGGTTTCATACAAGCAGCAGAGAAGCAGAACAAAGGACCGTTCGCATCATGCCTGAAAAAACAGCGGCTATCAGGAGGGAGCACATGGCAGGGAGCAGTGTGCGTGCGCTTTCGCTATCATTCACATATCTCGCGCCACTCACAGAAGTGACTGATCATCATTCACACGGTGTCCATCCAGGTGGCAGCAGCCAAGCCTCTGCCGGCTTACTTACAGGGCGGAGCTTGAAATTTCTTTTCTTTTCTTTTCTTTTCTTTTCTTTTTTCTTTTTTTGTTTCGGAGCTTAAAGTTTCATAGCATGACTAAAAAAATATTTAAAAATCCTCATTTCAAGATACGTATGGACCGCCGACGGTCGGGATCGGAGATCGGCCCTATGGAGTTCTGTGGATTAGTACTAGCTTTGTATCCAAAACCAGGGTTGCATACAGTATTGCAGTCGACCCGTAGGGCCGACCCCGACCGCCGACAGTATTGCAGTCGGCCTGTAGGGCCGACCGGTTGGCGGTCTGCCGACCAGTTAGAAAACAACCATCTACTGATTTCAAAACTGAGTTGGGTGATGTACTGCACTTGCTGAGTACAGCCCAAATCCGCTGAGAAACTTTTGGGGATGGGAGGGGGGGGGGGGAGGGGGCCTCCTTAGCTTTATATCCAACACCTACGATCTCTGAAAAACAGAAATATTTGGTTTCCATAAGCTTCACTTTATTTATTTTGATGATCGACAACCGTTGGATCGTTCCAGAATGCTACGGGATCGAGGCCCCATTGGTGCACTATTTTCGTGCTTGCCTCTGCTGGCGAAGCATGGAGGAGGCCCCACTGGTGCGCGATATGTATGTTAAAGTCTGCCAACCCCAGGTAAGAGCCTCCTAGCATAAACATAGAACCGCCAGTGGGGTCTGCTCGCCTCTGGTACACGATTCCCCCCCCTCTAACGAGCAAAAAAAAGGGGGAGGCAGCAGCGATGCACCCTACCCTGCAAGTCGCCCTCGTCTGCTTCGGCAGCTCCATGCCTAATTTCCGAGAGCAGCGTCCAAATGCGATCCTTTAAGTCCTTGTCGTTCACCTAATCAACTCGAGCAGCGCACAGAAACAAAGCGGAACAAAATAGAAAATAAAAACGTTAAGAAAAACACAAAGTGGAAAACAAAGAACGAACAAGAGTGAGAGTTGATTGCAGAGAGAAGCACATAACCACATTCGTTTGATCCAAAAACTTTTCAGCAGAGCATTAAGAAAACCACAACAAAAGCAAAAAGTGAGACTGGGGGGCGTGTGAAGTTGGGGGCGTTTAAAAGGCGGGAAGGAGAGGGAAGGGGGGGGGGAGGGGCATAAAGATTGGCGAACATAAGACGACATGAAGACCACAATAAGTGTATAAAACGACTCAGGCCCGCCAGGGGACCCGCAAAGGAATAGTACTACCGTCTTCACCCGAAAATAACGCCCGGGCGTTATATTCAACTTACCCTAAAAAGATCAGATTTTTGTTTTTACTCTCTTTTCCTCAAATAGAACGCCCCTTCGAATATATCACCCCTTCGAATATAACGCCCCTTCACATATAACGCCCGGGCGTTATATTCGAATAAAAGTTATAGAACGCCCGGGCGTTATATTTGAATGTCTCATGGGCAGAGTGCCTTGTAGAGGTAGTATAGATGGGTTTGAAACGGCGGGGAGGGGGTATACATGGGTTTTAAAGGGGGTTAAAAGGGGGTTTGACTTCCAAGGGGCATAATTCGGTTTGATTTTATGTTTTTAGTTTTTATTTCCAAGTTTATTTAGCGACCCTCAGCCAAAAGATGGTCGCATTCCAATTCGGCACAACATATTTTTTTAAAAGAAGTTTCTAATTATTTTTTCCCCGGAAATTTGGCCCCCCACCGAAGTTGCCCGGCGGGCGGCGGGCGTTATATTCGTATACAAGGCCCGGGCGTTATTTTCGGGTGAAGACGGTAGTTGAAAATGGCACGGGTTTTCGCATTGCAAAATGTGGGGGCTGGGGGGGGTCGGGGGGTAGGGGGGTTAAAGACGGTAGAATACAGGGGGAAAGGCTCAAAACCACAACTTTCACCGACTAGCAAATACCCGGCATTGTAAGCTGGCCTGAGAAGACGGCAGAGAAACACCATAGCGCACAGCAGCAAGGCACACAAGGGGCCTTAGGGGGGGGTGTACTTTATGCACTTCCCCTCCCCCCAAAAAAAACCTCTATGGGTGGCCTAAAGAAGACCTTCCCAAAGCCTAGCGAACTCAAGATGTTGAAAATGGAACGGAACATGATGATAGGCAAGTAAACGATAACTTCGATAAGTCGAGCAGCAAAGCAAACAAGAGAAACAAAAAGGAAACAAGATGATGGGGAGGGCAGGGGGGTAAACAAATGGAGGGGAGAGGGCACAGGAAATCCAGATAAACTTGATAGAGAGAAATAAAGCCATAGCAGGAAAAGTCGAAAAAGCATGAAAGCACACATCACGTTCCATATAAGTAAAAAAGCTGCAAACATAACTTAAATAATCCACAGTTCATTTTCCAGAGGTTGCAGCAACACCTTCGAGAGAGCACGCGCGCGCGAGAGCGAGTGAGCGAGCGAGAGAGAGAGAGAGAGAGAGAGAGAGAGAGAGAGAGAGAGGGAGAGAGCATGAGGGAGAAGAGCAGGGGGCAGGGAGGAGGGGAGTGAGAGAGTGAATGTGTGAGAGAGAGAGAGAGAGGGGGGAGAGAGAGGGAGAGAGAGAGGGAGGGGGGGGGGGCACACACAGAGAGAGAGAGAGAGAGAGAGAGAGAGAGAGAGAGAGAGAGAGAGAGCAACGCACCGATGGCAGTAATGAGCCCACAATCTCACAGATTGACTTGACTCGAAAATTGTTGTTGGATGGAGGGGCAACAGCTTCTTCATATAACAACCTGTGCAAGGGTACAGAACATAGCGATCGCCAATTCATTCAGAAAGACAAGGTACGACGAGACTAAGGATATATCCCTCCTCTGACATCTCAACCCACCAACTCCTAATATTGAGAGGGAGGCTACAAGTGACAGGAAGAAGCCCACATACACACCCCATTAGATGGCAATCATGCAACCCTATTCCACTCCACAAATTGACAAGACAGGAGTTCGATCAATTGCAGTTAACTAATCGCAGCCATCGTCTCTCTCTCTCTCTCTCTCTCTCTCTCTCTAGCAACTGGCTATAGCAACTGAGCTATAGCACCTGGCTATAGCAACTGAGCCATGGCAACAGGCCATAGCAACTGGCTATAGCAACTGAGCTATAGCACCTGGCTATAGCAACTGAGCCATGGCAACAGGCCATAGCAACTGGCTATACTAGTTATACAGTATGGTTATACAACAGTGTAACTGGCTGGTTGGCATGACCAGGTACACACTGCAGCAAAACTGGCCGTAGCAGCTGCCTATACATTACAATGTATAGTCTGTGGCAAAAAAGGGATATGGTTGCTATACGCCACCGCTGTAGGATATAGCCAATGGCTATACTCTAGTGCTGTTGGTATGAAAGGAATAGGGTTGCTTGCAATATAGTACAACGCCATCGGGTATAGCCAGTTGCTGTACTCACAATGCAGTCTGACCATTTTAGTACGCCAATGGAGAAACAACAGGGGAAAAAAATAAAAATAAAAACTTGGAAATCGAAAATGCTTTAAATGCACATATAAAATTTTCAGAATTCACAACAAAAACTTCGACAAATCTTGAGGGGAAATTTTTAAAGCAGCACCGACACACACAAAAAAAGCACCACCTCCAATAACAAAAGGAGTCAAAAGAAGCGTCAAAAAAAGAAAAGAAGCGTCAAAAAAAGAAAAGAAGCACCAACAACAAATATAAAAGAAGCACCAACCAAAAGAAAAAGCAGCACCAATGGACAAAAGTCAGCACCAGAGACAGAAAAATAATCGCCAAAAAAAAAAAAAAAAAAAAAAAAACAGTGCAAGATTGTTCAGTGCTACATTTCCCTCCTTCAGCTATAGCCCAACGACTGCCAGCGAGACCATTACCGTTGACAACAACAAAAAAGAAGGGAACCTGGGAAATATCACGACTCTCGGGTGGTCCGGCCGATGCAGTATACCATTGACGACAACAAAAAAGAAGGGAACCTGGGAAATATCACGACTCGCGGGTCGTCTGGCCGATGCCGTCTATTAATGTCCCAACGTTATTAGCAGTCTATTAACGTCCGAACGTTAGCAGACTTGGTCGACCGAGGTGGGTGACAATAAAAAAAAAAAAGGTGGGTATTGGTGGTAGATTGGTGGCCTGCGAACCAGGACACTCGGTTCCTGTCGGCAATCACAGTAGATTGCAATGGGTAAAGGGTGGGTAGAAGAGTGTCCGGGGGGTTCAAAAAGGGACACTGTAAGCACTCCTCTCGGTCGTAACAGGCCGGGGTCAGACCGGTACTTCTAGGTCTGTGAAAGCTGTAGTCTTGGTAGGATAGCCAAGTAGAGGAAGCCTTTAAAGAGGTAGAGTGGAAGCAAACAAGTGGCTAGAGAGGAATTAAGATGTTTAGGAGTAGGCTGTGGCCCATTTAAGGAGTTATGCTATGGAACAACACAGGTATAAGCGAAACTTGCTGAGGCTGCCAGGATAACTCCGGGTCGAATTGTGAGGATCCCCGGCCTCGATTTACATTGAATTTTGGAATGAATTGAATGTCAAAAAAAGAAAAAAAAGATTGGTGGCCTGCGGGTTAGGGGTGGAAGGAGGCAACCCCCCTGAAGATGATGGTATGGCAGCCATCGAAACGAGGCGTCCGGGACTCCAGAAACCTGTGAGTGTTAAATTCCAGGGTACACGTAGTTCTTCTGTTTCACAAATTTTGTGATTCTCCATCCACATCTACAAATGCACGTGCTCCAACAACCCAAAAAAAAAATAATAATACTAATAATAAATTAAAAAATAAAAAATAAAAAATAAAAAATAAAAATCAAACCGTTGTTGTTTCCGTGCTCAACCCAGTCAATCAGCTTCTCATTGACCACCAACTTTTAAAAATATATATATTGTTGCTTCCGTACTCAACCAAGTCAACGGTAGTACGGAAATATTTAATCAGCTTCTTACCGACCAGGAATTTTTCAGAAAAAAAAAAAAAAAAAATCATTGCTTACGTGCTCAAGCAGTCTATCAGCTTCTCGTCGACCACCAACTTTTCGTCGAAGTCCGCCTTGCAATCCCACAGAAATCGTTTCACGGGAGTCCGTGATGCGTCTGCGGCCGAAGTCGTCGTTCTCATCGACATATCCCCCCTGCGCTCTAATCGAATCGAATGAATCGAATCGAGGTTCGGAGAGAGACGATACCACTCAACGCTGCTGCCCCGTCACAAGCCAAGGCGGAAAACACTTTTTGATGACGTCAACTCAATTGCAAAGAAGCACAATGCGCTTAACACGACGATAATGATCGACGGCAGCCACACGGCTTCGGCAAGCGCCACGTCGACAGCACAAGGCAGTCCGGACACGACCCGTCCCAACTCCGACAAAAAACACCTTCAAGCCTTGTTGACGTCTCCTTGTCCACGGTCTGCAGTGATGGATCTGATGCCACATCAGCAGAAAAATCAACAATTGCATCCATCAGGAAAATAGAAAACGATAATCATATTCATTTACCAAATAAACCACTAATATAGTAATTTACTAATTTCTGAATATATTAATTTAATTTACTATATTAATATATCATCAAACAGAGCTGCCCGGAAAACCGTACGCAGAGAGGGAGAACAGGACAACAAACGAGGGGCTTAAAAAAAGGNGTAAAAAAGTTAAAAAACGCCAAAAAAAAAAAAAAAAACGCCAAATCTGATGACGAAGCCACCAGCCAGCATCAATGTGTCAAGGCAAAAAAAAAAGAGGCGGCAAAATGGGAAAAGGCTGCCGACAAAATGGCGGGAACAGCAAGCAACAGCGTGATAGGGAAAGGCGGGAAAGTGGGAAAGGGCCCTTAAAAAAAATGGCGGGAACCGCAAGCAACAACGTGACAGGAAAAGGCGGGAAAATGGGAAAGGGCCCCATAGAAAAGGCGGGAGCAGCAAGCAACAACGTGACAGGAAAAGGCGGGAAAAGGCGGGAAAAGGCGGGAAAAGTGGGGGCTTAAACACAGGAAGGGCCCCGTACAAAAAAGCGCGGGAACAGCGTATCGTAAGGAAAGGGCTTGTCGGAAAGAATGTATGTGACGCCATACTGACACTAGGAGGTTCATCAATGTATCTGACTGCACTTATGTTCAGAATTGAGTGGAAAAAGGCCCAGTGTGAGTATGCCCTGGGTATGTGTTTCGGTTTTTTTTTTTTCTTTCGTTCGTTGTTTTTTAAAGAGGGCACGCTTTGCCGACCCTTTTGATAAATAAAAAAAAAGAGAAAGAGGAGGAGCGAGGACGTAGGCAAAAGGAGGAGAAACGCAGGGAGTTTTCTTTTTTATTTAAAAAAAAAAAAGCTGCCTTCTCCTCATCGGGGGACAGCCATATATTTTTCTCTCACGATTTAAAGATATGTTCCATGACAGGAGTGGGGATTTTTTTTTTCTTTCTAAAGAGGGGTAATAAAACTAGGACAGGGCATGTTCCACTTTTTCTTCTCTCAATTTCACCTTTTTTTTTTTTTTTTTTTTTTCCACTATCTACCGACCACTTTCGTCATCAACAAAAAGAGGGCAAAAAAAATATATAAAAAATCCTACCCAGCGAAACGTGGAACCCACCTACGACGAGAGAGAGAGAGAGAACGAATCAGTCCAATATCTAAAATCCATGGCCCGTCGAACAAAAAAAAAAAAAAAAGAAACTGAGAGAGAGGGGAAGAGAGAGAGAGATATAAGGGCGTACTGGCACTGCCACTTTTCTCAATGCATCTGGCGGCAAGTGCGACTAGAGGGAAATGCATTTGACCCGCAATCACGTCCAGAGCTCAGTCTAAAGAGCACTAGTGAGAATGCCCTAACTAGAACAAAATACAGAAAAAAGAGCGGGAAATACAATGGGCCGGGAGAAAAAAAGAGCGGGAAGTGAAGATAGATACCAGCGAAACTGGAAATACAATGGGCCGGGAGAACAATACACAGAAAAAAGCGCGGGAAATAAGCGCGGGCAATTTCGACATGTACGACACGTGGCCACGCGTACTTGGCGAAATTAGCGCGGGAAGTGGAGATACCGGCGAAACGAGACGAGAAAAAAAAAAAAAAAAAAATATATATCAAATCAGGCAAACAAACTAATCGGGACAACGAACTGGAAAGTAGGCAACCACCATCCGTAATTATTATTATTTTATTATCATTTAAAAAATAAAACAGCGTAATTATTATTTTATTATCATTTAAAAAATATAACAGCGTAATTATTATTTTATTATCATTTAAAAAATAAAACTGGAAAGTAGGAGGGAAGACGGGATAAGAACTATCGATCCAAAAAAAACTGGGCCCACATAAAACTACAGTTCAATTAAAGAAAGAAAAAAGAAAAAAAAGAAAAAAACTCAACACGTTTGAGAAAAGCCGAAGAGAAAGATAGCAGAAAACGGCGGGGAAACAGGAGGCCGGAAGACGAAGGAAGGGGGAGGGGGGGGGAGGGGTGACAAAAGGGGGAAGGGAGGCAAAAAAATGCGGGGACACAAAAGGCGGGAGAGAAAATGGCGGGAGAGAGAATGGCGGGACGATGAGAGGAAAAGGAGAAAGACAACAGGGAGAGAGAGAAAAAGAGAGAGAAAAGTAAGGTGAGACACAGAGAAAGAGAGAGAACGCGTTGTTAGAGGGGGGGGGGGGTGAAGTGCCCGTGAGAGAGACGCAACGGAGACGGTGTCACGTGTGTGTGCATGAGAGAGAGAGAGAGGAATGTGTGGGGGTAGATAGGGCGAGAGGTGTGGGAGCAGTGTGTTTATGTGTGGGTGGGTGAGCGCGGGAACAAGGGAGAGTAAAAAGAGAGAGAGAGAGAGAGAGAGAGAGAGAGCAACTACGAGGATTTATAGATCGAAGATCTCAGGAGAGACTGCGGTTCTATTCGCGAATATCTTGAATGGCGGCAAGAGTAGTGACGATCACAGAGAGTCGAGATGGCCGACAGACGTTCCCCCCAATAGAACGCAGAATTATCATATCTATAAACAGCTTTACTCTGATGACTTGGTAATTACCCTCACTCGAATAGAACGACGCCAGCGTCGCCAGGTCATTATAGCCCTGCATTCGGCGCAATTTCCTGTCCAGATTCATTCAGAGATAATGACCGGGCGTTCTATTCGGGTGAAGACGGTACTACATGCCCAATGCCGCGTTCTACTCGAGAGATTCACGTGAGCACGACGACGACTGTGGACCTCGCTCCACTCCCCACCACCAAACGTGCAAAATGAGATTCACGTGAGCCATTTTTTTTTCGCCATTTCCACATGTGCTGATTAGTGGAGCCAGGTCCTATTCCCCTAAACAACAAGCTCAGGAGCAGTTATTGTGTGTGACCTGCAAATTTCAAACAGTAATATCAAGAAATTATTTCAAGAAATTTGCTGATTGTTTTATGTCTGGCACATCCAATCAGCAAATTTCTTGAAATTATTTGAAATTACTGATTGAAATTATTAATTGAAATTATTAATTGAAATTACTAATTGAAAGTATTAATTGAAAGTATTATTTGAAATGACTAATTAGTAGAGTAATAACAATTAGTCATTTCAAATGGGCTATCAGCCGGTCCGCCCGGGTCACCTTGTTTGCCCGGGCGGCGGAGCCGTGCAAGGACCAGAGAAGGTACCAGCAAAAAAAAGAGAATCCAACAAATCTGAAAATAAAAATGTTATGCAGAAAAATAAATTCAACATTTTTTGCCTCAGGGTCACATGGACATTCTTTCTTTACCAAACTTAAATTCTAAACTTAAAAAAATATATACATCGTTTTTTTCTCTTTTTTGGCCCGGCCGGGCCACTCTGGTAGCCTGGCTCATCAGTGCAGTTATCGGTATACACTACTGATTAGTGGCAACCAATTATTATTTATTAATAATTACTTATTAGTAAATAGAAAATTATTAATTTCAAAGTAATGGTTCGTGATTACTGATGTTAGTAGTAATGTTTACAAAATTATAATTTAGCGCTGACGCACACATTAATTTTTGTGTGTGACCTTCTTGTCGTTATCTCTGGTAGAGGGCCTCGCTCCACTACTCACCCCATGCACAACAGACAAAAAAAAACACGGCGAGGTATCTTTCCATGTTCTTGCGGCAGATTCATTTTCATTTTGCACGTTTAGCGAGTCTATAGTGGAGCAAGGCCCCGTACTATGAGATTCATTCCAGTCGCACACATATGAGATTCATTCCAGTCGCACACATACGTCGCATACAAAGAAAAACACGGCGACGTATCTTTCCATGTTCTTGCGGAAGATTCATTTTCATTTTGCACGTTTAGCGAGTCTATAGTGGCGGAAGATTCATTTTCATTTTGCACGTTTAGCGAGTCTATAGTGGAGCAAGCCCCCGTACTATGAGATTCATTCCAGTCGCACACATACGTCGCACATCGTCGCACATCCGATACTCCGCATTCCATGCACTCACAACATGCACTCGCGCATGCATTCCATCCGGTGGTTTTTTTTTTTTTTTTTTCCCAGCCGAATTTTTTTTTTTTTGTTTTTAAATTGATCGAGCATACATTCCATCCGATAACAACGACAACCATGGAGAGATGCTCCGTATCGGATGGAATGTATGATCGATCAATTAAAAAAAAAAAACACACCGAAATGAATGCTCCTCCTCAAGTTTACGAAACGAGCGGCTCTCCGTTCTCCGTTCGGTTTCCATCGCTGCCAGACGATCTTTCCCTAATTAGTAATGCCTAATTAGGCATAATGTCTGTGACATCCAATCAAAATCAATTACCATTTAGTTATTATTATTATTATCGTTAAGAATCACTAATAATCAGCACTCACATGCATTCCATCCCACACACAACATCGATAATGACTGAGAGAGGTTAAAATCTTCCTCAAAGTTGCAAAATGAGTGCGCCTCCTCCGACCAGTTCCCGAATTAGTCCTTAATTAGTCCTTAATTAGTCCTTAATCAGTCCTTAATCAGTCAATCAGTCCTTAATTAGTCCCTAATTAGAGAAGACTAAAAAAAGTTAAGTCTGCCACATCCAATCAATAAAGCGCGACCATCAACTTAACGCTGTGAAAAAAAAAGCCAATCAACAAAGTTAATTAGTCCTTTCTAGGGGGAGACTTTGCGTCACGGCTTCCTTACACTAGTGCCACGTGTAACCTTGTCAGTGCTCCGTGAAAAAAAAAAAAAAAAAAAAAAAAGAGCACTTAATTCCACCTCCGACCAATCACTTAACGCCGCGTGTCAACGAAGCACTGAGTGGTAAACCGACTGCCCATCAATTGGATTCCGCGTGCATTGATGCCACGTGTCAAGAAAGCACTGAGTGGAACTACAGCCAAGCATTGAATGCCACGTGCTGAATCAGCGCTGACCGCCACGTACAGCCTGCATGCCACGTGTCACGTGTCAGTCGTCGAATCTTATGCGACGACGCAGTGCTGCGTATCAACACGTATCAACCAAGCGCACGGCACGGAATGCCACGTGACCTCCAGGTCACTTGCTGCCACATGAAAACCCACGTACTAATGAAGAAGAAGAAGAAGAATGACGACAAGCGATGGCCAATTGCTTCTGCACACGCTCACTGAGAATCATCAATGGAACTTCATAGCACGTGTTACATGCTCAAACGCGCACGTTTCCCTCCTCTACATGTTTCAACCGGCTGCGCGCACCGGTCTCATCAGAAGGCGATCCGCGATACCCAGCCTTTCGGCTCCCACCCGCACACTACCACCCATGTAGTGACTTGACACTCAATGCCACGTGTCAGCCAGTCGCTTCCACGTGTCAAGCAGCTACGGAATCGAAATCACTTATGCGATGATGACCCTAATGCCACGAATCAACCATGCGCTCAATGCCACGTGTCAATTATTGCCGTATTATATACGTAATGTACTAATATCACGTGTCACCTAGACGGGCTCAATGCCACGTGTCAATTATTGCCACAAAATACCTAATAATGTACGAATACCGTGTTACGTAGAGCCAACCACGTGTCAGTCAGTAACGAAATGGCATGACGCCGTGTGTCACTCAGCAACGAAATAACATGATGCCACGTGTGACACCGCGGTCACTTGGTGCTGCACGAAAATTAATAGAGTGACGACGTATTTTGCCCAATTGATGCCGCCACGTGTCAACCAAGCACTCACTGCGCGCCGCGTGTGAGGCCCTTAACACTGATGACCTAACTTCAGCAGCGAGTGCTTGATTGACACGTGGCATCATTGAACGCCACGTGTGCGAACTTGCCAATCATTGCATGCCACGTAAGCTGGAATAAGCCACGAGGTTACCTGTTAATGCCACGTGGAATAAATCTACTGTATCCCCTCCCCGAACACAACGCACCCTCATAATGAATGTACGTAAGCTACGTTTCCAGTCCGGTACAGCCGCTGTGTTCGGGGAAAGACAGTAGCAAAAATCCCAATCGCAATCCCAATCCATCCACACGGCCGAACCAATCAAGATAATGCCACGTGTAAACCCCTATTACCCGTTGCCACGTGTCAGCTATTTGAGCTAAGACGCTAATCTAGAGCTATGATTTTCACTAATTCTAATTTTGAGCATCCATAATAACAACCCGGGGGGGGGGGGGGGGGGGGGGGGCGGGGGGGGGGAGTGGGGGGGAAATGGGGAAGGGCGGGGTTGAAATAAATCAAATAGCTTGAAATATATCTAATTTTGATTATCACTAATTCTAGACTTTCAAAAGAGCAAGAAAAAGAAAGAAAGCACCATAACAGCGGGGAGGGGCGAGGGGGGGGGAGGGGGGGGGGAGGAATAAAAAAAATCTTGAGATGCGCGACACACTGGCAAGAGCGGCGCCCTACCAGCTGAGAAATACTAAATATTCGATCTTTTTTTTTTTTTTTTTTTTTTTATACCAAACACAATCTAATTTCACTGATCTAAGAATCAATAGATGAACTAAGAAATAAATAGAATTATACTTTAAAAAATCAAATAAAAAAGAAAGCTGCAACAAATAAAGAATAAATACACTTCTCCTGGATTCCAACCAGAGTAGTCTTCACGCACGGGAAGTTGGGCCAAATTGATGCATCTAGACTGAAAGTTGGGCCAAATTCATGCATATTATTACCAAGTGATCAGAAAATTTGAGAAATTCAATAAACAACCAACCACAACTCAAAAACCAAGTACCCCGTCGTCCCCCGAATAGAACGTACGGTCATTATCGCTCCACCTAGACTGAAAGTTGGGCCAAATTCATGCTTATTATTACCGTGGGGAAGGAAGTCACAGCGGCAGCTTATTGATTGGTTGTAAGTGCAATCAGAAAATCAATCAAACCTACCACAACTGAAGAACCAATTAGGAAATGGCACGTGTCACCTACCTATTACCCGTCTTCCCCGAATAGAACGTACGGGCATTATCGCTGCATCTGGACTGAAAGTTCGCCCGAATTCATGCATCATATCTACCGTACGCTAATCACTTGATGCCCCACGTGAACGCTAAGCTATCAATCCGGACTCTCAAACCAATCACTTTATGCCACGTGTAACCCGCTACCCTCTTCCCCCGAATCGAATATAACGTTCGTTCATTTTCGCTATATCTGGACTGAAAGTTCGCCCAAGTGCCGGCATAACTCCCCTACTTTCTATTCGGGTGAAGATGGGTACTCACTTCCCGCTACTTGTCAAACCAATCCCTTTTATCGTCACAAATAGAACTGCCCGGTAAACCGTAGGCAGAGAGAGAGAAGAGGACAACAAACGAGGGGCTGTGACAAACTGTTTCGTCGGAGTTTCACCGACTCATCAGGAGGCTGAATATATATGTATATATTGTCACAAAATATATATCGTCACAAAATATATATATATATATCACAAAATATATATATAAATACGAAACAGTTTGTCACAGCCTCTTGTTTATTGTCCTCTTCTCCTCTTCTCCCTCTCTGCCTACGGTTTACCGTAGGCAGCTCTGTAAACATAGCTGCCCTGTAAACACAGCTCTGTAAACATATATATAGAGTCAAACAGAGCTGCCCTGTAAGCCGTAGGCAGAGAGGGAGGGAGGGACGGAGAAGAGGACAACAAACGAGGGGGATGTGACAAACTCTTTCGTCGGAGTTTCACCGACTCATCAGAAGGCTGAACCCTCGACAATATATATTGTCACATGAAAATAACATCCGTTTGAATGGGAACGGTACGGAGAAAGAAAAGATTAGCATGGCCCTGCGCAAGGATGACATGCATAAATCACGAAATAATCGATATAAAAAAAAAAAAAAGTGCAACAAGAACTCTTTCCTACTTTTTCTTTTTTTTTTAATGAAATTTAATCCTACTCCGTCCGCATTTTTCTTTTTTTATTTCATCTTTCAGACTTTCACTATCTATTTTAATATTTTTAATATTTTTAATTTCATCTTTCACTATCTACCTACCACCACTCCATCAGCATTCACTATCTACCTACCGCCACTCCATCAGCATCTTTTCTTTTTTTTTCCTTTTTTTTTTTTCTTTTATTCGGGGGGGGGGGG
>BFEA01000038.1:558357-582292 GCA_003427395.1 Chara braunii
CTCTCTCTCTCTCTCTCTCTCTCTCTCTCTCTCTCTCTCTCTCTCTCTCTCTCTCTCTCTCTCTCTCTCTCTCTCTCTCTCTCTCTCTCATCATCCCGATATGGAAAGTCTGTCGCCTTGCACCCAAACAGTTGTCACCCCGCTTGATCCAAGCATGCAAACCAGGTTCGCCTGCGTGCCACAGTCCGTTCTGGCCCCACGTCAACCCTGCACGCCTAGCTTCAGCTCGTCACATCGCCCAACTCTCTACTCACCTACCAGCTCTCGCTCGTTAGCCGATCCTCTTGACCGGGCTAACTTCCAAAAAAAATGCTTAGAGAGCGAGTTAATCGCACTTACGAAATTTATAGCATGCATGTGTATGCACGCGATACCCAGACTTGTGTCTGAGTACGGGGAAGGAGGAAGGAAGTCCCTACAACTGCATGAGCAGGCCGCTGCGTGGGGGACGTAGCCTCACTCCACACATTGATCTGGTCATGCATGCGTTCAAGCCAATAGGACAGAGGAAGAAGTACGTGCGCACGGAGACACCACAAAAGCTATTAAAAATGAGAGGATTACAGTTGCAATCGTGCTCGCCAAAACCAGAATTACAGTTACACGCAAGGATTAAGGCGCGGAAAAATCAGAGCGCAGATCCTGACGCGGCATGGCGTGCGCAAGCAAGAAGCGCGGTGCAACAAAAATTAAGGAGCGCCTAAAATCCTAATTCTAATTCCTAGTTGCAAAAAAAAAATTCAAACGAAGCAATTTTCGAGAGTCCACGGGGGCTCGTCATTAGTTGAAAATTCAAAAAAGATTTTCCCGCGCGACAATCGTGCCAAAAATTCCCCATTCCCACAGTACAACAAGAAAGAAGCTATGACAACAATTATTCGTCGCGCTGGCTAAGGCGCGATCAACTACCAACCGTCACAAGACTAGGCCAGCCCTCCTTTCTTTCCCAAAGAATGCGGAAGCACAAGGACGCGTAAAGCAGGGGCATCCACGCAATCTCCCAGGCCATCCAACTCTACCCGTTTCAACCCTCGATGTAGCCTCGCACAAAATACTGCGAGGTGGCAGAAAGTAGTCTGTCACATATGTGACGCCCAGGGGGTTCCAATCTTGAGCAAGCTCTTGCTTGCTTCTTCAATCATTCTTCGATCTCCGGCGATCGACGCAGGGTTGGCATGTGCCACTTACCGTAAGAGGAAAGTGTGGAAGTCATCGAGGTGGCATTCGTGACTCCGATCTAAAGGTTGTCAGGGAAAGGTGGCCTGATGATGGGAGGAGGAGGGGGTGAGCTTGCGGGAGGGGTGGCAGAAAACGATTTCGCTCTCGATCCCCGGTGGGGAGCCGAGTGTAATGAACGGTGCGATGTATGAGGGGGAAGCGGTGATCCTGGTGGGGGAGGGAGGCGAGGTAACCTTCGCACATGATGTAATGAACGGTGCCATAGTGTGCGGGGGATCGTGGCGCGAAGATTTTCGTAACCTTCGCACGTGGGGTTCACGCTTGAGATTATACAATATATTTCTATATTGTTGTAATCTTGCCAAGTTGCGATGAAGAGAAGGACGTGGAGAGGGAAGGAGGTCACAATAGAGTGAGTGGTGACGTGCGGGAAGACGTTGATGATGAGGCGGGTGGAGTAGAGCTGGTGAAAAAGGGAAGGGGGGAAGGGATGCCAATTAGAGGGAAAAGGGGGTCGGCCCGTGAGCTGATGGCTAGAAAATCAAGGGGATGGCGGGATAACGACCGGGGACGAAGCCCGAGCTCCCTCATCTCAACATAGGCGAACGACTGGCCGTGGAGGTGAAGAGGATTGAGTCGACGCTCGACTTCTTCTGCGGCGTCTGCTTCTAGATCCCTCCTCGGTGGCGACGCCATTTCCTTCGGATTCCTCATGCCGTGGCTCTGGACTGCACGTCGGATCACCTTGTGTCAGTCGCTTTGCTAGCCCGTCCAATTCCTCCACCGGTCACTTTCCTTCCGCCCTCTCTCGCCTCCTCTCGGCTGCCACCACGTCCTCTTCCTTGCTCTGCTCGTTGGGGCTGTCTGATTCGGCCGATTCACTCCCTCCCAGCTCACTCTCCTCTTACTCGTGGCAATCAGGATCGTCGGTTTCCGCTTCCGAGTCTTAGTCTTCCTCCTCTTCGCTTTCCTATTCTCTCTCTGCCTCCGTGTCGTTAGCTACCCCTTCCACCTCCACTCTTCGGATGATCGGATCCCACAAGGTGAGATCGGTCACGTCAATGGCTAGGTAGTGGCATGAGGAGGGGTACTAGCAGTTGTCACCGTCAAGCTCCGTACACGTGGACCACAGTAGATGCGGTACTAATGTACGAGTGAGCATCGCCACATCGGGCCGCTCGTCGCAGCGCAAAATGATATCCTGGGGCAGATCGTCCAGGAGCTGCACCAGGAACACCAGGACCTCATTCGTGATTGGCTCTAGGTGGTCGTCCCTGACCTTCCCGAATAGAAGCCCCAACAGTTCTCCCTCCATTTCCGTTCTCCAGGCTTGGATGGTTAGTAGTTTCACCTCATCATCAGGGACCTCGTCCTCCTCGTCCTTATCGGCCGGCTTTGCCCAATGGAACACTACCTCGAGGAGACAAAAACTAAGCACGATGTACGAGTTCCACCACTCTGCCCACTTGCCGGCATCGAGGATCGGCACATCCAGTTGCCGGATCCGAAAGGAGAGAGGGATGTCTGTAGCGAACTGCCAGGAGGTAGGGAGATCAGAGGGAAGCTCGAAGGTCGAGAGGCGATGCCAGTTCATTGAGGCGGCGCAAAAGAGAGAAGCTCCAGGATGATAACCTCCGGTGCAGAGAGAGAGAGTCTGAGCTGGCTGAGGTCGATGTCGTTGGTGGAGTCGACCCGATCACCTGGTCGGACTAACAGTTGGATCCACGCCGAGTTCGAGGTCCCGTTCGGGGGCCGAACACCTCCAGGTTCGGCCCCCGCCAAAAACAATTTCAGGGCCTAAAAATAAGTTTTTGTTTCTGAATTTGTTTTTTATGAGTTCTCTATGATGTAGCCTACACGCCTATCAATTTTGAAGCCATTCTGCTAATCCAAAAAAACATTAAAAATCTTCAAAGATGGGGGTGTCAAAACGTGCTTGCCCACTCACTATTTTGTTTTGTTTCACTTTTAACTTTTTGTTTTCACTTTATTTCGGGGCCTAAAAAATTTTATTATTTTTTGAAAACTTTTTAATGAGTTATTGATTATGTAAACTACATATCTGTAAATTATCAGGGCATTTGTCGATGCCAAAAAATAATTAAAAATCGGCAAAGATGGCGGTGTCGAAAATGTGCTGGCACATTCACTCATTTTAATTCTCTTTTTATTTTTTCTTATTTTTATCATAGTGTTCATTTTCTGTATTTGATTTTTAATTATGATTTGGTAAAGAATTTGGATGTAGTGCCCAGGCAAATGTTGTTTAGTTTATTTTTTTACATAACATATTTTGTTTTCGGAAGTTTTTGAGAACTGTTATTTTTTTTATTTTTATTTTTAGTCCGCGTTTAGCCCGAACAGCCGAACGCCTTCCGAAGGGGTCCCGTGCGTTCGGGCGTTCGGGTTCAGGCGTTCGGCCCGTCCCGAACTCCGGCAACGCTGTTATTATGATTATTTTTCCCCCCCCTATTGGGACGTGGTCTTGGGACCGGTCCTAGACCCAGGAGCATAGTTCAGTGGATACACCCACGAACTGCCGGGATACTACTGCCGGGTTGCAGTCCTACGGGGCATCCGTTAAAATTGGAACGATACAGAGAAGATTAGCATGACCCTTGCATATGGGATGACTCACAGCCTTGTGCGAGCGGAGTCGAGTGACCCAACTCGGGCTATAAAGCCTGTCAACCCATTGATAGTTGGGCTGCTAGCTAATACTGAGTTCCGCTGAGATCTTGCTTAGAGTCGCTTGGGTGAGCAATTGGGAAGCGCTGGGGCGCTGGGCTAATTGGCAGGAGGGAAAGAAGGGAGGACACGGAGCAGGGAAAGAGGGAGTGAATCTGGTGCAGACCTGCGCCAGGTACAGTAGAAGAGTGAGGTGGTGAAGAAGACGAAGAAGGTAATGGGGAGGAGCTATGATTGGAGAGGTCAATCATTCCTTGGTGAGACAAGGCAAGACAACGTGCAACTCCGATGTTTCTTGGTCCGGCGAGGATGGTGGTAGTGATAGTTTATGTGGTAGAGCAATAGAGAGGGGGTTGGGATAGAAACGAGGTGCGCGAAGGGGAAGTGAGAGTGGATATGGTGGGAGGAGGAAACAAAGATCTCGTTCGATTCTCGGTAGAAAAGGGCGAAACGAAGTGCTAGCCGGGGGGTTTTGAGGCACTGCTAGTTGAATGGCATTCTCAAATTTGGCGATGGGACAATGGGTTGGCCGGAACGGGGAACAAAGGCTGCACGGGGGTTAAGTTCTTCGGGAATAAACGTTCCCATCTTCGAGTAGGATATTCATTCTCAACCTGCTCTACAGATCTTGTTGCGTCGTGCGTCCGTTTTTCTTCATTTCGGTCGGGACGACCAGATTCATTCAAGTGTTGGGCATAACTTTCGTTGTGGCGGTTTCATGCTCGACGTCTTGACCGACGTCGTTTTCACCCCCAGGGGTTGCTCGTCATCGGGGCAGCTGTGCTCGTCAGCCTTGGTGACCACTAGTCGCACCTACATCCTGGTGCTCATCTTCATCGTTCGAGGATCGTCCCTTGTCCGCGTCCTCACGCTCACCGTCCTCGCGATCGTTTTGACATTCAGACGTAAACGATAGTGATTATCGTTTGTCCCTCCCTGCAAGTCTGGACGTCCTCTCTGCCGTGGTGCAGGGCTGCTGAGTCGGCTAACGAGACGGAGTTAGGAGGTCTGATCGAGAAGGAAGAAGGGGGAGACAAGTGAGATGGGAGAGGAACATCTACCTCCCCGCGTTCTAAGGGGAAGATTCACTCTCATTGCCTCTGGATATGGTTGGTTGTCAACGTGATTCTGGTGGAGATCGTCGCCGTCATTGAGTTCGTGTTCGTCCTGGTCGTCACGACCCAGGGGCTTCCCGTCCACGCTCGACATCGAGCTCGCCATGGTCGCTATTAGTACGCTCCCCATCGAGCCGACTGTTTTCGTGTCCGACATCATAGGCAAGAGAGTCATGCTCATTTGAATACCATTTGCAGTGTCCCTCAAGGTGGCCCTCATGATTGTCCTCAACATGTATCCTTCCATGTTCTAGTGGAAGATTCATCCTCATTTTACACATTTGGTGGGTAGCGGAGCCGGACCGCTTCGTCACTTTCAAAGCTCGTGGGTTGAGTGGGCGGTTGAGAGAGAGAGAGAGAAAGAGGGTGCTTACCGGCTGAGCTGACGACATAGGATGAACCAAAATTCGAGGCAGGAGATAGGAACGAGGGTTGAAAATAGAAGGGAGTAAGCGGGGGGGGCTGCTGTTACTGAGTGTTGTGCGTAGGACCATCGATCCGTGATTCCGTGGTACTACTGCAGGCCAGCGGACCTGACTATTTTTCCTGAGTTTATGGCTACTGTTTCTTTGGAAACTTGTCATGACTACGTGCGCTGTCGTACTATCCAACATAGTGTCGATTGATTCCAGTACTGTGTTTATGCAGTCTGACGGTGTGAACAGAGGAGAAAACGATGGGGGCATGGCCTACCGTCTCTTTAGGGGCATATCCGCTTCTAGTTCTTGACACGAATGCGAGCTGTAACAAGTATACCAGCTCATGACAGTGGTCTTTAGATATCTGTTGTTTTTTCTTTGGTTGGTATGTGTATGTATTTCGTTGTCACTGCTGGATCGCCTATCCAGGGTCATTACTGCTCCAGCTTGAATCGTGAGTTGCAGTTGCTTCCCCTTTTTATGCTACTGTCTGACTTCCTACTGAGTCCGTTTTGGTTTCATAACAGCAAAACACCGTGTCTCGGTTGGTATAGGCCATGCTTTTCATATGTTGGGCAACTGCTGGGGTTACTTCTGCACACGACTGTGTCACAAGGCAGCGCTGATGTGGTGGAATTAGCCATTTACTGTTGAGTTTTTTCTGTACTATACTGAGCTCTCTAGTTAGATCGTGTACTGTGGGTTGTTGTGGTTGCTATAGTAGTCGTGCTTGCTAACGGCCACGATGCAGTCATGTTGAGCTTACTGTTATACCTTACGAGTTACGTGGTGCTAACTTTTGTACCATTTTGAGCAGCTGCTGTACATCAGGTGCTTGCTAAATCTTGATCAAACATTGCACTGTGCATTACTGGGTGTGGTGCGAAAGGGGTTAAGTTACCAGACCGGGCAACTACGGCGGTATCTGGCTGGTACACATAGGTATTGTGTGTATCGTTAGTTGGGTTTTACTATCTTTCGGATAAAGCACATGGGAGTGCTCTATTTGAACCAAACCCTTCTACACTGCATAACGATAGTTTGGCTTAAGATAGCGAAATTTCGGTTAGAAGAAGTGGTCAGCTTCTATAAGAGGGTCGTTGTTGCAACTCGGAGGGTTGTCAAGAGATCGGTACTATGCGTTCTCGCCAAGGTGCTGACTGCTGCTGAGTTGGGCTACCACCACACATAGGCTGGACGCTGGTACTGTGTTGGGCACTACGTTAGGCACGACTGTGGAAGCCGGGCGTTGTTCCCCACTGCGGACCGCTGCTGTGCGCATCGTATGTTGCTGCTACGATGGCTGTATCGTTACCATTTTTCAGAGGCTGCAGCCGCAGACTGTGTATTGATTGAGCCTTATTGGGCTGTTGAAGCGATCCAGTGTGGGGCTGTTACAGTTACTAACACTGCTGTTGGATCAGGCTACCACAACACACAGGCTGTGTATCGCTGTATTTTTGAGGGACTGTTGGGGTGCCACTTTGCTGTGCACCTAGTACTCTTCTGTACTTTCGTTGGTGGATTTCGTTGTGTACCTTGCTGTGCATTAGCTACGCGCAGCTGTGGATTTGGAGGAGTGAACAAACCCTGCATAAGGCTATCGCAGTGACTTGGAGGGTAGTCAGGAGGGCGGTACTCTGCGTTCGGATCGAGACTCGGCTACTTCTGTTGCGTTATTGACCATCATTGCGGGGCCCTCAGGAGATTCAAGATTCCAAGGCCCTCCCCGGTGAGTCTTAGTGCACCTCCCTTGTATCTGAGAGTCTGAACTTCCTCGTTCTACCTTTCTCAGTCTAAAGTCTAGTCCATTGGTGTTGAGAGGAAGACGGCAAGCGGGATTGCAACCCGTAGGTCCGCATCAAGACCTTGTGGGAGGTCCACCCACCGATTGCGGGAGCTCTGCCGGAACCCAGGCGGGGTTCTGGAAGCAGGGAAGTTCAAGTATAATTTCGTTTGACGCGTGTGCCCCCTTCCCTGAACTGTTATCCCTTGGGTATCTGAATGTAACTATGAAAGGATATTACTTTTTGTTTTGCTATTTATGTCAGGACATGTTTTGTAAAAGACTAAATAAACAAGTATATATGAGAGTTCAGATAAACCATTGAGAAAATTCATGCAAAATAAATTGGGGAAAGGTGGGAGAAAGGTGTCCTGCATGCGTTTGAATGGGTCAACCCAAGGGTGAACTCCTCTAAGTTGATGTGGGCTCAGAGCTATGTTTTATTTATGTTTGCTGGGCTGATTGTATAATGTTTGAGGGCTGGGTCTATCCTAAGTTGGACGGACCAGTCGCTGTTTCGTTCTGGGGTTTCTAAACAGGAGGATGGGCACCCTAAGTTGGGGAGACTCAGAATCCTGATGTTTCTTTTTGGGTTGTTGAAAACATAGCTGGGAATATTCTAAGTTGCGTAGACCTAGTTCTGTGTGTGTTTCTTCTGAGGGGGACACAGGCATAAGGCTGAACATACCCTTAAGTTAGGGCTGCTCAGTCATAAGCCATGAACAAAAAGGTCAACCAAAGTATAAAATTTTGATATATATTATATGAATCTATATCAACTGACAGGCCAGGCACCCTAAGTTGGAAAAGCCAGTTAGTAAGTCAGGTAGAACAAAAAGAAAAGAAAAGCAAGTGAAAAATATAATGAAGGTAACTCGGGCAGACTGAGCGTACCCTTAAGTTAGAGCGGTTCAGTCCTATGCTCGTGATAATATAAAAGTCAGAGAGTTAGTATAAACTTGTTTTTATTTTCCCTTCTAAACACAAGGCAGGGTTGGATGTCTCCCTAAGTTGGGTAGGTCTGACCATCTGCCTAAGAAGAAAAGGAAATTATAAAGTTTGTGCAAGTATATCAATGGTTGTTCTCTTATATTGTCGTTACGGAGGCTAAGCGTACCCTTAAGTTAGGGCGGCTTAGTCATACGTCGTTTGTGATTGTTTAGGCAGATCGGGCGTACCCTTAAGTTGGGGCGGTCTGGTCGTATTGTCTTATGTACCTAAACTGTCTAAGCTAGTTAGGCGTACCCTTAAGTTAGGGCGGCCTAGTGATATGCTCTTGTCGTTGATGTTATGTAGGTTGGACGTACCCTTAAGTTAGGGCGGTCTGACCATTCGTCGTTCGTACTTGTTTTAGGCAGGTTAGGCACACCTCTAAGTTGGGGCAGCCTAATCCTATGCCCTACGTAACTTTATTTAGAGCTGATTAGGCATACCCTTAAGTTAGGGCAGTCCAGTTGTGTGTATCTTTACTTGTTTACTTAGGCAGGTTGGACATACCCTTAAGTTAGGGCATTGTCTGATCATATGCCATAGGCAAGGGGGTCTACTAAGGGAAAAAGAACTGAGTGATCTAATGAACTACTTGGGTCAAACTGATGTGGGATTGTGAGATATGTTTGTGTATGCATGCTTGTGGGGTCTCACTTTGGGGCGTCTTTTTGATAGGTTAGCTGTTTAGATGCTCGCCAAGTGCTGAAGCCATAGGTAGATAAGATGGATGATGGGAGGGAGAGTTTGGGATGAAGGTAGGGCTAACCTTACTTGAGGCTAGAATTGACGATAACTCATAATACCATCCTCTGAGAGGGGATCATGTAAACTACCTTTAATCCTAACTATCAAGCAAGTGTCAGAAGTTAGTCCCAAGTATAGCTTTGTTTTGTCTTTCTGTTTTCAGCTTTGTATAAATTTTGGCAGCCTCCTGTTCCTACGGGAAGCGCTGCCTAAATTTCTATAAATCTGAAAGAGTTAGTCATTTTTGGGCTCATAGAAATTTTGGAAAGGCACTTTTCATACGGGAAGCGCTGCCGAAATTTCGTAGAATTCGTGGAGTTAGAATATTTTCAGTTTGGGGCTACTTAGCAGATCTGTCTTGAATAGAGGAGAAGCTCAGTGACCTGGTATTAGTAAGGAGAACTGACAATGAGATCAGTAGAGGAGTTAGGTTACGGCTTGAGGAGTATCTTCCCTTTGGCATGAACATAGTAGTGACTCTTTTGGCCTGTACTGTGATGCAAGTTTCCATATTTCGCTTGAAGGCTTGATCTGATCAGCCTGATCCTTCAAAAGGGTCACTCTTCTATTATCACTAATAACAAGTCGGTTGCCGATTCGTCGGTTCACAACTCAACTTTCCTGCTTCGGCTGCTCCTCAACCTAAGACCTTGGCCCTTGCTAGGTTTTATGTTTTCTTGGGTTTTTCACTCAGATTCTTTATAAATGGTCATTTCTTAAAGACTGAGTATGTTTGTTGAGGAATGGTGGGGAAATGGTTGGGCTTGTGTGCATAAGGTAGGTATGAGCTGCAGAAGGCTGAAAAGTTGACCCCTTTAGCGTGTGTGATGTTGTTTGAATGTTGTGCGTATGATTGTAAGTGTGTATGGAAGAGTCTCGATTGAGTCATGTGGAATGATTATGTTTCGGATTCAGATGGACA
This sequence comes from Chara braunii, assembly GCA_003427395.1. Lineage (NCBI taxonomy): Eukaryota > Viridiplantae > Streptophyta > Charophyceae > Charales > Characeae > Chara > Chara braunii. Next base: position 568,201 of record BFEA01000038.1, read on the forward strand.
AACCACACAACTGCCGTGAGAGTGAACTACCCCACAACGTTTTTGAGTGAGATTGTTATTTTCCCATCTTGATAATGTGATTGTCAGAGTAGGCGTACGCTCGGGTGACCGTCATAGGGCTATGCGACCGCACACCTACGTTTTTTTTTACTCAATGATTTTATTTGGTCGGACGTTAGTCCCGAGCCTTAAATTCGAGGTCCTTGTCCAGGACATCCCAGGTCCCAGGCTCAACACTGAAGGGGTTATCCCTCGCACGGGGGCGGATTTACTTGCTGTCCCGGGGAAACAGGAGCGCCGCAAGGATGAGGGGCTGTCCCCCAGCAACTCGGTCTGGCGGGGCATTCATGTTTTCCACTGCCAGCGTCTAGTACTCCTTTTCGTTTTCCTTGTTTTAAATTATTTTTGTGGAACGATAAAGTTCCGGGCAGAAGGATTAGCGTGTCGCTGGTGATGCGCCAGACAACTCACCACCGCTCTGAATCCCTTCCTGCCCTTGGGACCATCTTACCCCACACCCTTTGGGGCACCTCAGGGTGCAGAAGATGGTAAGGCCCTCAGACCGGTTTTGCGCTCGCTAAAGGGTTGCTCCCCTTAGCGTACACTTCAACCGACGCCTGAGCGTCGAGAGCGACCCTATGGCTCAAATGAGGCCACTCGGGTATGGGCACCACATAATGCGCCGTCATCACGACTGCTTACGCAAGTCCGCATTGTTGATCCGTATGCGTAGGACCTGCGTCCGCGCGGTTTTATATTAACCCACGTACGCAACACTTACCGATTTCCGCGCTTGAAAGTTATGGGTCAAGCGGAGAGAACAAAAGCGCGCTATGGCCAATAGACCCGAGTTTCAGTAGCGCGAAATGACGCATGGGCGAGGTATCAGTCCCAGTCGGCCTATGGGGATTCACGTACGATCCTCCAATGCGTCGAACATGGGGTTGCCTATGGGTCCGATTATGAGCATCATCCGCACGCATCTTTCGTGTTGGCCTACCCCTTCCATTTGAGAAGGCTATCAGACTATGCAATGGGGGATATGGGCTAGGCAGAGAGAGGAAAGGAGGTGACCCTCTTTCTTTATCTGCGATTGTTTCCTCCTTTGAGTTTTCATAGTTGGACGTTGTAGTCTGTGGCAGCCGTCAAAGTCAAACCCCTTGATTTCCGGCTACCACGACAACCCTGAAGCTGTCTACTCAACCCCTCTGCACAGGGTGCAGAAGAGGGTGTGGTCGTCAGCCGCGCATGGCGGTTGTCTAGCGCCGAGAGGGTAACTCCTCAAAACGCTGGTCAGCCAACACTTGAGTGTCGAACACGACCCTCGAGATTGTCAAGGGCCGCGCGGTTACGAGTACTACATAGTACCCCATTAGCACGAATGCTTGCGTATGCCCGCATGACTGGTCGATATGAGGAGGCCATGCGCTCGCACGACTCTTATACGAAAGTCCAGCGCGCGATACCTATCTGATCCTCGCGGCAGAAAATTATGGGTCGGATACTGAAGGGACTAGGAGTGTTGTTTGTGGTGTTTGTTTTGTGTTTTTTCATATGTTGTGTGTGCGTAGATGTGAGTGTTGTGGTGTAACGCGTGGTGTGTGATGCGTCCTAGTCGACCGGCGCCGAGTCGCGTTTGGGACCTCAGCCCCCCAGTGCGTCGATTTGTGTGCAGGTTCGATTTTTGGGCGTTCGACTGCGAGTAACCCCTATGCTACAGCGAACGAGAAACGCCCTCGGTTGGTCCACCTCTGCAATTGCATACGAAAAGCCTTCGCATGTGGTTCAGTAGCTCGGCGGGGATACGCCCACCTAAGGGATGGTGACAACTCCCGCAGGTGGAGGTAAGCGGTGTCTCACGTGACCCTGTCATGTCGTAGGGGCTCGCGAGAGGTACGACTGGCGCACTCGGCCGGAGCGGCAAACGCCCTCCGCGACAAGTCCTGCAAAATCCTGCGTGACGCGGCTGGGAGGATCCCCGTGCGGGACCGATGCGCTCGACAACGTGTTCTTACTGCTTCGACATCCTTCTTCATACTCCGATGCAGGTAGTCCTTCACCTCACACTTACCAACAACCCAGAGTTGTCACCCTGCTTGGCCCAAGTACGCACGCCCGGTTCACCCGTGCTCCACAGTCCGTCGTGGACGCACGTCAACCCCACACACTCGCCACCAACTCGTCAGATCGCCCAACTCCTAACTCACCTCTTTGCATGCTCATACTCGATCCTCTCGACCACGCTAACCCCCCCAAGTGTAGATTAGAGAGCGATTAGTCGCGCTTGCGAAATTTATAGTTATTAGCATTTGCGTGAGATAGTCGAGATTACACTGAGGCAGGGCGGAGAGAGCAAGAAGGTAGGTGCCTACGGTTGGCACGCCTAGGCCGCGACGCGGGGGACGTAGCCACTCTCCACGTATCGATCCAGTCAATGCACCACTTTGGCCAATGAGATGAAGGGGAAGGGGCCACATGTTTCGATGTGAAGAGAAGCCAGGAGGGAGAAGGTTACATTTACACCGGCACTCGCCAAAAAACGGAACAAAAGGAAATTACAGTTGAGATTAGAATTAAGGCGCTGCGGGAGTAGAGTGCAGGACAAAGCGCAACAAAGCGCACGCGAGTAAGGAGCATCGTGCAGTTACAAAAAAGTACGATGTCCCCAAAATTCTAGTCTAATTAGAGTCTTAATTCTGAGTGTTCGGGCGGTCTCCCGCATTCTTTCCAAAGAGTTCAAAATTTCAAAAAGATTCCCCTGCGCGATGATCACTCCAAAGCTCATTGCCCAAATTTCCCAAAACGAAGGAAAAAGTTGCGTCAACCGTTATCCTTGTGCTCGCTTAGGTGCGTCCTAACCACCAACAGTTGTGGGACCAAGCTCTCGCAAAAAAAAAAGAAAAGAAACAGGGAATGATGGCATTTATGCAATTGACCCTAAGGCCCATCTGACCACCCGAAGGTCAATCGCGCAGAAAGTCTCCCCTATCAAAAGATAGATCGTCACATAAGCACCAACCCATCACAACATGGTTCATATATTGCTACTGCTGGTTGTCGAATATGCTGGTGGTTATGTGAGCTAGTGTGATATCATAGTCTGTATAGATGTATGCGGTTGTTTTTGCTACTAATGAGCCTTGCTTATGTCTGATCACTAGGGAGAATCGACAAGTGGTAATGGTGGAGGCCTCGACCCTCATCAACCACCCCCGACCAACCGCCAATAACCCACCCCCCCAGAATGGGTCTACAACCATCGAGAGTAAGACACACCTATTGATTCGACATTGGTTTGCCTACAAGGCACCCCTGCCACCAAAAGACCGCCACGATATCACCATGCACCCAAACAACGCCTTACCACTCTCCGGCCCGAAAGAGAGTAGCATCCATCCCACATCAGCTTTTCTGCAGGAAACGCACACGTCCCCACCCAAATTTATCCAGAGGATCATCCCTAGCTGATATGACGAGCAGTATATATAGGCATGAGTATGGAGTTGAACCCAGGACCCCAAATTACAATATCAGAGCTCTACCCACTTAGCTATCTAGGTCATTAGTATGTAAAGGCGCTATGCCAAGCTTGGGACAAGTACGTGGGCTGCAACCTACACCAACCAATCGTGCTCGGGGGAAGTTATGGGCTGACAAAGTCGAACCCGCAACCTCCCCGTTGCAACACCGAAGCTCTGCACACTGAGCTGCTACACACTTGATTAGCAACTGACTGTCTCGAAGGTAAGACGCCAAGCATGCCACAGGCACTATCGTGGGGGCAATGGGAGTTGAACCCACAACCTATTGTCCACAGACGATAATAGGGAGAAAAGACAAACGGCTTCTTTTCCGGTGGGGGTGAGTGAGTGATCAGGATTGAGGGGGATGACTGCAGTCTACTAGTGGGGAGCTACACCTTCTACAAACCGGGTCCAGCACCCGTTTTCATATGGAACAGGTTTGCAAACTGACCAAGGTTGATTCGAGAGACAGATAGAATCACGATAGCTCACCTCCTCCACCCAAGACCTGCAACACCTTACTTCTTATCCAAAATACTAAAAATCGACTCCTGCAATATGCAATGCATAGATGGCAAGGACTTAGGATCAGAGGGAAAATGACCAAACTCACACATGAAGCTTTAATGGACACCTACTTCTTCTCAATGGCCACTGCCCAGACGCGCAGGACTGTCATTGAGGCCTTCTTTGACCCAGAGGACAACAACATCATCGCCACTGACACAGCGCACTGTATGCTAATCACCAGGAAATTCTTTAAACAATTGTACACCTCTCAAATTTCATCCCCACATGAGGGGGAGAGAATTAGGAAGATTCAGGAATTCCTACTTCCAATGGACCGATATATATCTTCACACCAACGTGACAAACTGGAAATAGAGCTAACAAAAGAGGAGATATGGACTGCTCTCCTGCAAATGAGGGAAGAGAAAACTCAAGGCCTGGATGGCTTTCCCAAAGAATTTTGGGAAGCCACATGGTCAGACCTGAGCACTGACTTGTGGGAATATTACCAGGATGTATGGGAGGCCGGGGAAATAGGGAAAATCGTAGGGAAATGGGTGCTATCTCTCCTGTATAAAAAAAGGTGACAAAATGAACATCAGAAATTATAAACCTTTGACATTGCTTACAGTAGTTTATAAAATGCTTTCTAAAGCGCTGGCCAATCGTATGGCAACGATTTTGGAGGACATCATAAACCCAGCACAAACGAGATTCATGTCTGGCAGGAACATACAAGAAAACATCCTGCTAGTCAACGACGTGGTCCAACTAGCGCGAAGGAATCAGGCCAATGCGGCCATCATCTTCATAGACTTCGAAAACGCCTATGATCATGTGGATTGCGACTTCTTAGACAGGTGTATGGAAAAAATGAACTTCGGTCCCACCTTCTGGCGCTGGGTCAAGATCCTCCACAGTCATGCCACAACCTGTGTTCAGGTCAATGGGTCAGTGGCACCACCCTTCGAGCTTCAACGATCCGTGAGACAAGGAGACCCCATTGCCCCCTATCTTTTTCTGGTAATAATGGAAGCATTGTCATCTAATCTGCGTCACAACAAAGATCTCACACGAATCAAGATAGGTAACATTCCTGACAAAGCAATCCCCATCTGTTCCCTATTCGCAGACGACCTTACCATAATGGTAGATGCGACAGAATCCAACATGGAGGAGATTCAGCATCTCATGAACAAGTTCTGCCAGCTATCCGGCATGTCTGTCAACTAGGGACAGAAGACTGTAGGGTGGTGGATGCACCACCAAGGAGGAAGACCCCCGGAAAACCCACGAATCACGTGGCTCCCCCACGACGACCCCTGAGAATCTTGGGAGTACTTGTCACCGCTAGAGGGAAACTAGCATCTAATGACGAATGATTGACGGGACCGGCGCACATCAAGTTGGAAAAACAATAAACGTACATCAATTTTTGGGAGGGCGCTTGTCATTAACAACGTGGTTCTGGCCACACTCTGGTACAGGGCCGTTTTATGACCCATGAGTGAAGGGGGACTTAAAGCATTGAAACAACAGCTGGCGGCTTTCCTCTGGAGAGGCGATAGTAACCGCTCCCACGTCATAAGCAGAGTGGCATGGGAATCAGTGATTCAGCCCAAGACCAGAGGTGGTCTAGGAATTGTGGACCCGGCCACGCAACTTCAGGCCCTCACGATCCGTTGGTTCCAACAGATTATCTTCTCACCGTCATCTCCATGGGTCCCCCTTAGCCCTGGCCGGGCTGACCCAAATTGCTGACCTTGCCCCGGAAACCCCACCCGAGATTGATCCGCGGGTATGGCTTGATGATAGGTATTAGAGGATACCTAGGAAATACAGGAATGGGGACCCCACTGACGGACGATGGGTTCGCCTGATACGCACATGGAGGAAACTTCCTCCCCCCGCTCGTTCGGCACCAGAAAGCTGGGAAGAAATATTTAGGCAACCCCTTTTTGGCAACCGACTAATCACTGATTCTGAGGGGCGGGTGTGGTGCAACTCAGACAACCCGTGGAAGGGTTGGGTGAAACATGGCCTACGAACGGTCGGGGACCTATGGGACAAGGAAGCGGGGAGCTAGAAGAGCATAGAGAGGACACGAGCATGGCTGCAGTACTGCCATCTCACTGAAACAGCATTAAACGAGCTTATCGAGTGCTTCCCCCTCCACTGGTACACCACCCTTAGAAAAGGCCCCCGCATAATGGAAGGAGATTGGGTGGGGTTGCCCGACCACGACAAAGAGCTGGGCCGGGTGCACCTTACGGACCAAGAAAAAGTGCTCATCGAAGTCTTCTCCATTCGGAAGGATGATAAACTACAATGGAACAAACAACCCTTCATATGGAAAGAACGAAAGAGCGTCTATCGTATCAGAGTCATTGAGGAAGGGTGCTACCAGAAGGCGTATCGCCCAATGATCCCAATCGAAGACCTCGCCCTGGACCCAGAAGAGTGGCAATGGACTCATGACTTCCGAACCAGGAAAGGGGAAGCAAACACGTTGTCACTACTTAATCTTAAGACTAAATCAGCCTACCGAATGCTCAGACCTAAACGCAGACTGCGAGACCAAGTAGAAGACAGATGGTATCGCCATCTCAATATAGACCGTAGTCTGTTTAAGCCCATCCGATGGTTTGCTCATCACAATAGTAGACCTGCCAAAATCTCGGCTCTTCAATGGCAAATAGAACACATATGTCTACCTACCAATGACTGGCTGATAGACCACACTCGGTTAGAGCAACAAGGGAAAGCATTGCCATGGTGCCATAAATGCCTCCAAGGCTTCCGGGGGAGGAGGCGGGCTGAGACTATAGAGCACATCTTTCTCCAATGTCCTGCGTCAGTATTACTATGGAGAAGTTGGGACAGAATCTGGCGACATATTGTTCCCTGGGCGGCATGGCCTTGGGAATGGAGGGCCATACTCTTGGGGTACTACCCTCAAATTCAGGGAAACACATTTGAGGAGAATATGTTCAAACTGAGCAGGCGGAGCGTCCTATGGGCTATATGGTGGAAACGATGTACTCTTGAGGTGGAGGGGGCGCGGGTGGAGGATGGAGAAGTCATGGAACATATACGAACATTAGTCCAATATGAAATTGCAACCCAATGGAAGGCAACTAAAGACAAGCTTGACCAATCACATACCTGGGGGGATATGAACAGAATCATCTCCCATTTCAGTCAGAACTGGCTGGGAGGAGAAAGGGAGGGTTGGGTAGCTGAGGTAAAATGGACTGGAGATGATCGGACTGGAAGGGACTTACAGGAGGATCCTAGGGAGGAAATGGTAAGGGACTATCAGTTGATCTTCCATGACTGGATCAAGATAGACCCAGGTAACCCGCTACGACCAGCCCAGGACTTCACAGACCTCTTCCCCAGGACTTCACAGACCTCTTCCCCCCTCACCCGTTGTCCCTGGAGGAAATACTGTTACCATCATGAGCTGGGATACCGGAGGCCGGATGAAAAGCGCTTAGCAGGCTCAGCAACTTTTCTGTTCCTCCCTTGTTGAATCTCCCCCTACTATTTTGTTGTCTGTCTTTTGTTTTTTTTTTGGTTTTTGGTTTTTGATTTTTAGTTTCTGTTTTGGTTTCCTGTCCCTCTGTTCTCGTCTTTTTTGCTGACTCTGCTGTTTTCTCTTTGCCGTCCTTCCCTGGCTTACCTAGAACATTCTCAGTCATGAACAGTCATGAACAGCTATGCGTAGTGATGTACAGGCTCAGCCGATAGACACAATTTTGTATACAATAGACGCCCGAAGGTCAGGCGGTGGTTGGCAGGTGCCAGGAATAGGAGGGAGATTACACTGGTGCCCCCCAGTGCCCCCCCCTACGACCTGGCCCGGCCGTAGAAGGGGTTGAAAAACTTTTCGGATATGGGACGCTGGACCCGGTTTCCAGCAGTGGCGTCGTGTCTCATGATGATGTATGTCAATGCCTTATGTAAGGGACGCTGGACCCGGTTTCCAGCAGGTGATGCCCCCCACCAATAGACGGAGCCGCCCGCTAGGCAAAGCCTCAATCCCGGTGGCTCTCTTACCGCCACCAGGATAGAAGCCTTGCACAAGGGCCTTNAAAAAAAAAAGAACAAAAAAAAAGAAAAAGAATTCTAGTCAGCATCATCTCAGCTGACGTTCGTGACTCAATTTCAGTGCCTATCAGGCTTGAGATGGTGAGACCCTAATTTCCTCGCAATACTCTCAGGGGTCATGACCTCTGGGCATCGTTTGACACCACTTGAACTCAAGGGTTGAAGGAGAATYCTTYGTTCCACCCCTCCCTAATGACACCGCCGTAATGTTTTCCCTTTCCTACTATCAAGTGCGCCTCCTTGAAACTCAAGTGCCGCTGGCCAGGGGCAAAATCACACTTGAACTAGGTACCTCCCCAAGGGCCCGAGGTACCTTGAGTTCAAGTGCGAATGGATACCGCAGAGCACTTCGACTGAAGCTTTTTTTTGTTTTTCTTTTTTTTCCAGCAGGCGTTCTGGTCCAGGATTGGTCAAGCCGTGGGTTTTGGTTTTCAAGTGCAGCTTGTTCAAGGGTTTCCTAAAGTGCACGTGGAACTATAAATGGAGATAGTGTAAATTAATCTCAAAAGGGCGCCCTTGAAACTCAAGTATATTCAGGTGGTGTCGAATGAGGCCCTCCGAGTCCCTGTCATAACAGATGTTCAATAAAAGATAATTATGACATATAATCTACAATAATCATGTAATGTCAATAGCAATGATCTCGAATTACCCGGGGCTGGTCACGTGCGGACATATCTGAAGACTGTGGCCCATTTTTTTCTTTCGTTTTTTTTAAGCCCGGGAAGTGGTAGTGCATTACCAGCTGTCTTTGACTTGGATCAGGACCTTAAACCACCACTACTTCCTAAAATCGTGCCCGTAAACAAGCCGCGACTTTCTGAAACATACGGGCCACTACAGGAGTGGCTAAATTCATCCGACTAGAAACGCTTCTACTTTATTTTTTCTTTCTCGGCCCATAGCTGGGCCAAGTACTGGTGGTTTCAAAAAAAGGAAAGAGGGAAAGCCCGACGAAGGGCAATGGCCTTGAGCTTTTTTTTTTTTTTTTTTTTTTTTTTAAACCAAACCCCCACCGGTGTTAGTGCTGCTGCTGTCAGCAGACACCACTAGCACCCGGGGGGAGCTCCATCTATCGGTGGGGAGCGTCACCTGCTGGAAACCGGGTCCAGCGTCCCATGTGCAAGACAGAGAATAACTGAGAATGGCCTTGAGCTAAAAACGCTTCTGCCACATTTTTAGGCGTTCACGCAGTGGATGAATCTGCCTACTGCGCGGGTTGGACCTAAGAACCCGGTAGGTACTGGTGGTAAATAAGGTGGGACCTCAACCAGTTGGGCCTGTGTTACTGCTCTGTCTTGCTGGTCCTGAACTCAGTCCCTCCCTGATTTTTCGTTCTGTTAAATTACCAAGTAGTCCATGGACAGGTATTTGGTCATTGACCTCCCTGCTGCCCCTTTCCGTAGTCCTCCTGATTTTGTGGGTACATGCTGCTGTATCTTTTCATTCCCCCCCGGGCCCTCTCAAAATTCAAAATTCAATTTCATCATCAACTTGGAGGCCAGGGACCTCCACATTACACCCGGAAAGCTGGAAGTACCATCCAGTTTAGCTTACAGGCCGAATGCCTGCGGGACTTTTCCTTAGCCCCAGGCTGCTCAACTGCTGCGCGACATGCTGCTGTATCCCCAATACTAGGGGAAGTAAAGTGTTATTTTCCCCCTTTGGCAGCCCACCAGTACTTGGTCCACACATCGGCGGCGGACCTAACGCGTTAACGCCCCGCAACTTTCATGGGTAGGGGAAGGCCTGGTAGTGCAATGGAGGAGTAAGCTGTTGGGTCCAAGGAAACTTCTTGCTCTGGCCTGTGGCACAGTTCTCTGCATGTGACCTGTTGCAGCAAAGCCTCACCTCCTCGCTGCCTCAGGTCTAGGTGAGGGGGCCCGGCCGTTGTGCAGTTGTTGACTTCTTTGTTTTTGTTGTTGGGGAAAACAATTCTCCAATCTATTCATGGGGAGCAGCACGTGCTGCGAACCGGGCCTGGTGTCCCATATGCGAATTTTACAGAACAATCTGAGGTACCGAGGCCATTACTCGGCTTCGGCTGAGAAAAAACAGATCATGAAAACAGGCATTGACTTTCTCTATCCTATCTCATTGAAACATTTGGAGGTAAAAAATTTGGAGGTTGGTGCTCGCTTCCCTCTCTTTTAAACCGCCAGTACCTTTCCCAACTATCAGCCACGGGCCCTCCACGCTGAGTTTCAGCGGCGCGTCTGGCCGGCGCCGGAGGCCAAGTGCAGCCTCGGTGTTAACTGCCGCGTCCTCAGCAAAAAGCCTGGGAAAGGTACTAGTGGTTTAAGCAAACAGAATATATCCACAGGTTACCACCTATTGGAGGTGATAAGGATGTCCTTCTCATGAGGGTCCCCTTTAGTGATGACTCCAATGTATTGGTGGGCGCAACACCTGCTGGCAACCAGATGCAATGCCCCTTCTTTTCAGACCACCAGTATGTTTCCCAGCCATAATATCAAATATGCGGTGTGCATGCAAGCGGAACTTTCGGGGCTCACCCTCCGGAGCAAAATGCCTGGCAGTGCCAGCCAAATGGAGGCCAAGGACTAGACCCACGTTGATCACTGGCAGCAGCAGCCAATGGTTGTCCTGGCAGGATAGGCCACGTTCCTACACTTTCCCACGTTAATACTCCCAGCGCACACTCTATCCCTACTATCCCACCTCAGTGTGACCAGCACTCAGGACCATCACCCTACCACGCGCAAGGAGTTTCCAGCTCCGGAGAAAAGTGCCTCGGAAGTACTGGTGCAAGTCCAGCATCCCTTGTATACAACTCTCGAGGCCCCTCAACCGCTTTTGTTGAACCTGCCTTTTGCGGATGTGACAGAATGCGACAGAGCACTGCAGGCACTATCAAGAACAACTGTAACTGTGGTCCTACAGCTCTTTTTTTTTTTCCATGTTGGCAGGAGCAGCAGCTTTGTTGTGACCACCCCAGGCTGCTGGCACAGTGCTCCGGGGGCACCCTTTTTCCTTTTTTCCCCCTTCATGCTCAGGAAGTCCCTTATCAGGGATGTTGTGCCCGGTTTCCAGCACTTGATGCTCCCCGCGAATAGATTGGAGGAATTCACTCTTGGGGAAAAAAAGTCCCTCCCTTTTCCACATTGGCATTTCTCCCTAGAGCACCCTTGTAAAATACCAGCCTGAACCGCACGGACTGTAGCAAGCAGTGGTGATTTCAAAGTCAAATAGGGCATCGCACCCAAAATCCAAACCTGAGGAGTTGGATATGATTTATTGATATCCTAAACAGTGATTGTCAGTTGGAGCATGCAATGGGTCAGCGCTCAACTCAACTTCGGCAGAGCGGTTGGGCTTAAAGAATTAGCCTTTTTTTTTAAAAAAATAAAAAAAAACTTCGTCAGAGCCTGCGCTTCCAATGCATTCAAAGATATTTCTTTTTTTCCTTTTGTTTTAAATCCATACGAATGTATGCCTTTTTTTTTTTTTTTTCACTACAAACAACCCGATTCGATGCTAGGGGTGCTGGTAAGAGCAGACACCACTGTCCAGTTGATGTGGCTAAGTGGTTAGAGCACCGGTTGGAAATGCGCATTGTGGTATGAGGTTGCGGGTTCAAAACTTTGCAACCTTGTGCAAGGACACCGGCAGGGCGTTAGATTGACGCACGGCTGGACATACACTCCCTTGGGCTGACGCATGGTACTATTACAGACACTGCCTGCGCACCACCCCAAGGGTTGTTCATGCTGTTGTATGTCGGTTCTGGGCTTCACATGGGTTGCTTGGGGGTGTTGGCCTTGGGTGTTCTGTTGATCTCCCCAGTCTGGCATATCACACGTTCGTGCCACTTCCACTAGTCGTTCACATGGTAGAGTCATACCATTACATGTTACAAGGTCACGGGTTCGATCTTGGTTCGGACCTTGGGGGGGTCCTTGTCCAGCTTACCCCGTTCTCTCTTCGATATATACACATGATGCTGCCTATACATCTCGATACATTGATTCACAGAGCACACACAGCCTTCGGGCATATACATAGCTTCCGAATTATACATGGCCTACGGGCTACATACACAAGTTTCCACACATAGTGCTGTCTGTACATCTTGATACATAGATACACGGAGCATACACAGCCTTCGGGTACACACATACATTGCGAACTACACAACTATCAGACTGGGGGGGTCTAGTCACTGGGTGGGGTCTAGTATCTGCAGTAGGGACAGGTATGGGCCACCGGAGTTCCTACTGATATTCGGATAGAACTGTCTAGTGGCTATATATAGGTTTAGACCTGGGCCCGGTTCCCAGTTTGTGCCAATTTGTGAAGATATGGTTGTATCTATGGGACGCTGGACCCGGTTTCCAGCAGGTGTTGCTCCCCACCAATAGATGGAGCTTGTTTTTGTGTGAAAAAAAAAAAAAAAAAAAAAAAGGTTTAGACCCTGGGGTAAGGGTAGGGGTATAAGTCGCTCAGGCCAGTCCGAGTTCCGCCTGGCCTTGGGTAAGCTAGGGGAAGGATGGTAAGACTGCCTCAATGGGTGCTACCCTGTCTGAAACCTAGGGCCCAGAATCTCTTGGGGCCTGTAGTACATTGTCTGGGCCTGGCGTCCGAAGTTCCCGTTCGACAAGGCTCGTCCGCTTCCGCTTCCACCAGGGCTGGGCAACCTATCAGCCCTGGTGCCTATCACTGCTATTCGGTCCAAGTTACCTGCCCATTGGTAGGGTAATGGTCCTGAGTGCTGGGCACACTGAGGCAGGATAGTAGGATAGGGGGTGCGCTAGGAGTATTGACGTGAGGATGGAATGGGAGGTGGTCTCATATTCCAGGACACCCACGGCCTACTGCTCCAGGTGATCACTGTGTACTCAGTGACTGGCCTCTTTCAAAAAAAAAAAAAAAAAAAAAAAAAAAAAAAAAGAAGAGCAGACACCACTAGCATCACCGGGGAGGCTCCATCTATTGGTGGGGAGCAGCACAAAGCGGGTCCAGCGTCCCTGAACAGTTGAATTGATTGTTTAAACAGACGAGTGATTGTAATGACAACAACTTGCAGGATCAGCCTGTAGTGACCGGACTCTGGCAGGTAGACCTACACAGTAGCCTGAGATGATTGCCTACATGGCAGCTTGAGATTGGTGGCCCTATGCACAGGCCCCATAGCTACTTCCATGCAAGCTAAAATCAGGTTCGAAGTAGAATTCTATTTCTCTCTTTTACCCAGTACACTATCCTGTTTCAGACATGTGGTCTGGTACTACCCCCTACGATTGACTTCCCAGATCATGTAGGAGGCAAACCTCCCGTTCCCCACCTCCCATCCTTGAGAAGTTGATCTGACCATCGGCTGAGCAGTCTGCATGTACAATCCTGTATGCAAATTTAGTATGGCAGCTCCTTAACTGCGTGCATCTACAGTCCCGTGAACAACTCAAACCCAAGTGATGGTATGAGAAACTGCTAGAGTGTGTGAGTACTGCTGGGCCGTGCCCGCTGTATCTGTTGTTGTAGTTGAGACCTTCCCCTTATTGGGCTCTCTTCTTTTCCCATGCCGCCTCTTCTCCTCTCCTGCTCTCCTTTCATCAGTTGAAAAAGTAGCACTCTTGGCTCAGAGGATACCATCGATGTCGCTTGGTGGGGAGTACTGTGTTCTGTGTCTTCTTCCTGATCGTCAGGGTTGTAGACGCCGTTGCTAGTCTCTTGGTTATGTCACTGCATCTTCCGCTCGGTCCGTCTCCAGACCATGTGTTGTCTTTGGTCTTGCCTGGCCAGGCTAGTTGTCTCTGATTACAGTCTGCTTGTCGTCTCTCATGTGGTCAGAGTTCTGTTGTGGCTGAGAAGGTAGGGGCGGAGTAGGGTGGGTAGGGGTCCTCCGGCAGGGGAGGGATTGGGGCATCATTTAGAGAATGAGGTGTGTCCTTCGGGATAAGTGGGGTTGAATCCGAGGGGCGGGG
>BFEA01000038.1:627552-638699 GCA_003427395.1 Chara braunii
AACAAACAAGAAGAAGAAGAAGAAGAAAGAAAGAAAGAAAGAGGAGAAAAAGAGAAAAAGGACGATTCACTTGGCATTGCAATTGATGATGGTGATGTTTCGGGCGTGGGTTGGACCTTGTACTCAAGTTACAAGGTTTTTTCCACACATGCTTTGGATGGTTTCCAGTTTGCGAGGGATGGGCGAGTCGTTTCCTGATGGTCGACGTAAGTTTTTGTTGTGCTGTTCGGACCTCGAGTCATCTCTCTTGGAGGGCTTTCACGACAAACTCGCTCGTCTTTGGCGGTAGTCATGACTGTCGGAGCTTTTCTATGTCATGGTGTTGGCTCGTGAATCATTGCGTTCACCCTCACTCATCCTCTTGCGATAATTGGCGTCGACGGCATCGTGAGATCAGCCCTGCACCTGCTGGTTACTGAATGGGAGGGTGAAGACTGTGGGATGCCTGATGCATCCGCCGATGGCGTCGCGAGGTTGGGCCGGTCATCCGGCCGACTTGTTGGAGTGTGCGCTTGTATCGTCACGTTCCCCATGCTGCAGACTCGGTATGCTGCATTTTGTAACGGATCGTGTTGATTTGCGTTTGTGACGTCTGTGACGACGACGATGAGGGAGAAAGTGATGACAGGTAAGTCTCCTTTCTCACGATTGATCCCCGGTACTTCCATCAACAGGATGAGCAAAATTTAATGAATCTAGCGACTGAGGGATCAAGAGGGGTGTTCTGACTTGGGGCGGGGAGGTGAGGGGGCGCCTTCCCGCAGAGGCAGTGGATAGATATGAGGTTGTCTTTTGGAGGAGAGGAGTAATCCCTTTGCTTCTTGTCACCCCTTTACATGTAACTACGACTTCAATAGGCGTTGGAGTCTCCATGGGGATTCCCCTCTTCCTGTGAGAATAGTAAGCGTTGAAATGCTCATGTGATTTTTGGAATCTTTTGATTACCTGTTTTCCTAATTGAAAAGTTTTTCTAAGGTTTGGTGTTGAAGGCAGGGGGGAGTGGTGCTGTGACGGTGAGAGATGACGCGCTCTGCGCCGAAGATGGTGATTTTACCATGGTAAGACTTGCCGGAGTAGGGTTGAAAGGGATTTTTGGGGGGATATTTGCAACCGATGCATGAAGGAGATAAATGATGGGATCTACAACTATGGTGTTGATTGGTGGCTTGACTGATATTTGCCTTAGTCCTGAGTCCCGGTGGTTTGCGGATAGACGAGGCCAGAACGATGCTGGTCGGTGTTAGGGTTTGATTGCGCTGCCCTGTAACTCAAGTTGTACGAGGGCATGAGACCTGGTAGAGAGATCTGGGGAGTTGTCGAGGGTGGAAGGCACTCTAGTGTCTTTTGGTGAGTTGGTGCCTAGTCGATGTTGGCTGGAGTCAGGGCGGGTTGCTTTGCCCTGTGGCCTAGCAGGTGAGTTTTTTCTGCGGTGGGTCATGCCACTCTGTAACCTAGCAGTTGGGGGCATGAGGCTTGGTAGAGATTGGGCATCGTGATATAGGGGTGAGGCAGGTAGGGTTGGGCTGCTGAAAAACCCTAAAGCAGGTAGTTCTTTCGTTCTGAATGCTCTTTCGATCCGAGCTTTGGGGGTAGAGAATTTTAGTGTTCTTGTACACAAATGTCGTTGTTAGCCGAAGTCGGGTAATGGCCCCAATATCTCAAGGATTTTTCCATAAATTTCTCAAATTCTCAATATCATCTTAAATCGGACGTTGGGCCTGGTTCCCAGCACGTGCTACTCCCCACGAATAGATTGGAGCATGTTCCCATAAAAAAAAAAAAAAAAAATGGAAATATACACTACTACAAGTGTGTGTATATGTGCGTGTGTGAGTGTGTATGGGTGTGTGAGTGTATGTGAAAGGGAGAGAGAAAACTTGTAAATCTCCTATCTCGCGGTTTATCTCTTGGAACTTTCAACGATCGAATGAGCAAAATCGAATGAATCTAACGCTAGAAAGTGGACATAGACACTACTACTTGTAGGTGAGTGTCTGTGTGAGTGTGTGCATGTCTATCATGCAACGACCTTACGTTACTTCCATCGACAGGATTAGCAAAAAAACAAAGGAATAAACCGCTAAAACATGGAGAGTAGACCACCACACGAATGAATTTACTGATAGATCACGGAAATTTGTGCTACTACGTGCGTGTGTGTGCGTGTGTGTGAGGGCACGCGTGTGTGTGAGCATGTATACACTCGTGTGTGAGAGTGTGTGTGTGAGAGAGAGGGAAAGAGCAGAAAGAGAAAATCATTTGGACAAAATGGGGGTTGCGAGCAGAAAGGGACGTGACGATGCGTGAATGAAGGAGAGTGCACGTGAAACAAAGAAAATGAGGAGGAGGAAGAGGAAGAAGAGCGACAAGGGAAATAAGGATGAGGGAGACTTACCTCGGCCATGGCAATCGACATCTTCCCCTTCTTGGTTGGCGTTGCATCTGGAAAACCCCAACTGAGGCGATACTTCAGAGGTACGCTCCGGAGGGTGATGTGAGGCATGATGAGTGCAGTGGAAGGGATGCACACCAGCACTAAGGGGAGAGAGAGAGAGAGAGAGAGAGAGAGAGAGAGAGAGAGAGACACTTACCTCAAAGCGCCATGCTCGTGAGTCAAAGTTGCCACAGGAGAGAGGAACAAATGCCGAGTTATAGTACTCGGTGCTACAGCGACGAGGCTAGACGAGTCGATAGAACTATGACGAAACAGGTGTTGCAGATCCTAGTATGTTGCTCTCTTCTCTCTCCTTGCCTGGGAAGTCCTAAGTTTTCTAATGTATTTTGTTTTGTTTTATTTTATTCACCCAGATCATGTGTGTTATTCACAGGTTGTTTTGTAGTGTTTTTTGTTTTTCTTTGTTTCGTTTTTTTTTTTTTTTTTTTAGCCTTTGGATTTTGCAGCACAGTGCTTATGTATTTGTTTATTATCTTGATGTGGGTTTGACATATCGTTTTCAATTGTGGACCTCAAGTTCGCAAGAAGTTCTGTTATGTGCATTTGTGCAGTATAAGGGACATGTAGTGGATGATTATTTTTATGTGGGTTTTCGAGATTGTTTTCGACCTCAAACTTTTCTTCACAGTTTGAAATTCGTTTGTGTCGCTCTCATATACTTTGCCTGCAAAGACTCTGCAGCGTGCGGGGTTGTTCTTTTTTGTTGCGGATGGTGACTTGGCTCTGTGTGGTGTTTGATTTTGGTTCCTTCTGTTGTGCCTGAGAATGGTCTGACTTCTGGGTGTGTGTGTGTAAGAGTGTATGTATCAATCTCATGGCAGACCGTGTGGTACCTTGTCGATAGGATGAGTGAAATTGAATGAATCTATCACTAGAATATGGAAATATACATACTTCATGGGTATGCAGAGTGGGTTTATGGCATTGACATATTGGCTTCTTGTACTCTATTTTATCATCAGGGGCTTGGAACGACGGTCTGCTAGGATTGCAAGACTAGTGTGAGTAAAGTGGGGACCACTTCTTTCTCTCTGGGGTATGCTAACTTTATGCAATACGGTGTGTCCTTATCCATCAGTCGAATACACCCTGGGCAGACGGTTGGGGTTCAGCCTCCTGAAGAGCCGCTGAAAGTCTGGCACGATCATAACTATTTTGTGGATGTGTATTGCGAATAGACACAGTGACACACACACACAAACACACAGTGATACACACACTGTGACGCCGACACTGTGGCACACACGCTGACGCAGATACACAGTGACACAGATACATAGTGACATTCATACACAGTGACACTGATACACAATGACACAGATATACAGTGATGCAGATACACAAATACAGATACACAGTGACACTGATGCACAATAACATTGATACACAGTGACATTGATACACAGTGAAACAAAAACAGACACAATGAGACACATAGTGAAACACACAGTAAGACACACAAAGAGAAATACACATAGAAAGCGAGAGAGAGAGAGAGAATGGAGGGAGATGAAAAACACTTACCTGGTCTTGTCGGTGGTCTACGAGGGTCGACATCTTGATGTACTTCGGTTCTGCTGCTGATATCAACTGGATGCATTGTCAATTCCTAGGCTGCTAGTGGGTTGTGTGATCGTAGTCACTTACATTCGAATTCAGTGCTTTTATTCTCTATTAATAGAATACCGATGCATTACTGCTCGCTGGATAACGTTTGGGCTTGCTCGCTTTCAATGTAATTTTGCACTCTACGTTTCTATCAGTTCGTTATATCCCATTTTCCTTATATTTGTCTGCCCTCCGGCCTATGTGTTGCCTCACTACTTTGCAAAACATAGGGTTGTTTGCTCTCTCCCTCTCTCCGTGTTTGTTCCCTGTATGTGTGTGAGAAAAAGAGAGAAAGGGGGGGCT
The DNA here is from genome assembly GCA_003427395.1 of Chara braunii. Taxonomy (NCBI): domain Eukaryota; kingdom Viridiplantae; phylum Streptophyta; class Charophyceae; order Charales; family Characeae; genus Chara; species Chara braunii. Next base: position 631,919 of record BFEA01000038.1, read on the forward strand.
CACCTCGACGAGGGACAAGCGAGATGGGTGACGCGGGGGGCAGACTGCCAGTCTCATTTTAATGCATCCTTATTTTGACTGTATCAAACCGGTGAGATAATCTGTATACATTCATTAAGTATGTATCATTATTATTATTATTATCATTATTATTGTTATTATTGTTGTTATTATTATTATTATTATTATTATTATTATTATTATTATTATTATTATTATTATTATTATTATTATTATTATTATTATTATTATTACTACTACTACTGTTATATCGATTTCATCTTAAAACTATGAGTTTAGCTACGTAGGAACAAGGAAAGCGCGTGCAGGTAGAGGGTGAGCGGGTAATGTCCGTAGCCAATCGAGTGAGCAGGTGATGTCCGCAACCAATCGGGTGAGCGGGTGTTGTCCACGACCGGTCGAGAAAGCGAATGTTGTTTGCAACCAATCGAGTGAATGGATGTGGTAAACTATGTTGTATTATATGGTCTACTTGCACATCAGCGATGAGCTTGATCACGGGAGAAAGAAGAAAGTGAGATAAATAAGTGTCGGTGCGGAAGCTCTGACCAAATTTCAATCGAGCCGACTAGTGTTAGGATGAACAAGGTTGTCCCCATCGTCTCATATGTATCCTTGTATCAAGCTGAATGTACTACCCCATAATTACTATGCATGCATCTATGTCTAATTATATGAATCTGCGGTTTCTTTTGGACTATATATGAGCTAGGAGAAATGTTATGCATATATAAGCAATGGTTGATATGATTATGGATTTCTTGTATTTGCGAATATATGATGGAATGTGGATCCCATGCAGGTCAATATCGTTGTCCGATTATTTGTATGAATTGTATATGACTAACTATTCCTGAAAACATATGGTGAGAACGAGAAGCTCTCGTACGGGTTGTCTCACCATGTGTGTGTTTATTTTTTGGTGGATAAAGTAGCGGGGGTGTGGACTCTGTGAAGTTTTGCCTTGCTCGATAGGATTCTTAACATTGATAAGGGTTGAGATCACGATGATATCAATGGACATTGTAAAGAACATTGGATTCTGTATGACTACGCATACTTAAGATTCCTGTTTGGACTAACCTAGAATATCATGAATGTATCATTATCAAAGCATCATGACTAACGCTCGTCTTTTTAAACTAATGCAAGTCAAAAGTCGGTTGAAGGTCTTATGAGAAATGCGTAATGAGGTGAGAGTTCCCGTATGAACTTCCTCATCAAGTGTTTCATTGAGTCATTGAGATGTGGCCTCGTGTGACTTTCAATTGATCTAAGACACAGTGGGGTTTCTAAAGAAGTAAACTAGCAGGGGTAATAAGAGGAGTGAGGTCCCGAGAGACCCGCCTTATTACCTGAATTTGCTTTAAGCAAGGAAATGTGGTAATAGGAGGAGCGAGACCCCGTGAGGTCTACCCTATTACCAACCAACATCAAGGGATGGTGGTAGGAGGAGCAAAGTCTCGTGAGGTCTGCCCTATCACCGATAAATCATGGCAAAAGAGGATGGTACTAAGAGGAGTGGATCCCGTAAGATTTATCCTATTACCAATTGATGTCACAGAGTGATAAGGGAAGCGAGACTCGTGCAGTCTGCCTTATCACTTTCTTGCCTCTGAAGAAAATAGAAGAAGGCGAGGGTGAGGGTCCCGTGTGATCTACCCTACTACAACAATCTTTAGAAAGACCCCACAAAGACTAACTCACTGATAAGGTTCAGTGTCTGATTCTACTAAGGTGGAGGTTGAGGGAATGTGGTCCCGTGTGACATGTCCTGCTACCTTAACCTCTTGATTGCTGCCAATATTATGACTCTATTCTAGATAAGATTGATGATGTTTGTCTGTGTATGTCTTAAATAGGGAATCATATATTGAAGGGGAAAGTATTGGTGATGTTAGCTCTATACTTTTCTCCTCCTTTAAACGACTATCTCTAAAAACTGATCTGATAAGAAGTTAGAAAGGCTACCTAGAGGGAGTTATGTCGATGTAGTATTATTCTCAACTAAAATGAAGTTCACTATATTGAACTTCAGATGGGGTCATATGAATAGTAAAGAGGTATCGAGACCGTGTTAACTTATTGTGATTGCGGGTCACATTTACTTTCAAGATGACTCATTATGAGTCTATACAAGACACTACATGTTGTTGCCTTATGGTAACATGTTGGTTCGTCAACTCAACCCTCACTCACCCTCGACACCGACACTTTGCGTCGACCTCTACATAAAAAGACATTTCTTTTTCGGGTCATTGTCTAAAGAGTTTGTGTTTGGTAAAAAAACAAAGTTCCTTGAAATGGCTAAAGTCGGATACGGATGAATGATTAAGTCAAAAAGAGGATTTCTGGCTTAGAGGTTTGAAAGTGTAAGTGTGATGGGGTTGAAAGTGAATAAATGGTTCACTATGTTATAATTGTGTAATGTATTTGGTTTTGCTTGCAGATTAGTAAAATGACCAGCCACGCTATTCACTGCAACCCATTGAGAAACTTACGTTATATTGGACCTTGACAAACTTTATTTATTTCATATTCATTTCATCTACACATATTTGAAAAGTAAATAATTCATGTTTTTCCGGATGAATTCGGACTATTCATGTGAATGTGTTAAGTGTACATGACATCTCATTGCCTAATTATTCAGTTTTATTTCATTTCATATATATTTGTGATATGGCAAAAGGTTTCCATCAAGAGATATACTAAATAAACTCAATCACTAGGTAGGATGGGTATATGTCTTATGGGCGATGCCCCAATAATTCCAGTATTGAGGGAATGTGTCTCGGAAAAGGGACAGATTATGAGTCATACCTACAAAAACTATTTCAAGGCAAACCATAGTATGTGCAAACATTCGTCAGTCGAATCGACCTAATTTATAAGTCGGTGCGGGAGATCAGCGCTCCGATACCTAGCACGTATATGAGTCAGTTGTAGGCGTTCAACCGCTCGTATGCCTATGCTACGATAATCAAGAAAACACCCTCGGTTGACTTACCTCTGCAATTGCAAGTAGAAACCTTCGCACGTGAGTCAATAACTCATCAGGGATACGTCTACATAAGGGTGGTGACAGCCCCTTAGGTACAAGTGAGTTGTACTGCTCGGGGTCTCTATCCTGTCGCAGGGAGTCGTGAGAAGGTATAGTTGGCGCGCACGGTCGGAGTGGTATTTTGCTGAAACGATTTAATAACTCCTGCGTAATACAACTGTGAGGTCCGACACTAAAATACTTTACCTCTGGGTGTAGGACCGCCGCGCCCGACAACGCAACACTAACATTGATACTAAGGTTGTTTGCGAGGGTCAGCGTTGTCGACATACTCATAAACTGCTGAAACACGGATCGGAAAGTTCAACGTGCATGCGAGTTGGTGGGTGTTTGGCCCACGAGGCGGAGAAAGTCTTAGTGGCAGGGGTCCGTGGTGGGAGCACCTGGCGCCACCCACGATCTGATGTGAGAGGTTTGAGGGTGAGCATGCCCGTTGGGGCGCGAAAGATGGCGAACTGTGCCCAAGCGGAGTGGCCTAGGGCACAGTGGGGAGACCCGCAACTGACTTTGAGCAGTTGTGAGCCTAAAACCCTTCACTATTTTGGTCTTTTAAATTCTCATTTGAATATTTACCACCACGACCAAGATATGCATCGGGACCCACGCCACCCAGGCTCACGCTGCAGCCGCAGGAGGCCCGCGTCCTCCTGCTCGACGGGGCGTCAGGCTGGTGATTCAGTAGGTGAGTTGCTACACGCTCCCCAACGGATTTCAAATTCTATGACCATTGTCCTGGTATCTGTTTCAGTCAACACCCCTTGTGGGAACCTCGGGCACAATGTGAGTATTCAGCCTTGCGCTTTTCCCTGATGTTAAGCAGATTAAGATTATTGTTAAGGCGACAAACCTTATTTATTTCATGTTCATTTCATCTACACATGTTTGAAAAGTCAATAATCTATGTTTTTCCGGATGAATTCGGACTATTCATGTGAATGTGTTAAGTGTACATGACATCTCATTGCCTAATTATTCAGTCTTATTTCATTTCATATATATTTGTGATATGGCAAAAGGTTTCCATCAAGAGATATACTAAATAAACTTAATCACTAGGTAGGATGGGTATATGTCTTATGGGCGATGCCCCAATAATTCCAGTATTGAGGGAATGTGCCTCGGAAAAGGGATAGATTATGAGTCATACCTATAAAAACTATTTCAAGGCAAACCATAGTATGTGCGAACATTCGTTAGTTGAGTCCACCTAATTTGTAAGTTGGTGCGGGAGAATCAGCGCTCCGATGCCTAGCACGTATATGGGTCAGTCTTGGGCGTTTAATCGCTCGTATGCCTATGCTACGACAATCGAGCAAACGCCCTCGACTGACTTACCTCTGCAATTGCATAGAAACCTTCACACGTGAGTCAATAACTCATCAGAGATACGTCTACGTAAGGGTGGTGACAACCCCTCAGGTAAAAGTGAGTTGTACCGCTCGGGGTCTCTGTCCTGTCGCAGAGAGTCGTGATAAGGTATAGCTGGCGTGCACGGTCGGAGTATATTTTGCTGAAACGATTTAAGAACTCCTACGTAATGCAACCGTGAGGTCCAACACCAAAATACTTTACGTCTGGACGTGGGACCGCCGCACCCGACAATGCAACACTAGCATTGATACTAGGGGTGTTTGCGGGGGCCAGTGAACCTAACTTGGTCGATATACCCATGAACTGCTGAAACACGGACCGGGAAGTTCAACGTGCATGCGAGTCGGTGGGTGTTTGGCCCATGACGCGGAGAAAGGCTCAGTGGCAGGGGCCCGCGGTGGGAGCACCTCGCGCCACCCACGATCTGATATGAGAGGTTCGATGGTGAGCATGTCCGTCGGGGCGCGAAAGATGGCGAACTGTGCCCAAGCAGAGTGGCTAAGGGCATAGTGGGGAGGCCCGCAGCTGACTGTGAGCAGTTGTGCACCTAAAACCCTGGACTACTTCGGTCTTTAAAATTCTCATTTGAATATTTACTACCATGACCAAGATATGCACCGGGACCCACGCCACCTAGTCTCACGCTGCAGCCGCAGCATGCCCTCGTCCTCCTACTCGACGGGGCGTCAGGCTGGTGATTCAGTAGGTGAGTTGCTACACGCTCCCCAACGGATTTCAAATTCTATGACCATTGTCCTGCTGTCTGTTTCAGTCAACACCCCTTGTGGGGACCTCGGGCACAATGTGAGGATGCCCTGAGCAGGGCGAGACAAGAGGAAATACGGGTGGAGGGCTGCAATGACACGCAGTGCAGATTGTACGTCAGTGTTGAGTATAGGGGCGAATGGCTAATCGAACCGCCTAGTAGTTGGTTCCTCTGAAGATTCTCTTATATAGTTGATTTTCCTTCGAATGTTGAATACGTCAGTAACGACGAAGGCAAGGACGATGGTGGAGGAGATAGTGGGTGTGTGGGAATGGTATATGCATATCTCACTTAGGGGAATCAAGTGAGGAAAAGTGTTAACTAGGGGTTTTGTGGTCAGGTGAGTTCGTTGGCGGGATTAGAACGGTGGACGAGAGAGTGTGAGGAAAGGTAGATGAGAGTAGTCGGGGAGGAAGGAAAACGGAAGAGCTACGATTAAAAACGTGTATGTCGCTCGTTCCCTTATGGAATCGAGAAATACAAGATACTAGGTGGACTCAGAGGGTTCGAGGCGGTCAGGATCAAATGGTTGTGGCGAAATCTTGGTGAGGAATATCGTGACCAGCAATCTGGCTATGAAGGTGGTGACCACGAAGATCAGCATGAAAGATAATAACATGATCCCGCAGCACCGGGTTCGCACGAGCAGTAGCACGTAAAATGGGCCGTGAGCATGAGCACAATAACGAGGCGAGCAGTAGCGACTCCGCCCCACTACTCACCAAATGTGTAAAATGAGAATGTATCTTTCACTAAAACACGAAAATATACATTACCATTTTATATATTACTTTATTCTTGTTCTTGTTCTTTTTTTTTCTTCTACGTAGGTGGCCTACCCCCCTGCCTAAGTTAGTTCGATGTCCTCCCGTACTCGTCCCTCTTGCTTAGCCTTCACCTCCTTTTTCGATGCATCTGGCCAACACTCCAACCAGATGGTGCACCATCGAGATGAAGACCACAAATTCTACCAATCAGGAATGAAGACGATGACCGTGGAACCCTTACGGAGACCATGGGGATGAGGCTCCACTACGAGCATGGAGGGCAGTGCTTGAGCCGCGAGCAACCAGATAGATACGACGAGCAAAGATGAATATCAAGATCGAGACCACTACCTTGAAGACAACTACCATTATCGCCTTGACGGCGAGTGGGGAGGCAAGCAACCCAGATGGTGGAGGCTATGCTAAGGAGTAAGAAAAGAAAAAAAAAAGGTGGGCAGCCATAGCCCCGCTCCACTACTCGTTGAGTGTATGAATGAGGATGAATCTTCCTTTAACGCATGGGAAGATACCCGGCTACGCTTTGGAACTCTGATGCTATCCCTCGACAGCGTACCCCTCGTCACAGTCGTGATTGAGCTCGTAACCAAGTTTGTGATCGTGTCCTTCGTCACGGTTGGACAGACCCCATATCTCAGCCATGGTATTTTCAACTGCCGCGGCAGTGGCAGACAAACAACGAGCACGCACGCGCACGCAAGAGAGAGAGAGAGAGAGAGAGAGAGAGAGAGAGAGAGAGAGAGAGAGAGAGAGAGAGAGAGAGAGAGAGAGAGA
>BFEA01000038.1:638794-655744 GCA_003427395.1 Chara braunii
CGCGCACGCAAGAGAGAGAGAGAGAGAGAGAGAGAGAGAGAGAGAGAGAGAGAGAGAGAGAGAGAGAGAGAGAGAGAGAGAGAGAAAGAGAGAGAGGAAGGTAAGTACTCACCTTGAACTGACGATGTAGGATGAACCAATAGTCGGGCTATGCGGGATCAATCGATAGTCGAAGATGCATACCAAACTGTGTTAATTCTTGGCCCATGTCCTGGCTAGAGGTTCACTCTCAAACTGTGCTATGATAAAAGGAGGCGGTCTGGGGTCGTAACTTTCCGCAGACCAAAAAAACATTGTGCTTGGTTTTTGTTAAAAATTGTTTGATGGGCAGATCCTGACATCCGACAGTGAGCCAAGGAGGTTGGTAACTCTCTCGTGCACAGTATTGTTCATGATGTTGATGGGGACAACGCATCTGTTACAAGAATAATGCAGAAGTCTGGAGGCAAGCTAAGCAAGGGCAAGAGTCTCAGATGAAACGAAAAGGGCAAGGGCTCATTCAGGTTCTGATCACAGTATGAGCAGAGGCCATAAGGACGCATGCATGGTCTTGGTGATGGTCTGCATGACCGACATATGTATATACTCTAGTTGTCGTGGTGGTGGTAGGTACAAGAATGATTGTGACAATCAAGCTCGTTGTGTAGCATTTTTTCAATGTCATATCGGTGTTTATTTACTCCTAAACAACCCCGACTGTGTTTTCTAAACGGGTTCAACTACCTGGCTTCCAAAGCAGTGTTGCGATATTGAAACTCTGCATGCGAAGGTAGATGCGGAAACTTCGTAGTATTTTGACAACCCATCTCCTTCCATTAGGTGTGATGCTGCTACAGCAACTTGCTGCATGTTGTTGAGTTTTGTTGCTGGTACGTCACACTTTGCTGTGTTGAGTGTACCTTCACTGCGTAGTTGTTGAACCATACGTTTGTTGTTCTGTTCGGCGACTTGCTATTGGTTTTTAATCAAAAGAGATACAAGGTTTGCTATCGTACACTAGAGCGGTACGTTATTGTTGTGCGTACATTATTTGCTGACTACTGTCGTAATTGGTTGGGGCGACTTGCTACTGGTTATGAATCAAAATAGATACAAGGTTTGTTGTCGTACACTAGTACGGTACATTGTTGCTGTGCACACAATATTTGTTGATTGTTGTCGTAATCGAGTGGACTTTCAGAGCACGCTGCATGGCATTACTATTTTGTCTTGCCCCTGTGTGGGACTGTTGCACACATTCGGGTTGTCAAGTTCTATTGGGTTCTATCTGCACTTCAAATAGAGCAAAGGGGGGTGCTCTATTTGAACACTAATTTTTAGAGATGCGTAATAGCAGCCCGATGAGGAAAAACGGTGTTGCAACTTCGAGGAAGTGATTAAGCTCGAGAGAGGGGACATTCCTATAAATCAGAGGGTTGTTAGAGGACCGTCATTCTGTGTTGGCTTCTATCCAGCCGTATTGCTACGACTTTTGGCCACCATTGCGGGGCCTCGGGCGCACAAAGATTTTAAGGCCCTCTCATGCGAGTTGAGTTTGTCCCTCTCTTGCATCTCGAGCGTCCGAAACTCCTTCTGCAATTCTTACTGTAAATCTAATATGAGGTTACAAGAGGAAGGCATCAGGCAGGATTGCAACCCGTAGGACCGCAGCAAGACCTTGTAGAATTGCAGGAGCCCTGTCGAGACTGAGGGGGGGTTCTGGGGGGCAGGGAACTGGGGGGTAATTTTTCGACTCCTTCTATAAACCCCTGCCAAAGCCCTTAAGTTTGCATCTCTCTATGGTTGATTGACTATGAATGTATGCATCCTTATTGTTTTTCTGTTTAACTTGCTAGACTTAACTCATACTAAAATAAAGGAACGCGTGCATAAAACTTCAGTTTTGTTTTTTTTTTTGTTATTTGAAGTCATATTTTGAAAGGGGTGAACGAGGGAAAGGTGGGAGGAAGGTGGTTTTGCTTGCAATAATCGAGTCTACTTCGTTTTTTTTTCTTTTCATTGTAGTTAAACAATGTGGTTTCGGTAAGGCTTGGTTGTCGTATTGTTTGTTTTCTTGACAGTCAGACAATGTGGCTCTGTTCAAGTCTGATTGTCGTACCGATGTAAGTTGTTATTTAAGCAGATGGGTAATGTGGCTTCGGTCAAATCCGACTATTTGTTTTTTCTAAGGGAGGTTTGGACGGAGGACTAAGCAATGTAGCTTCGGTTTGGCGTAGTCTGAGGTCACGCACATACAGAGAAACCTAAAAATATGATTTTTTATATAATGTATTATATTCTTATTATTGAACAGACTGGTCAGACAATGTGGCTTTGATTTGGTCTGACTGTAGCTTATCACAAAAAGACGAGGAAAATATTTAATTAAGAACATAAAGAATGTAATTATAAAGGCGAACTGATCAATGTGGCTTTGGTTTGGCTCAGTCATAGTCTCCAAAAGATTAAAGGGTTCATAAAATTATGTTAAATTTAGATATTATACATTTGACAGGATTAGACAATGTGGTTTCGGTTTGGTCTAGCTAACTGCCTAAAGAAGAGAGAATTTGTAGTGTATTTTATTTTGTGTATACAAAAACAAAGGTTAAGCAATGTGGCTTCGTTTTGACTTAACCTTCTTATATCACATGTAAGTTATGGTGTTGAGGTTTATCTAACTGAAAGATGATGAACTACTTATATGAAAATAACTTGGGGAATTGGTGAGAGTACGTACCCATTGTGGTATAGATTTGCATGTGGTTGCTTTAGATGCTCCCCACGTGCTGAAGTTGTAAGAGTTAGTTCAATTCCTGCATTTTCTGAGAAAATATACGATAAATTTATTTCTAATATCGGACTTTGTATAAATTTTAGAAAGAAATTTTTCCTACGGAAAGCACTAACGAAATTTCAATAAATCTAAGGAGTTAGCTAAATTTTGTCTTTCGCAAAGTTCGACTTTATCTTGCGTTCATATTTGACTTAGTATAAATCTAGAAAGTCTACCTCCCTGGAGGAAATGTTGCACACATTTTTACTAATCCAAGAAGTTAAATAAATTTTGGCTTTGTGAAGTCATATTACTTTCTAAGTTTCATATTTAGCCTTGTATAAAATTTGGAAAGATATTTTTTCTAAAGGAAGCGCTGCAGAAATTTCTACAAATCTAAAAAGTTCGTTAACTTTTGTCATGAGTGAATTCAAGTTTTATCTTGAGTTCGACTTAGTATAAATCTGGAAAATCTACCTCCCTAAAGGAAATGCTGCCCAACGTTTTACTAAATCAAGGAGTTTGATAAAATTTGACTTCTAAGGCTAGAAAATCACTTTCATATTATATATTCTATCTTATATCATTATGCAAATATATTTTTCCTACGAAAAACGTTGCCGAAATTTCTCAGAATTTAGAGAGGTTATGATATTTTATAACCTTAAAAGTTTTGACAATTTAACCATGCTTAGGGGAGATACTGTTAAAATTCTGGATATTTTAAGGTAAGTGTTAGATATAGAATATGATGATGAAACTATTTTATAATCACTTAAACATAGATTGGACACTGGTCTATACTGTGTTGCATGTCATTTTCACTCAGATTGATTCAATGTTTGACTAGCTTCAGTTTGATCCTACAAGGATCAACTTCTGTTATTTTTTTATAACATGTCGGTTTTTGACCCAACTCCAACATATTATCGCTACTCAACCTAAGGCCTTAGCCTATGTGGATTGAACTGTTTCTTTGACTTTTTGCCTGAAATTTTATTAAATAGTCATTTAAAAGGAGGACTAAGTGTTTTTCTTTTGGAAGGTTCGACAAAGATTGAGGCTTATATGAATAAGGCGCGGGCTGTGAGCGCAGAGAGTGGTTGAAGTTGACCGCTGTAGTGGGTACTTTGTCGATGTGGATATCTTTGATATAGTTGCAGGTATGTCTTATGAGTCGGAGTTTGGATTTAACGTGCCTACGATTACATGCATGTTTTTTCTTGAAGGGAGTCACTCTATGATTGTGAGAGTGATCGTCTCACTTTGTATAAGTCTGTTGTTCATACGTATTATATTAAATACCCTCGTGATCGGTCATGATCGCAACTATAATGATTAAGTCATTCCGGGTTGAGATAAAAAAGGAAAATCCCCCTTTATCCTTTGTTTTTATAATTGTTATAGTTGGACGTTGGAGTCCGTGACAGTCGTCAAAGTCAAACCCCTTTACGTTTTTCTAGGCCCTGGATGATGGAGCTTGTCTCCATGGCCATAAAGGTTGACTGCCACAACAGGCCGGAGCCTGTATACCACCCACTTTTCGCAGGGTGCATAAGAGGGTGTGGTTCCCAACCGTGACCACTGTAGCGGTTGTCTAGCGTCGAGAGATTAACCCCTCAAGGCGCATGTCTGTCGACACTCGAGTTTTGAAAACGACCCTCGAGACAACTAAGGGCCTCGTGATTATGGGTATCGCATAGTACGTCATCACAGTAACTGTGACTGCTTGCGTATTTATGCATGGCTAATCGATATGACCAATATTTGCGTCGCCGCGATATTTATTAATAGCCTCCTGCGCGATACGCGTCCAAATCACTCAATACGGGTTATGGGTTGAGTATGGAAAAAGGATTAAGCGTGATTATGTATGAAGTTCGATTTTTAGTTCTACAAGATGTATCGCGTGGTTAGATTCGACTATCCTAGTCAACCGGTGTAGAGTCGTGTTCGAGAGATCAACGTCCCGGGCGACGATTCGTTCACATGTCCGATTCGGGCGTTAACCACGTGTATCCCCTATGCTACAGCAAGCAAGAAACGCCCTTGGTCGGGCCACCTCTGCGATTGCATACGAAAAGCCTTCGCACGTGGTTCGGTAGCTCGGCGGGGATACGCCCACCTAAGGGATGGTGACAACTCTCACAGGTGGAGGTAAGTTGTACCTTGTGTGGCCCTATCCCATTGTAGGGGTTTGCGAGAGGTATGGCTAGCGCACTCGGCCTGAGCGACAACGCTGTTTTGACGAAGTCCTGCAAAATCCTACGTGACACGGTCGGGAGGGTCCACTTTGTGGGACCGATGCGCTCGACAGCGGTCAAACGTTCAAATCAATAAACAAAATGTCTTAATCCTAGCTTAATCAAAAATATTTTTTTTGCAACCGCGCTGACCTTACAACCATCAATAATAAAAAGAACCACGTGCACCTTAAGTTTGCACGCCCACGCACACTCTACCCATCCAGTCAGTGAAATTAAAACACAGTCGCAACCAGCGCAGTGCACTCAGACTTTAAACCAAACTTATATTTTCTGTCACTTGCAAAAGCTAGTGCGGATACCCTTGTAAGGGTATTCGCACCGACGACGCCCAACTTGAAAAGAAGAAAAAAATTTGCAAAACGCCGCTTATTTTCGATGTGCCCCTTCAATGATCGACTTACCCTGATTTGCCCCTGGGACCTTGAAACTTTCGTGCAGGCCCTATCAGTGAGGGACATAACTTTTCATAATGCCCCTACCGGATCATCAGTCTCATTTCCCTTGGTGCCAGTCTGATTTGCCCTCTTGCGGGGCATGCATCTTTCTGTGCAGACGCGAACTTTCAACGTCTTAGTTATATGCAATATGCAAAGGACTTTGTGATAGGCATTACCAACCCTCTTCCTGATGCAATTGAGATGCGTGATCGTATATCGACCTTTCTAAGTACACTCGGACTAGAGCTAAACAAATAAATCAAGATATTACGTATTGATTTTGGATTCTTCTTCCTATATTTTGAACTTTGGTGAGCCTAAAGCCAACCAAAGTTTGTGTAAAAACGGTTATTCATTGAGTGAAGGCATTCCATCATAGTTAATTGATTCAAACAACAACACAAAGATCACCAAATTAAATTAAATAGGTCGTCGCTTCGTGGCGATAACAATCAACGTTGCGGCCATTCATTTACATTTCATTTTCCCAGTGTTGGAAAAAACTGGAATAGACGTCACACCGCATGTTTCGAGGGTTTGGGGGAGGGTCGGGTAGAAAAAAAAAAGAAAAAAAGATTGGGACACTGGGGGCCCACTTTGAAAAACAAATGACAAAAAAAAGTTAAAATACAAAGCACTCTGAATCCACTGACGTTGGGGAAGGTCCTCACCGAGGTGGAAGTGAGACTAGTTCTTCGAGGAATGTATATGGCCTGTAAGTGAGGAACTTGCTTGTGTCTGTTTTCAATTTTTTTTTTTTTTTTGCTCCTTCGCTATTGGTGCCCTGCCAGAGAGGCAGGGCAAATTCCACGCGTGGCGATCTGTATTTGACCACAATCATATGTAAGTTTTTTTTTTTTTTTTCTTAGTTGTTATCGGACAGACGCCCTCACTGAGGGCACAATCTCACTAGGGCCTCATATAATGTATCTGGCCAGTAAGTGTGGAACGTGCATGATGTTGTTTTTGTTTTTGGTGCCTTGTCAGAGAGGCAGGGCGGATTCCATGCAGAGGAACTGTCAAGCTCACCTCATACTCACAACAGTATTGTAGCGTCTTGTATCCAACCGCGATCACAATATGATGGATACTTATTGTTTTTTGCTCGTTTGCCCTCACTGAGGGCACGGTCTCACTAGCATTTCATAAAATGTACTTGATGGCTATGACAGCGTTAGTGAAGTTTTTTTTTTTTTTTTTTTTTTTTGCTCTATTTCAGATGCAACTAAGTACCAGAAAACAAAATATAATGGGACCCCAACGACAAAACCTAGTGCGCAGTGAAGTTCGAGGTCGGTAAAAACAAGATCGGCGGTAGTGGTGGTTTAAGTATAAGATCATCTGGCTAACAATCTGAAATAAACGAATTCTCAAACTAATCTGCTCTGGACTAGAATTATTTTTTCATATGCCACACAAAGAGACTGAAGAGGCGACCATAGGCACCGCCAGGCGGAGATACCCTTCAACACGGAGGCGCAAAAAATTCAAATTTAAACTTCGTAGTTTTCCACGTCACGGAGAAAATAACAAGGTTGCACTCCACGGGATTCTCGTTGCCGCAATCCACCGCTTTGGAGTTCATTCATTGTCTGTTACGACCCGCCGCCTTGGACGTCCTTGGAGTTCGTTCGCGAAGGTCAGTGCTCCTCTCCTTCTTCCATGCCTCTCTCTCTCCCTCTCTCTCTCTCACACACACACACACATGAACGAACGGGAGTGAGAGTGAGGGAGAGTAGCTAGAGGAAGACAAAGGGAGGGGTGAGAACCATCTTCATCCAAATGCATCCCCTTAGCTATGGCGTTCGTCAGAGTGCAGCCTGCTCCTGCAGACACATTGGCCCCTTCATACTCAATCCCTTCACACTTTATAACCATCTTTCGGTGCCCGTTCCTCCTCCTCCTCCTTCCTCCTCACCTTGGCTTTTCTCCAAAGTTGTCTTCCTCCTCCTTCACTATTTCCTCCAGCTTGACATTCGAAAGTTACCCGTCCTCCTCCTCCCCGGATCCTCTACCTCATCCTTTTCGTCCTCCTCCTCATCCCCTATTGTCGGTGATGTTATCTACCCTGTCATTCGCAATATCCCTCGAATTCAGGTCTAGCCCTATAGTCGTGCCCGATGCAGTTCCTCATACACATACATGTCGAGCTCACATACATATAGCTCCGGCGGTCGTGCTCAAACACGTATAGCTCCGGCGCTCCGGAGGTCGTAGTTCCTTATACACGTATGGGAGTGCACCCTCATACGTGTGGTACTGGTAGGGGCATATGAAAAAATTTTGTGCTCGTACTCAAGGGCTATCTAGTACAGGCATATTGGAATTTTGACACCGGTACCTGTAGGGGCATATTGAAAATATTTCAGGCCCAAATGATGCCAGGATTTTTTTGGAAACTTGAACCGTTGTCAGAGGGGCAAATCAGGGTAAGTCGGGAGTTAGAAGGGCAAAGCGCAAATAGACAGAAATTTCAGGGGCATTTTGAAAATATTCCCCCTAAAAAATAACTCGTGCAGTTTTTGGTCGTCCATGTACCGGACCGAAATTTCTTGTGCTGCCAGCCAGTAGCAGGCCCGTGGTGGTTTGCATTTTTTTGGCGCGTAGGGTGAATTTGGCTCGGCATCAATAGTTGAACAGGGTACTAACCAGTACTTGGCCACTTTTTTTTTTTTGAAAATCAGGCGGATGCCCTTCTGACCTGGAGTGATATGAGCACTGCCATGTCAAAGGGGTCACCCTTAAATTACTCCTTTCTATTGGTGGGGAGCTGCACCTGCTAGAAATCGGGTCCAGCGTCCCATTCTTCTTGAAAAGAATTATAAGCAGACAACTTATGGATCCTGGGGGAGGATCAAGTCCTCCTTTTCGTCCCAAAGGTGAAGAGAGAAAACCAACTGCTTATTTTCTAAGAAGCGAGTCCATTGAAACTCAGAGGCCCAACGTCGGCTGAGCATTTTTTGGGCGTCCGGGAGTAACAAAGAGCTATTCTTAATTTTGAACCATTCGGCTAAGATCAAATTCCTAACTGCAGATTTAAAGGAATTACGAAGACGGGTAACAAGCCATACCAAGTTACTGAATCTTCGATCCATGCGAGCCATCCACAGGACCCAAAAGCCAATAATGCAAAATTTATTACCAATCTTTGATCTAGCAGTCATAGACTGATCTCCGAACAAGACCATACTCTTAGTCCAGTACGACATAGAGCCATATGTTGCTAACCACAGCCTTATCAACCATTCCCAGAAGCCTCTAGCAACCACGCATTCCCACCGGAGGTGAGAAAAATCTTGCAGCGATGTGTGGAGACAGACGTCACATCCTGCGGGGATGTCCATACCTTTCTCTGTGCGCCAGGCTGCAGTGGGGACACAGTTGTGCATGTGTAACCACTGAAGCCCCGCGATCTTGACCTCCGTAGTCCCCATGATGATGCTGATGAAGAAGTGAACCCAGGTTATCCTTGGACTTGGTAGCTGCATTTTCTTGCATTGTCTGTTCCATGAGTCTCATACTCTGATTTGGAGCGATGAAGATTTGGAGTGAATTTTGTAACCAATTCGTGAAGAATAATCCGGCAATAGTACTGTGGTAACTGTTGTAGATTCCGGTGTAGTATTCCAGCCCATTCGTGTTACGTATACCCTCCAAGTGCTATAGTCCGAGTTATTCTTCACTGGTGTGAATTTGGTTCTGCCGTCCTTTCCAATTTGCGCCTTGACCCTCAGTTCGCAGCATTGCTCCAAGTTGAGTGTCTGAGTAGGAGGGTCGGAGCGTCGCAATGTTCCTTTGTTCTGTCTCCAAGAGGAGACCTCCACTGCCTGCCTGGTGCCCTGTTTGGTTGCGCAAAAGTACTCTTGAGTTGTGGAGTCCCTCCACCAGGAATCCTATTCCACAGTCGCTTCGCCCTCCTGCAGTTTCGCTTTTCAAGTAGCCGGTATAACAACAATCAGGAGGTTCCTATGTTGTTCCACATTGTGAAGACCTCGCAGTTTCTCCCTCAATGTTTCCACCTTGTGCCAATCTGAAGTCTGGCTGCTCCATAAATGCTCTACCTTCCAAATTTCTCTCTATAGCCATTTCCTGGCAAAGTTGCCTGGAATTTTAGCTACCGAGAGGGGTTGGCCGGATGCATCCAGGATGGCGGGATTTTTGAACAGACTAGTTGACATGATTTCAGAAAAGGTGGATGGGGGTGTACATGTGGGAGATTTGACAGATCTGACCATGGGGTAATACAAGAGAGGATGCCATACGGCCTCTTCGTCAGTTAGTTCCCATTCCCTAGATAGGGTGGCTTGTGCCAACTGCATCCAGGGTTGTTTCTCTTGTGAGATAAGGAGCCTTACTGGTCATTTGGCCAACAAAGCGGAGTTCTGTGTCTCTGGGTCAAAAATACCTAGGCCACCATTGCGCCTCTTCTCGGTGAGTTTCCACCAGGCAACTTTGTTGATCCATGAAGAGGTGTTAGCATCCCCCTTCCAGATGAATCTGGTAAGGAGTTGGCGCACTAGCTTGGCAGAGGATGAGGAGATCTGGCGAATTGCCAGAATGAACCAAAGGGTGGAAAGGATGGTGCAGTTGGCTACTAATGCTCTTCCTAGGAGGGAAAGATTCTTCCTCCCATACCATTTGGCGCAGCTATCTCTAGTCTTGTTGTCAATTACTGATGCTTGGTCCTTTTCACAGTGTCCGAAGGACATCTTGATTCCTAGGTATCTTTCGGATTCTGTTGAGTGGACCAGTTTGATCCCAAAGTCCACTGCGAGTGGGGAGTTGTCACGTGTCAGAGCGACGAACTTATTCCAGTTTACCCACATTCCAGAAGCAACTTCGTAGATTGAGAGGCATTCATGCACATTTGTTAAAGAGGTAGGTGTGTTTTTCGATATGGCTGAGAAATTGGCGGCTAAGGCCGATACTTTCAGTTCAAAGGAGGGGGAGACTCGGAGACCTCTGAAAGACCGGTGGTTCCTGATCATATTGAGAAGCACCTCCAATTGGATGACGAAGAGGGATGGCGCTAGGGGACATCCCTGTCTCAGTGACTTTGTGACTCTAAAAGGCTGGGAGACAAATTCATTGACCGTGACCCTACCTTGTGAACCGTGGTAAGGGTTTTCTACCCAGCCCCTATAGTTAGGACCTATTCCTAGCTTATATAGGACTTCGAGTAAAAAATTCCAATTGACACGGTCATAGGCCTTCTCAAAGTCTATGAGTAGTATGGCGGTATCAGATTCGTGTGCTTTGATAAGATCTATCATGGCTTGTGAGATTACCATGACGTTGTCGAGGATTTGCCTCCCTGGGATGAAACCTGATTGGTCCGGGTGGACCAACTTGGTCATCAGAGAGGTAAGGCGCCTTGCTAGGGTCTTTGTCAAGATTTTCCCTGCCACATTTAGCAAGGAGATGGGCCTGTAGTTCCGGACGTCCCGTCGATCACCTTTCTTGTAAAGAAGGGTAATTACTCCCTCCGTCGTTCTCTTGCCAAGTGAGCTTCCTCTGAGGACGTTATTAAAAACTCGAAGTAGGTCCAGTGCGAGCAGGTCCCAAAAGAGACTGTAAAACTCAACTGGTAAGTCGTCGGGCCCAGGACATTTACCCCTGGTCATACTGCGCATAGCTGCTGTTAGTTCGCAGAGAGTGATAGGTTGTTCCATAGTCTCTTGTTCCTGTTGTGACAGTATTCTGTGTGTGTAACCCCCATAGAAATTCCTCGTATCCCGGAGGCACTATTGGATCTCCTGGACCTTTATCGGAAGTAAGCAACTTTTCATAGAATATACGGACAAACTCGCAAATAGAATCAGAGGTCGTTGTTGGGGGATGCGTATTATCGAATGGGTGAAATAGCTCAACCATAGAGGGAGAGCCTCGCTTGTCGTTTCCCAATTTGAATGTAGTGGAATTCATTTTGTCCTTGTGTTGGATATTGTCTATGCATTTGAATTTAGCCCATGATTCTTGTCTGCTAATTTGCTTATCCTGCCATTCCTGTAGCCAAAGGGTTCTCCTGAGGGCCCAATGACTGTCGGAAAAAAAAGGTAAAGCCCATGTTATTCTCAGCCTTTTCTATGTTACGTTTGAGGATGATCTCATCTAGTTTCGTATTTGCCGCTTTGATTCTTGAAATGTTGTTGAGAAGCCCAGAGAGCATATGCGTGCCTTTATCCAGCCAGTCCCCACAATCTGAGAACAAGGTGGAAGAAGCTCTCCAATCTTCCCAGAAGTTGCGAACCCAATCAATCATGTCCTTGTCTTCAAAGATTTGCATGTTTAATTTGAAAGTACCCCTCCCCTTATCCAGAGGCGGGTCTGCCGCGATGGTAAGTGAGACCGGTTTGTAGTCTGGAAGTGGATCTAGTGAGTGTTCTGCCTTGAGAACCAGTGGGATCACACATTCCGTACAGAAAATAGCGTCCAATCTTTTGCACACCACCGGTGTGTTGGAGGAGAACCAGGTGAAAGATCGCTGGTCGGGGTGTAATATACGGAACGGGTCGAAAAAACCCTTGTCTGCCAGCAGTTCGTTCAACTTTAGCGATCCGTCTGGGTGAGAGAGAGGGGAGGATGAATCCAGTGCCTCATTCGGTACTGTGTTCCAGTCCCCGAAATTTTGAGAGCATGGTCCACGGGGGCATATACCAAGATCAAGGTCCATTGCTGAGAGTTGATTGTTAATGTGACCAGAGACCATCTTCCTAACAGATCGAAGTCCGTCCAGGAGACGGTCTTGCAGATGGAGTTGTGGATCAGAATCCCGGTGCCCCCTTTGGAGCCTCTGCGGGGCCCCAAACCTGGGGTCCTTACCACCATCCACCAATCTCAGTTATCCTTTCAGTGTTTAACTTTGATTCTTGGAGGAGGATAATTTGTGCTCTATTCTTATCAATCCAGGACTTCGGCCTAACTTTTCTGTGCTTACCGCCCTCGTCTACCAGTCCACGTACATTCCAGGAGGCCACTTTAACCCTGGAACCCATCCGGTCCAGCGGATGGGGCCTGGGTTTGGATGGCTCCCTGGACTGTCCGTGCTCCTCCTGTCTGCACACTAGCTGTCATCAAGGCAGTGTCCCATGGTGCCTTCAGCTGATTGGCAAAGAAACGACCGAACAGTCTTTTGTCGTTGTGAAGACAACCATTGATTTATGTGATAATCTCCCCTCTAATTCCGTCCCCCAACTCTGGAATCATCCTCTCCTTGTTATTGGTTTCTTTGAACCAATTGACTGGGGCCCAATAGAAATTGGACCTTACAGGAGGGACCGCTCCCCCAGGGAGAGCCTGCGTATCCAGGCAGAGCGCGTGGATCGCATGGATTCTTCCTGAAGCAACAATATCTGTTGAAGGAGATGAGTGGGTGGTGGGGGATAGGACGTACCGCACAAGCATTCTGAACAATTCTTTTACCCACATTGAGCAGTTGCATGGGGTCTGGAGTACCAGATAGAATAGAGTAGGGAATGGTGTGCCTCCCCTTGGCATCGGTTAACAACAAGACATACGGCCCCTGATTGGTGGTCTTGAAGAGCAGAGGGATGGCAATGAGAGCACATGAGCGCTGATAACCAGAAGGGGTACCGCTGTTTTCATCAAAGTCCTCCGGTCTAGTCCTTTTCAGTGGTATTGCTATGAGGAAGCGATCAAGATCCATGTCAACTGCAGTTTGGGCAGTTAGTACTAAGCCTGTAGGATGTTGTGGAACTGACACATTGAGATCAAGCGGACGTGGTTCCCCGTGAGAGGCAGCTGGCTGAGAGGGAAAACCACCGCTCCCGGACGCTTGCTCCGTCGTGTTTACCCCACCCGGCCCACTGGGTTGCCTGGCGAGCCACGATGGCCCGTCAGCGGGTGGTTTCTGTTGCAACGCAATACCCAACCTTGAAGGCATGTATTCCTTTTGTTTGCGTTGCTGGCTGTTGTTCCTCTTACTGGCAGGTTTGGGGCCTACTGCTCGTTGCTGCAGTTGTGGGTTCAACCACCGGATGGTTCGCCTCGTGTTCGTCTTATTTCCAGCGCTAGAGGAAGAGCCAGGGTATTGTACCGGAGAGGGTTGTCTGGTAGAGGGGGTTGAGCGGCTTTGCTCATTCCGGGCTGATTCTTTCCTCGGGGAGGGACTGGGAGACGGGTTTTCCCCGTTGCCCGTATTGCCCTGAGAAGACTCTGCACAAAGACAGTTTCCTTCCACTCGGAGATATCTCTTGCAGCCCTTGCACCATTCGGTTTTGTTGTTGACAAGGTCTCCCGTTAAGAATCATTTTCCGGTAAACACCTTCAGTGTGCGAACATATTTTTGTTCGGCACTTGGGTGCAACCCATACTTAATGTTGCCCAAGTTAGGATCAATGGGGTCCTTCACTATGTCATATTCCTTTATGACTTTCCCCATGGCCAATTCGATGCCTGTTTTAATGTACATCGAGGCATCAATGGGAAACCGCATGGCCATTACCCAATATTCCTTCTTTTTTTCTTCCTCCCTGTGTATCTCCCAGTCTGCTTTAGGCATCCAGGCCTTGAAGAGAATTTTGTAGGTCTTTCCCCTTTCAATGATTTTTTTCATGCCTTTCTACAACATCCATTCAAACATAAGGGTTAACTTAGGGATGTAAGTGAGCTGCATTTTACTCTCAAAGTGGGTAAGACCCCTATGAGACAACAACTTATCTTCAGGGAGCAAGGCATCTTCAATTGAGCGGATCAGCTCCAGTTTTTTATCATTTGGCATGTTCTTTGCCTCCCTCTGAAAGAGGATAGCGACCGCGTGTCGCTTCAGGAAGTCTTCTTCCACTTTCCGGATACATTCTTTCGGGCGAATCTCTAGACAACTTTCCTCTTCATTCACTGTAGCTTTGACGTAGTCCGAGACATCCTGTGACTTTTGATTCAAATACCATTCCCCGACCATACTAGCAAGGTGAATCAGTTCCTCATCCGGTAAGGGTTGCTGACCTATTGGCATCACGGACTGCGCGTTACCATCACTGGGAACGGAGGTAGCTTCCATTTGGATCGGATCGGAAGTAAATACGAGAGAGTAGGAGGGGTAACAAATCGAATAGTGAAGTGAGGCGGAGGTATATGTGGGGTGATTTCTTGTCGTGGTGGTAGTGAGAGCCTTCAGAGAGGGGGGAGGGAGAGGAGCATGTTGTACTAGGTGTATAACTTGAAGGTGGAGCGGAGTTCCATGTCACGCACGGGGATCGAGAATAGTTATTCAGCAGTGGTGGGACGGGAGGGGGGGGGGGGGGGATTAGTTATCGGAGAGAGCAGTTTTCAGGCATGCGTATATTGGTGGTCAGATGCAGGGTGA
The DNA here is from genome assembly GCA_003427395.1 of Chara braunii. Taxonomy (NCBI): domain Eukaryota; kingdom Viridiplantae; phylum Streptophyta; class Charophyceae; order Charales; family Characeae; genus Chara; species Chara braunii. Next base: position 653,579 of record BFEA01000038.1, read on the forward strand.
GTGCATGCCAGGGTATTTAGAGGTGTGGTTAGGTAGCGAGGGGATGGGGGGTCTATACGTGTAGGAGAAAATTGGGGGACAGCTGGTGGGGCTCAACGCTTTTGGAGTGGTGGTCCGCCGTTATCAGCGGAATAATGAATCTATATCCCGTTGTATACTGACAGGGTAGAGAAGGGATTATTGCAAAGACTCTGAGGCGAGATGACGAAACAGAGCCAGAGAGAGTTGTACTTCCCGGTGATCAGGTGCAACCCTACAGTTCTGTGTAGTGGGGATGAGGCACGGTGTAGCGGGATTGTCGACTCGGCGACTAGAGCGGGTGAGGGAGAAAAACAGGGTTCGGACTTGGGTACGACAAAGGAGCAGGCCAGAGGGATGGAAGGGGGCTCGGGGGGCGGATACTGTGAAGAGCGGGGTGTGCAGGATTTGGATGTGAACAGTGAAGAAAATGACCGAGACGGGCAGATGAAGTGTAAAGAGTAGCCGAATAGTAGTTTTAAGGTAGCAAGCACATTGTAGACAGGTGCCGAGCGGAAGTCCGAAGGAGGAAACAGTTCCTAGAAAGAGGAAATTTAACCTGAGGGTCGAGGGGGGAAGGTTGAACTCTATCGGCCGGAACAGAATTCGACATCTGTTGGGCCAAACTCGATGAGGGGCAACTCAATCCCGAAGAACAAATCAGGGAATGTGAATCCAGCCCTTGGGTTCGCAGATTTTAATCTGACGGTGGAGGAAGCCTGTCCCCACGAATCGAGGCAAGACTCCGACACTAAGTTGGCCACATTTTTCGGGGCGGGTACCGGAGCAAAATGGCTGGTGGTGCCAGCCAAAGGAAAGTTGCACTGGTTCGTTTTTCTTTGGCGTGCAGTGTGTTTCCAGCTTCGGAGAAAAGTGCCTGGGAACATGTGCACCAGAGCATGCACTCCTCCTGGTCCTGGACAATGCCCTAAGTTGCGTAGGGAGAGTCGAGTTGAGGGGAGATGAGGGAGGAGGGATAGGAGGGGAAGGGGGAAGAGGGAGGGAAGGAGGGGGCAGAGGTGGGGGAAGTAAAAGAGAGAACCGAACCCTGTCCTGCATAGGGAGAGTGGAATAAGGTTGAGGAGTCGGAGGAGAAGGGGTAACGGAAACCTGGCCTGTGGGGGGTGAGAAGGGGTAACAGAAACGGAGCCTGGATCGGGGCCTACGTCCCACTTACACGAATTAAGCGATATTGACCGTAGATTGCAAAGATCAACGGCCAGAATCTCTTAATCAGTGCAAGTGGGACCTTGGCCCCGGAGAGAGGAGGGAAGGGCCTGTACAGGGAGGCCGGGGGCGCGGGGAGGGTGAGGCGAAGGGGTAACAGAAGAATGCCTCCACAACAAGAGGGAATCGAGGGGGGGCCATGGCAAACGAAGGGCAAAAATGGAAATACATGGGAGAGGGAGGCTGCCGGTTTGGAGACGCACGGCGTGGTTCCATTCACCTATACTCTCGAATCCTAACAGTTGATCACGAAGACCTGCGGCCGTGTTCTAAGAATAAGGGTAGGTGGGACCTCGCCCATTACCCAGCTGGAGCGGAAAGGAGGTAGTAGGTGGCGCGTCGGACGAGGGGGGGCGAATGTCACGGCGGAGAGCACGGAAGACATTGCGGGGTGTACCTGTCGCGGATGATCATCGGGATAACCGGTATGTCCCACCGTCCGAGTCACGCGGGCCTTCCTCGCGCCCGGGCCAGGGCATTCAGAGATTGCTGACGTGGCAATGAGTCGAATGGGGTTGCGAGTGCGACTCCTGAACGCGAACGACGCCACTTGGCTGTGGCTTGTCGTCTTAGATGGTGTATGCATGTGCGTGTGACATCCGGAGAGAGAGAGAGAGAGAGAGAGAGAGAGAGAGAGGCCCTCCTCCCGCCCGAGCCAGGGCATACAGAGGTTGCTGACGTGGCAGAGAGCCGGACGGGGACGTATGGCCGACTCCTGAACGGAAAAGGACGCCAGGTGGCTGTGGCTTGTCTTTGATGGTATGTGCGTGTGCGTATGACATACAGAGAGAGAGAGAGAGAGAGAGAGAGAGAGAGAGAGAGAGAGAGAGAGAGAGAGAGAGAGAGTCCCTGGCGGGTTCAGGCGAGAGTGCACGGTGTGCGCGTTTCAAACACACACACACACACACACACACACACACA
>BFEA01000038.1:681465-700225 GCA_003427395.1 Chara braunii
ACAAATGCCCTGAAAATTTACAGATATGTAGTTTACATAATCAATAACTCGTTAAAAAGTTTTCAAAAAATAATAAAATTTTTTAGGCCCCGAAATAAAGTGAAAACAAAAAGTTAAAAGTGAAAAAAAAACAAAATAGTGAGCGGGCGAGCATGTTTTGACACCCCCATCTTTGACGATTTTTAATGTTTTTTTGGCTTAGCAGAATGGCTTCAAAATTTATAGGCGTGTAGGTTACATCATAGAGAACTCACAAAAAAAAAATTCAGAAGAAAAAAACTATTTTAGGCCCCGAAATATTTTTTGGCGGGGGCCGAACCTGGAGGTGTTCGGCCCCCGAACGCCCGAACGTTCAGGGGCCAGCCCGGGGGCCCCCGAACGTTCGGTCAGGTAACCCTGTATATATATATATATACAGTTCTGTTTGTGACGATATATATATATATATATATGTTTGACGACATATACATATATCGCGCACGTGTGCGTGCGCACGCTTGCATGCTCCCTCCCTCCCCTCTTCCTCTGTACACAATGCATCCACATTTTGGCTGAACCGGACCAGAGAGAGAGCTTGTGTACACTCGTTATCGCGGTGCGTTGTGTTGGGGTGCTCTCTCTCTCTCTCTCTCTCTCAGGTGTGCACATGTGTTTGTGTGTGTGCACACGTGCAATCAAACAATCTGTGTGCACGCGCGTGCAATCAATCACTCGATCAACCAACTTCTGTGATTGATTGATTGATAACAGACGAACAAAAAAAAAAAGGAAAGAAAAACAAAACGAGAAGCTGCTTCTTTGATTTTTAGTGAAAAAGAAAAACAAAACGAGAATCTTCTTGTTTGATTTTCAGTTGCTTTTCTTTGCTTATCAGTAAAATCGGAATTTTTTTTTGGGAAGTTTTGAATAAGGAGGGGAACCAGCAAAAAAAAATAAAAAAAAATAAAGAGCCCCCCCAGACCGGGGTTCGGCATGTCCCCAAACTTGGGGGCCACCAGGGGCCGGTGTTTGGACCGGACCACCATTGAATGTTCTGGCGGGTAATGCAGGTTGGTGGTAAAGATAGAATGTACATATAGAAAATCACCATCAACTAAGCCAGAGTAGGTACAGACGTTATGGCATTTAGTTTTTTTCTCTTTTCATTTAGTTAGTTATCATGTAGTTATTATTTATTTAACTTCCAGATAATGGGAACTGCCCAATTATACATCAGGCAAAAAAGTTAAGAAAAACAAGAAGGAAGAAATTACACTCAAATAGATTTTAATAGAACAAGTTTGTCGCTTGAACCCGCATTCCCCCCCTTAGGTATGCTTGGAGGGGTCCCTTGTATAGGCTTTAGGAGTCGTGCTACCTACGTAGGTAGTGAAAGGTGCAAATATAACTTAAAAAAAAAAAAAAAGATTATGCTAGAGCAGCTACAGTCTTCCCCCGAATACAGCGCACGGTCATTATAGCTGAATTTGGTCTATCTTTCAGTCTAAATTCAGCTATAATGACCGTGCGTTGTATTCGGGGGAAGACTGTAGACCAATACCTAGGAGATTGACTGTCGCCACTTAGCTAAGCAGTATTTGAGAAAAAGAGTGGTGCAGTTAGTTAAAAAAAGAAAAAAGGACTATCCTAGTCCAACACCTAGGTCAGCGAATTAGAAGGGGTGCGAAAAGTTCTCTGGCCCCCTCGTTGGCAAGTTAAACCAACATTTGAGTGAGATGATTTGACCAATCACTAAAACATCATGTAAAAAAAAAAAAAAAAACACCGGCAGATGGGTCATTAGGGACATCTACTAAAATTGGAACAAAAGTAACAATACAGAGAAGATTTTTTTTTTTTTTAAAGGACCAGAAAAAAAAAACAGAGAAGATTAGCATGCCCCCTGCACAAAGGATGAGGTACAAAAATCTAGAAATCGTCCAAATTAGGAAAGAAAAAAAAAGGCGCGGATGCAACTCTTTCAAAGTTCCCACAGAAGATTGGCATGGCCCCTGCACAAAGGATGACACACATTAATCTAGAAATGGTCCAAATTAAGGAAAATTAAAAAAGGGGCGCGGATGCATCGCTATCAAGCGCAAATGCATTTGGTTGGTTAAAAAATTGTGCTAACCGCGGCCCAACCCAAACCCCAAATGATTCCGATGCGATTGGCTATGAAGTTACCACATCCCCTTTTAATTCTTCAATTGAGCTCTTTCTGGCGGCGCCAAGCAATTCTTCTGAAAAGTCTCAATTTTTTTTCTCCGTTCTTTCTCGAGTTAGATTTTGTCGAGGGTTATTTGCCAGTTGTCCCGGATAACCTGTCTGAATAGACTCTAGAGTCTAGAGTCTATACTGGCTTCAAAGACTTGAGGGCTGGTTTTACTTTGATTTTTTTTGGGAAAACAAGCCATCACCTCCAAGTCAGAGTGAGCTGGGAGGGGCAGAATGGAATGTGCATGATCTGTATGAAGACGTGAAAATGTCCTCGTGCATGTTGACAGTTGTGGCAGAGGAATCCCAAAATCTGACGTGCGCCCAATGCAGGCCAATATAGCGTACTTGCTGTTGAATGGGCGACTCTACATTGTAAAAGAAGTATTGAATTCAGAAGAATATGTAACCGAGTCATTTAATAATAATTTTGTGATGATTCAGTTCCTAGCACATGCACACGGCTCAGTGAACCGATTTTCAACAGCAACAACTGTAATTTTTAAGGGCACGAATGCTCCCCCCTCTTCCAAAAAAAAAAGACACAACGTAATCACGCTAAAAAAAGAGTCAGGCAAGTCAATTATCCTTTGGGGGTTGCGAAACTCTAAAAAATGCTGATGCAAGTAGACGATCAAGGCCGACGACTAGCAGAGCTAAAACTGTAGCTAAGAAAACACCTTCCCCCCGCAAGTTGCAGCAAAAAAGAAGAGGAAAAAAAGAAATGGGTAGTGCGGGAATATGCACAGCACATAAATCTACAGCTGAATTGGTCATTTTAGCTATATTTGGGACGTATTTAGGTCTAGATACGGCGATAATGACCCCTGATGCAGTGATAATTACCGTGCTAGCTATCTGGTTCAGTAGATCGTTATGTGTGGCATATCTGTTCTTATGGACTGTCTTAGACTTCCTTCCCTGCTTGGATTGAATAGGAGAGCGAGAGAGATGACTTCGCGTAGTGCTGGTATCAGCACTACGCTGATATCCAACACACAAGCACGCTGCAGTATTAGAAGCAACACACAGAAGGTGTTGACTCGGAACTGCCCTCGAAGGATAGGAAACAGAACGCCAAGAGAAGAAACACCATATCCCAGGCTGTGGTGTGCAAACCAGTGCACAAAGCGGCGGCGGTAAGCGTGGCTGCCTGGCTTTCCCTCTACCGGTTTCGGTCGGAGCCAGATACCAGCCTCATCAGGAGGGCAACACAACTCGAAGGTGAAAGGTAAATCCTACGTGACTAATATAAATACTAGTTTCCATCCGAAGAAGGTTACTGGATTTTACGAGTAATCCTTCGTACGTATCTCCCGACGATCTTGCGCAGCAGTCCTGTGAAAACCCGGTATTTCCTAGAAATTACAAGATCTCTCCATGGCCGTAAGAAATCGCGTGCCCGGTAACACGTCTACCCTACGGGTCTGCTGACCTCTGTACGTCAGTTTTCTAGAAACTACAAGATCTCTCCATGGCCGTAAGAAATCACGTGACTTTTCTCCATGGGCGTAAGAAATCTCGGCGCAATCTCGTATTCCCTATGGTCCAGCCATATTACCACCCACAATATTTTTCTCCCCATTTACTCCAAGACGGGGCCCTTCTCCTGATGAATTTCCCCAGGCAGCCATTAAAGTATTTCGTCAGCCATTGAAGTATTTCGTCAAGTAGTTCTGCAGTCTCAGAAGCTGTTTCAGAGTGAGCAGCTCCAGTCCTATCAATCCCGCGTCTGATGTCATCTGATAGATCCTGTGGAGGCAGCACGTAATAACTGCCTTCTTTTTCGGAATTACTGAGTATGACTGGAAATCCTGGATTGTGCTAAAGGAGAGTTCCCCGTCTCAACATATTTCTTTGAAATTTCTTTGGATTAACCGGGTCGGTACTTTCCTCCCTGCTTCCACCCTAATCTTTTTTCCCAGAACGTCTCATTCTCCTTGTCCTTCATCTGTGCATTGTAGAGAAAGCGCCGTAGGCGGATTGGGAAAGATCTATGATACCCTTTGCCTGTTATCGTCTTCCTCTCCTGCTGATTGTCCTCACTGATGCATTCATTATTGGATACTCGACAAAGATTTCAGCATATAGCCAGATTTGCCTTTAACATTACTGTGTAAGTGCTTGGGGTGAGGCATCTCCACCAGATGAACCACCCACCATGCAAGGTTCTACCAAACCAAAAAGTGGCCCCATATAAACTACCCAGCATGCAAGGTTCTTCCAAACCAATTGTTTTGGCAGTTAGTCACCCTTAGGCCGTACTCACACTAGCACCATCGTAAATGTATCTGACCGCATTTACAGCCAGACGTCGATGTACCTGGCCGCGTTTACGTCCAAACATTAGGTAAAAAGGTCCTAGTGTGAGTATGCCCTTAGATGAAAGAGTGGTATTTCAAGTTTGGTAGTCACTGATAGATTACCAGTTGTGAAGTTACGCCACGTAAGGGGCAGGTGTAGGTTATTGCCCAGATGCCAGAACTATTCCAGTTGGGATCCACCTGGATGTGCAAAGGCCGAGGTGGATTCTGACAGGGCTAATTTTGTCCTTAAAATCAACACCAAAGATGCCTATTTTTGTCCTTCATCCTTATCTATCCCACCATGTATTCGCTGCCATTTGCACTTCGGACCATAGGGGATAATGGGATGATGCGATTACCAGGCCAAAGTTTTGGGGTCGAAAGTCGGAAGCTGGGCTGTAGGGTTCTGGGCGCGCCAAAAAGAATCCTCGCATCAATAGACTACCGACTTCCCTTGAACACCTGACATTCTTGTCATGAGTGTATGGAGGCTATGTTTGTGGTCCATTGCAGTCATGATAACGATGCATTGTGTTATATCGAAGATGGTAAGGGGACAGTGTTCGCTGAACCCAGGCCCTGGGAAAGTCAACTGTCAGACTCTGCAGGGTCCAGCAGTCCAAGTGTCAAAGATTCTTGGTAGGCCAATTTTGGCTAGAGAATAGTACAAGATCACACAAGAATCCAAAGGCCCAGAATCTATTTCCATAAGCATCCAAGGCTGATTGGGACAATGCAGCCTTGGAACATGGCCAGTTTCTCAGCGATCCGATCGGAGGAGCTCAGCTGTTGCATACCGCATAGGTGCAGACCAGAACAAGAACCGACCTTTCAATACAAAGTATAAAATAGCACAGCGGGAGACTTAGATACCAGTGATCCGAACAATCAATGTTGTAATGCAGCCCTGAACATACATCATCATCATCGTTTCATAGTGTGAATGGGTCTGGCGCTTCACACAGGAAGACAGCGCCAGCCCCGAACATGCACAGACGAGGAGGAAGGGGATAGACGAAGAGGACGGGGAAGATGGGAATGTCGTCAACACCAAGTCTTCGGCACAAGCCCAAATAGTCCCTCGTCGAACTGTCTGAATCCCAAATGTCACGTCTGGATCCAATGTCAGTCTCAAGTCACAACTCTGTCTCTCTCTGTCGTAGTCTGAGAAGTCAGGTGGCGAGAGGGTGAGAAGAGAAGGTGGATTTAGAAGAGGAAGAAGAAGAACTCTCTCTCTCTCTCTGTGTCCAGTACTAACCTGTGAAGTTGGCGCCTTGATGCAGGTACCACGAAGATGGAGCTGGAGCGATGGCGCCACAGGTAAGTAACACTGGCCTCCGCCAGTCTCTCTCCCACTCTACGATCTCCTACCTACCAGCGCCCAGCGCTGAAGACTACAGCTACGGCTATGGCGCCCAGCGCCGAAGCCTACAGCTAGCGCTACCACTACTGCCTAGCGCTGAAGACTACTGCAGCGCTCCTCCTGAGTGCTGCGGACGAATCGTGAAGACTACCTCATGCCTACTGAACTACCTACCCGTGAAGTGCATGGGAACCTCCTACGTACTACTGCAGCTCCTGCTCGAGTACGTGAGGAACAGGCTATTTTGAGCCTGTTCCGCATCCCTGTTTCCGTGCCTGAGTCTTAGGAGCAGGTCGAAACAATGAGGGCCTGAAAATGGCCCTCCGTTTCAGGCTGAAAACTCTGGGTCTGAAAAGACCCAGAAATAGGCTGAAACGAGGTAGGGCCTGCAGGCCCTCGTTTTTCAGCATCCARGCTGAAATGAATGGGGCCTGTAAGCCCTAAGTTTTAGGCTTTTAGGCTGAATGTCCGGGACGGGCCCTGTAGGGCCCGTGTGGCTACGCAGTATGCCACATCAGCCCTTAAGGCCTCGGAGGCAAGCCAAGCCATGCTGGTGAAACAGTGAAAAGTCAGCCTGCCCCAATCTCAACCATCTTTCTGCCTTTGGGCACGCTAGAGTGCCGGCGAGTACTAGCACGGAACGAGGGAGGCATAGCTAGTGTTGGGATGATGGGATTGGAACCAAAGGCAGGCCATGCCGGTCAGAAAGTACAGATTCAGCATGCCTCAATCTCAGCCATCATTCTGGCTTGCACCCGCTAGAGTGCGGCTTAGCACTACCGTAGCATTGATTGAGGGAGGCAGATTGGGAGAACAGAGAAAGAAGAGAGTGGGAGTGTTAGCTATAGCTAGTGTTGGGATTATGGTATTTGAATCCTGTATTTCAAGCGTTTGTTGTTTTCGTTCTTCATAGGCTTTGAACCTGGAACCAAAGTTATATATATTTTTATTCTTTTGAAGTCTTGAATGGCGGAGTCCTTGCTTGCCTAGCATAGTGGTAGGACCTTTTTGATTAGTAGTTTTAGGGTTTCGTTTTTGGAGGCAAGACTCTATAGGCCCAAGCTAGTAGCAACTCCTAAAAACTGGTGAGTTGGGGCAAAGTTCCTATTGAGGCTTTTGTTTTGGGAGGCAGACTCTATAGGGCCCAAGCAAGTAGCAGCTCCTCAAAAAGTGACGAGTCATGGCAAAACTCTCGTTCAGAAATCATTCGTCATCTTGTTGCTGCTTGGTGAGGCTGGAAGTGTGCTACTTTCAGCACTGGTTGGGGAGAGAGAGGGTGCAGCCATAGCCAGCTAGAACTTGTTGTTCATTTGACAGTTTCTTTAGTGGATTGTTGGATGTCATGCTGGAAAGCATGACACTCGATTCTCCTTCAGTTTATCTGGTTTCATCAACTATTTTTGGTACTGTTCAATTTCAATTTTATGTGAAGTTGGAAATCAATTGTCATCTCATCAATCAATTGTGATCTCATCTTAATCAACTATGTAAATGAGATGATGGATGGATGTACTTGAGATCCTCAAAATTTGGAGTAGTGCTATTGGAGGACTCGACCAAAGCATGGGCTAACTGGAAGATGTTGTTAGCTTGCGACCTGGAAGACTAGGTGCAAAAAGTGTCTTGGGAGGGTTTCTTCAACATGCGTAGAATGCAGTCTGGCTGCAGGAGGTGGAACACCAGATTTCTTCTTACATTTTAATAGACACTGTCACGAACCTCCAATTTGGCAACATTGGTATGGGGGTCGCGTCCAAAGTTTGACGCAACACAAAGATTTCGTCAATTGGTGGGTTAAATGATTGTGCGCAGATGTACTCGTTGAACTTTCTGCAATAGCTTTTCGAGGGGAGAAAGGGTTATTTTGTGCAAGAATTTGGTCAGCTGCCGTAAACCCTAGATTTGGAGTTGGGGCAAAACCCTGCATTTCTTCATGAGGGTGTTTCCCTGGGGATTAACAAAGCCTCTTGGGCCCCAAGTTGAAGGAGTTGCAAAGCTACGGTGGATGAGCCGTTATGTTTGGAACTGCCATTGAAGATCACAAAGGTATCCACAACCAAGCGAGGCATACATGAAACACACAAATCTGTCACATTGAAACAATAGAGGAGAAGAGGGAAGACATGCGCTCTGGTTGTGGGGCAAGTTGAAAACAGTTTATCAAATGATTGCAACAGCGACGGAAAAAAGGGTTGAGGGCCCCTTAGGAGGGAATGAGGAGAGGTCTGAGCCTCAAAGGGAGCATACTGAAAATGTTCTTGCTGCAGTGCAGGAGTTGATCCAAAATGTATATAAGAAGAAGTAAAAGTAGTAGCCCGGTGGGTGTGTACAAAGCTCGAGTACAAGATCTTGAATTAGTGGGCGCATTCTTGAAGAGAACGCCTTGCCTGAGGCACCGCTCGCCTGAGGCTTAGGAGTGCTTTTCTTTGCAAAAACAGACAAAAATGACACATAACAGGGGGTCGCGACTATTGACCAGAACCAGAGGTTCTGCCGGACTGGCAACACAATGTATAGAGTCTAACACCTGGCTGGTGCTGGAAGTTGAAAATGAGAAGTGACATAAGCATTGAATGGACCGCTTTACAATGAATGGCGACCGATGGCGAGGCAACAATGCATACTTTAAATAAACAAGTCGTAGGCGCGCCGCGGCGATGCCGCGGCAGACGGGCCGCTGGCATGTGACCTTGCGGCGATGCGGCGGCGAGCGGGGGGAGAGAGAGAGAGAGAGAGAGAGAGAGAGAGAGAGAGAGAGAGAGAGAGAGAGAGAGAGAGAGAGAGTGAGAGAGAGAGAGAGAACGGCTAAGTCCTCAAATTCGCGGTTGCCCTCGCATGCGACTTCCATCGATAGGGTGAGCAACATCGAATGAATCTACCGCTAGAACATGGAAATATACACCGCCACACTTGTTAGATTTTTTTTTTTTTTTATTATTATTTTTTTTTTTGTGTGTGTGTGTGTGTATGTGTGTGTGTGTGTGTGTGTGTGTGTGTGAGAGAGAGAGAGAGAGAGAGAGAGAGAGAGAGAGAGAGAGNGAGAGAGAGAGAGAGAGAGAGAGAGAGAGAGAGAGAGAGAGAGAGAGCACAGGTAAGTCTCCAACCTGGCGGCTGGCCTCATGCGACTTTCATCGATAGGATGAGCAAAATCAAATGGATCTTCTGCTAGAACATGGAAATATACACTACCTGGTTGAATCTGCCCGACACCTGCCGTCTAACACTTTTTGCAATCGACGACAAAATGCGAAAAACTGCCCGCCAGGCAGCGTATCATAAAAGCGGCCTGGCCCCTCCCCGATACGAACCTGCGCCCGTCGTTACATTCTTTGGCAGCGTTTCCCTACGAAATGTAATGGGCGACAGCCTCGACCCCTTGGCTGCCGGGCAAAAAAACTTCCTGTGGCCAATGAATTTTGATGGACACCTCGTGTACCGTCCAAACGACGTGCGGGCCTCATTTTTGCTGGGCCCTGAGGGAGCGTCTTACGAGGACTGCTTTTTCCTTCAAGTATTAGAAGACAAGCCTTTGGAGGACTACGACAACAAATAGATTGGATGCTTCGCGTCTGCTCACTCTGGTTAGATAGTTGCGAGCTCTCTTTTGAAGGTGCAGGAGTCTACTAAGCATCGCCGCATAGGCAGGTGCGGTGACTGCGGCGACTTGCATTGCATTGGGTTGCAATGGTTGTCCATTTCGTGTGCAACCACCATTTCACGTCCTACGATGCTTATAGGTCAACGAGACTTAATCGCCAGAGTGAAAGGATTCAAACCTTTGCATGCCAGTATCCGCTAAATTTTGTTTTGCGTTTAGCTGCGTGCTACCTTTTAGGCCGGACTTTTGACGGTCTACTACGATAATTGAGTTTGTCATATGCCATTGCCTTTATGTAGGCCAAAGCCCACAAATCTATTATGCACTACTCGTTGCACACAATCATGCTGTATAACATATAATACGACACTACATATGAACAAAGATAGTTATCGTACGTACACTCATCTAGTAATCGAAAAATGAATTTATCTAAGGTTTTTGGATATAGAAGTACAAAGATTTGACGTTTCCAGTAGTAGAATCCTGCAAATAGAGCGAATACAGCTCCCATAAGAAGTACGTGATGAAAGTATGTTACTAAGTTCAGCTTTTGTCATTAGACTTTTTATTTTGTTGTAGTTGTTACTAAGTTGAGCTTTTGTCATCGGACCTCGGGGTACGAACTAATTCCGTTGAGCACTTTTTCTTCTGTTGTAATTGATTGCCTCTCGTTGAAGAGTTGTCCATAGTGACACGTCGGACGTCTTACAATGTGGCTTGTGGACTTTGTGCTAGTCTTGTCTGAAGTGCACACATCTTGTTATAATTCTTTTCAAATGAGGCCTTGTAAATCCAAATCTGCAATCTGAGGCCCAAACTCTCAACTGCAGTCCAAGGAGGGATATATATGATATGACATCTCTCATATCAAAGGGCCAAATCTGATAGGCGGGTCAGTCACACAAGGAGGGATATATATGATATGACCTCTCTCATATCAAAGGGCCAAATCTGATAGGCGGGTCATTCACACTATCGGAGCCCGTCAGTTGCATTAATTAATAAAGAACAAAATCACAAAAAAGTGGGAGGATGTCAGCAAGATTGGTGAGGAAGAAAAAAAGGGTAACATAATACAACATGAGGTGGACAAATTGCAACACAACAGGAGGAGGTGGAGAAATTGCTGTATGTGCACTGTGATCTGTAAGTCGAAGGTGAGGGCGTGAGAGGTCAGTGAAGAAGAGCAGGCTACCTTTATTGACATTGTTTTAAACATGAGAGTGAAGAAGACCATGATGACAACAATTGTTTCGATAACTTCCTTTCCAGGAAGGCAGTAAGGCGATTCTACCTTGGATTGAAGATGGTAGACCTTCCGTATTTTGTGGTTGTTGTTTTGGGGAATAGGGATATTGTCAACATCTCTCAGTTTGTGAGGGATATCCCTATGACATATCCTGCCACATCTTGGACAATTTCCAATCAAGATGGTCAGGCCAGCGATGGCTTAGAGCTGCAATTCCTCTGATTTTGTGCTCCAACCACATGGTGCAGATTTCTGATGGAGCATGTGGGAAAACCACCTTTGTCCGGGGCTATGGAAAGGGGGTCCTAAAAATGTCTGGTAAATTTTGCATGTTTGCAACAAGAGTTTCGACTATGCCTGATAGCACCAAAGAGATTGTGGCTCCGGGTCACCTCTACGACTGAAGCAGAATCATAGATCCTTTGAACGAAGGATGGGCCAGCGAAGATACAACACTTGGTGGAGCAGCTCCGTGATCTGCATGCGCGCAAATGTACCGTAGAAAGAAAGATGAAGCATCCAATCCATGTGGTGCCTGATGTAGTGTCTCGCAAAGGACGAATCTACATGATGTCGCCTACAGATATGCAGAAGCTCAAGAAGTAGCTTGCTGAGCTCACGGAGAACAGGCGGCATTAAGCCTAGCAACTTCTCTTACGGTGCTCCAGTGTTGTTTGTCCGAAGTATGGAGGAGTCCAAATGTGAAAGGTTTTTGAAGATTGATATGAAGAGTGGCTAGCACCAGATTAAGGTGGGGCGAAAAGGCTAGCGTAAAATGACATTCGGGACAACCTTTGAACTCTATGAGTTCATTGTGATGTTGCTGAGTATGGTAAATACATCGACAACCTTCTAGCTAGTGATGAACGACTTGTCGGGGGAGTGTACCTCAACCAAGCTGTGGTGGTTTACCTCGTTGACATTTTAGTCTTCAGCAGATCATATGAGGAACATGTCGAGCATCTGAGGTTGGTGTTCAAGAAGTTGAGACAGGGCGAGCATAAGATTAGTGAAAAGAAAAGTGAAGTTGGGAAGGAGGAAGTTCTCTACTTCGGACATGCAGTTGCTGCAGATGGGATGCAACCTAAGTCCAGGAAAGTGGAAGAAGTTGTAGAGTGGCTCAGACCTAGAACAACTATCAATGTAAGGTCATTCTTGGATGTGGTGAATTACTACAAAAAGTCGATCAAAGGATGGTCTGTCATCACCACTCCACTCACAAATTTTACCCGGAGCGACAACCTCACCTCATGGATTAGTAAATATGAGGAAACCTTTGAACTCTCAAGGACCATCTCATGAACTATAACCTATCTTAGAGACTGCGGACCCTGCACACTGTTGTGTGTGCTGACAATAGATGCCAGCCAGCATGGGATTGGGCCCGTGCGGCGGCAGGATGACAGGCATGGGCTTAGGTCAATGGAGTGACTTGCTGCTGAAGAGAGTTGCGCTATGGAGGCGTTGTTTATTGGGAAGACCCCTCAAGGTGGATTCTGGTCACCGGATGCTGCAACGGTTGGAGACGCAACCCAAGCTTTTGGATAAGCTTGCGAGGTGGTGAGTTGTTGTAGGGATCTATGACTTTGATCATGAGAAAGGGAGTTGCAATTGATTGGCTGTTGTGTTATCATGGCGGCATGATAATTTTGCAGCAATCTTGTAGCAGACAAACGTGAGTGGTGAGCTGGTGGACAAGGTTACAGCTTTGTACGCCAACGACCTTGAACTGCTCTATCGAGAGAGCAGAGCGGTGCTGCAGTTGTGTGCTCCAGTGGACACACAATTGTGACTAGATAGAGAGGGAGAGAGCCGTAATGCTGAGGGTCATTGTTACCTGAAGACAACACACTTGTGTCTTTTGGAGTAGTTATATTGCCTGATAATGAGGAATGATGTTGCAAAGTAAGTGAAGAGCTGCACTATCTATTAGTGGCGGAAGGGAAGAGTGCGAAGACTATACGACCTTTCTGAAGCTACTCCCTCTCCTTGACAAACCAGGGAATCCATCTCCATGGACTTCATGGGAGGCTTTCGTGAGACCAAGAGGAAGAATGATGTTGTCTTATGGAGAAGTCTACCACTACGAAGGACATTGCTCGGCTCGTCTCTGATAAGTAGGCCCGAAGATTGCGGATTTCCCTCCAAGTATTGTCTAGATAGAGACGCTCGATTCTCGAGTGAGTTATGACAATATTTGATGGAATTCAGCCCACCACCCGAGTATCAATCGCCAGACAAAGTGAATGAACAGGACCATACAACAAGTCTTGCGTCTGATACGGCCGGGATCAGATTGATTGGGACCTGCACTTGGCCAAGGTAGTAGGTGTTTACAACAGGTTTGTGCACCCTACAACCATGCGCACGCCTGCTGAGTTACTAAGTCGGGTTTTATGTCGATCATATAAAGCACCTACACGTAAAGAAAGGGCTGAAGAAACCAGTCCATGACTTAACATGAGTCAAATACTACCTTCAATTCCTTGTATATTCAATAGAGTGAAACTTCCCCACTGAGCAAAACATGCCAGCGGTACTCGAGTCCTCTCCGAACCGCACGAGATAGTCACCTATCATACGACTCTCTAAACTGCTAGCTTCGTAGTTTCAGTCTTCAAGTGAGTGAGTCCGAGAATGAAATCCTCGCATGGCTGTGAAATAAAATATGTTGTGTGAAATTGCAATACAAATGACTTTTGGCCGAGGGCCACCTCGAAATTCCTTGGTAATTTCAAGATAAAAATAAATGAGAAACCTGAGTCCCAAAAGACTCCAAATGTACCCTTTTAAGCCCTTTAGTCACTGTTTATACCCCCCAAGCCCCCCTGGATGACCCATCACCAAAACCGAAGTTAAGACCAGATTCTGACTGCTTGGGCCAAGCGCAGTCCTGGCCTGAAGGTTTTTTTTGCGGGGGGGGATCCTTGCCTCTTTTTTGACCCGTCTGGTTTTGCCGGGCGACCCCCCCTCTGCCCAACTGGCCCGGGCGTGCCGGGCCGGGTGACGGCCCAACATAGTCAGAAAGTACAATGCCGACCAATTGCAAAAAGAAATGAATGAACTTCAGAGGAGAGAGAGGGAAAGAAGAAGAAGAAGAAGAAAGAAAGAAGAAGAAGATGATGTGCACCAGAATAGACCAATGATAATGCTCTTCTTCTGCGCCAATCACTCTCCTCCTCCTTATCTCCTCCCCTCTTATTCAAACTCGAAATAACAATAATAATGTTGAATGGCTGAACCAAAATCAATGTCCGAATCCCTCTTCTACTGCAGGCACAACATGAGGTCCACCATAGCCACAACCATCCTTCCTCTTCCTCTTCATGTAGGCCAAGGCTATGACGGACTACCCTCCTGTCCGAAGGACAACACAAAGCAGCTATGTCGCTGCCCTCCTGTCCAAAGGACAACACAAAGCAGGTATGTTGCTCCCCTCCTGTCCAAAGGACAACACAAAGCAGCTATGTCTCTTCCCTCCTGTCCAAAGGAGAACACAAAGCAGCTATGTCTGTTACGGACTCAGCCAGGGCTCGATCCCTGGWCCGCGGGTTACCACCCGCCAGGCTGCTATTTTATTTTCGAGTCTAGGATCTCCGGTTCCCGACTGTTGGCGCCCTCTGCAGTTGGGGCCCGTTCTCAAATCCCTCCTCTGGCACTTTCGGATTTCGATACTTGGCGCCATCCGGCATTCTGGCACCCAGGCTCAGACCTTCGATTTTCAGTTCAGCCCCGAGGCAAATTGCACTTCTGCCCTCGGTCTCGAGTCCGGTACTTGACACCGGACTCAAGCTGAGTTTGGCATTCAGTTTTCGGCCTCAGTGCTTGTGCTTCAGTGTGACTTGCTGCGACATTGTGTACGGAACCAAGATTGCGACTTTGCGACTTTGCCACTTTGTGTCTGCGTCCGTCGAGCCGTGTCGAGTCTGTGTCGAGTTGAGTGAGTGTGTGTGTGTGCTCTCACTCCCTTCCTCTCTCTTCCCCGACCTCGCTGCTCTACCTCCGCCTCGTCACAATGTTGCTGCTCATGAACATAGCCAGGTAGGTACCTCGCCACTCTCCCCCTCAGTCCTCTTCTCCCTCCTCCTCCTACCGGTAGAGCTCCACCATAGCCAAGGTGGGAGCTCCCGGTCTCCTTCCTCCCAGCAGCACTGAAGTGCCTAGCGCTCCTCCAGCCAACGCTCCAGGCAGTGTCTCGCCAAACTTGCACACCGAAGAATGAGGCTGAGCTCTTGGCTCAGCCCGAAGATATAGCGGCCTACTTGCCTCTTGGGCGGTGACTTCCAGGCTGCTCTACCTCCCAAGCAACCCCGTACCTCCTCCCTTCCAGAGGAAAACATCATTGCAGACTCTGATATTGCCCGTTCAGGCCCTAGACTTAGACTGGTTGGACTGGTACCCTCCTAGACCTATCCTACAACTACGGGGCCTCTAAAATTGCCAACTTTGTCCTCTTCTGCTCGTTCTCGAGTACCGGCACATCTACTTCTACTTGGTGCGGCACCGGCCTATGTGCTACTTGAGAGTGTTTTTCCGCTGTCCTAAGTGTCGTGGGCCTCATGCCCTGTCACTTGAGTGTTTCCCCCCCGCTGCAACCCTCAATGTCACGGCCAGAGGCAAGTACCGGCCGTACGGGCGTTCAAGCAAGCAAGTACCCCTGCGGGTCAAACACACACTCAGGGCGACCAGCACTCAGACAGGCATGCAGACCATCAAGCACACACACAAACACACACACGCACACACAGACAGACACACACACACACACACACAGACTTGGAAAACTCAACAGAATGCGGGAATCTCAGCAAGGCATCCATTCCAGCGGCAGAACTCAGAAATCAGCAGTGTTCTCAGTCTGTGTTTTGATGGGTCATTACACACACACACACACACACAGAGAGAGAGAGAGAGAGAGAGAGAGAGAGAGAGAGAGAGAGAGAGAGAGAGAGAGAGAGAGATTGCATCGATCACTCTTCTCCACCATGAATGAATCAGCTGTCATATTTGTTTTTGCGAGCGAAGCCGCAACAGGTCATCAAGTAAATCATGTGAATTTCATTCTAGCATGTGATGATTTATTGCAGTTGGCTTTGTTTGCTGCTTCCGATAACTCCCATGCGCATTCAGACGCTGCCTGAGCATGCGGGCTGGTACCGTTTGTGAATCTCATGCTGGCCTAATGATCTATTGCTGTTGGCTTTTTTTGCTGCTGCTTATAGCTCTCCACGGCCGAACAACTTTTGACATCGTAACTTTTTGGTTGTGGATCAGGTGAAGGAGGAATTGCGGCATCTCCAGGATGAATTGCACACCCTGCGCCGCAATCGTATGCGCAAGCCTAGGAGCCGGGTTGCCCTACTCTTGCAGTTCGTTGTACTGCTGGTTGTCTTCTTTTTAACGTACATGTATTGGCACAAGCTGTCCAAGCCATTGGCGATGCTTCACTGGAGGACGGCAACAGGCGGTAAAGGTGAGAAGAAGGCGGGGAAGAAGTTTCAAAAAAGTTCAAAAAAGTACACACAACAACAGAAGCACATGCTTGGGGTATGGTGTGTGGGCCCTCTGAGCACTCCCATTCCCTAATCCCTCTTATGGGGAGACCCGTGGCCCCCTGGCTGGAACCCCCCTCTGGCTGGATCCCCCCGATCGAAACCTTCCTTCACACGAGCCTAAGTTGACGAAGCTACCACCTTTCCAATGTGCCCTGCCGCTTCCGCTACCGGCCCAGGCCCGAATCGAAATGCTCTTACTGCGTAAACGTAAGAGTTGTACTCTGTGAAACGGTTTTCACTTTTTGCATACACAGATGCGGATCCCGGGGCTCGATCCCCAGACCTCACCTTACCTTACCTTACCTGTGTACAGTATCAAGTCGACCCTGTGAGTCTTGAACCCGCGACCTGTGTGTTAGTAGTTGAAAGTTGTCTGTCGTAGGTCTGAGTAGTTGTCGGGTCTTGAACCTTAGACCTGTCGAAGTAGGGGTCATACCTGCATAGAGGTCATAGTTGTTGTAGTTCTGAAAGGTCAAGGTCGTAGCTGCTACAGTCTTGAAAGGTCAAGGTCGTAGCTGCTACAGTCCTGAAAGGTCAAGGTCGTAGCTGCTACAGTCCTGAAAGGTCAAGGTCATAGTTGTTGTAGTTCTGAAAGGTCGAGGTCGTAGCTGCGACGGTCTTGAAAGGTCAAGTCCGCAAACTTCCGGAAGGTCCGGAAGTGGCCTTTGAAGTTTCTGCTCACGTTATACACAGCAGACCAGAGGCAAGTGGGCAAGTGGCGAGTCCAACTTCGCTTAGTCGGCGGTACCCAGCCCCAGTCTCACTTTGTACAGTCAGCAAGTACCATGAGGGACTGTGTGCACCATGGGCCCGGTGGAAAAGGGCAGACCAGCGACTTACAGAAGTATAAATCAAGAGGCAGCGTCCAGCCATTCGTTCATTCCTGCGCGAGCCATGCGGAAGCGCTGCCCTAGCGTCTTGTGCGAGGTGGTCTGCAGAGGCCTGAAGTCGAAGTGGGCTGAGGTGGAGATTAGCGCAGCCATAGCCGTTTGTGGATAGAAGTACTTGGCGGCCATTAGCTCTCATAGCTAGCGATAGGTGTTAGGCAGAGTGAGAGGGTGTGTGTGTGTGTTACACAGTGTGCGTGCGTGGGATATTCAGGGAGGTCTGACGTCGACTGCGTGTGAACAGTTGGGGGGCACAGCGTTGGAGAGAAGATGTGTGGGCGCCCAGTCGCCATAGCCAATTGGGAGCGAGTTTGCAACTGAACTGTGTTCTCGGCTTGACTATCTCTGAGTTTCGTGTGGGCGCACAGCGCCAGTGTGAATTGCTATCGGTTTGCATGTATGCGAAGTGAAGAAGAAAGCGAGTCTCCCCCTGGCTGGAACCCCCCTCTGGCTGGAGCCCCCCGATCGAAACCTTCCTTCACACGAGCCTGAGTTGACGAAGCCACCTTTCCAATGTGGCCTGCCGCTTTCGCCACTGGCCCAGGTCCGAATCGAAATGCTCTTTCTGCGTAAACGTAAGAGATGTACTCTGCTACGGGTGAACTGGCGGTTTAAGTACTTTGGCCGGTCTCTTCTGTTGAGCCGGTAGGCACTGACCTCCTGTTGTCTTCCGGTTTTGGTGCCTGCCCTACTGGGTCTCCGACGGCGTGGCCAGGCCCAATCCCTAGCCTGATTGGGTTCTACCGCTTTGGCCCTTTGGGCCCGGGCCCAGGGCCTACCGGTCCTCTGCTTTCTCGTGGGAGACCCTGGGGTCCGCACACGTTCGCAAATTCTTCCTATGCTTACAAGGTTAACTCAGAGCATGCTCGCACTACTGCCGTCTTCACCCGAATAGAACGCCTGGTCATTATCGCTGCATCTGGACCGAAAGTTGTGCCAAATACCGCTGTAATGACCGGGCGTTCTGTTCGGGTGAAGACGATAGGGCCTTACGTATTTCTGAATGGAATTGCTGTCAGATACGCCCAGGTCCGGCCGAAGTGCGGTGAAATACATCTAGAAAAGTTATAGTGCGAGTATGCCCCTCTGTGTGCTTCAGATGGAGTCGTCACGGTTGTGAGACAAAGAGCTAAAGTACAAAGACGGGACGAGAGAACAGGAGGTCTGATCAGGAAGTAAACATTCTGATCAGATTCGGTGAATGGTCACGTCCTGCGAGTCAACAAAACCAACACAGCCATCAGTCACTGGCAGTCCGTCCGCCCACGAGAGCTTCATTAGAATAGCGAAGAAAGGTGGCTCGGGGACAGAAAATGGGACCTCTCTTCTGTTCCTTGTGTTCAGGTTTGGTTTGGATAGCGTTCACTTTTTTCAGACACCATGTTCTGTCCGTTCTTGTTCGCCTTGCTCATGTTTTGCTCTTGGGGTGTGCGCCTTTGCGTGCGGATCATTTCCCATCTTTATCATCTCGACTTCTTCACACTTATCATGCACGCAAACAGCGAAACAGCAAACTGGCGACATGCGCCCACACAGTACTCAGAGATATCGTAACCAGGTAGGAGTTCTCTTCAAACTGGCTATGGCGACTGAGCGCCCACAC
>BFEA01000038.1:721454-734080 GCA_003427395.1 Chara braunii
TAAAGACCTGAGCAGGGCTACCCGCGCTCCCCCCCCACCAAGTAGGCTGGTAGCCGCTCCATCTATTGGTGGGGTGATGGCCCCGGTACTCGTTCATATATCGGATGTAAATCTGGGATGCTGGAGCCGGTTTCCACCAGGAGCTGCTCCCCCCGAATGAACTGGAACCACCGACTAGGCGGGGGTACTATGGGGGGATGCTTATATCGACCCCCTTAGTACCCAGGCCCAGGGTGTATATTCCGGGAAAAAAAAAAGGCAAGCACAATGACCCCACGCGGTGGGTACTATGGGGTAGTATGGGGGGGTGCTTTATGAACTCCCTTAGTACCGCCGCGCAAGGTGTATTTTCCAAAAAAAAAAAAAAAAAAAGGCAAGCACAATGACCCCCACGAGGTGGGTACTATGGGCCTCGTTAGACCCTCCTTGGAAATCCGATTTTTAGAAAATCGGCGTCGTTACACCGCGTCCTAAGGGGTGGAGGCGTGCGTCAAGAGAAGGTTGTTTCCCGTGGTAGTCGCCGGTCGAAGGGTCCGGCAGGCGAGAAGGGTGGGAAACATCCGTCCTGGAGTGTTGAGGAGATGCTCAAGCTCGCCTGGGCGAAGAGGGATCAGCAAGCTCATTTCGAGGGCATGCCCCACAACTTCGCAACAGGGAATGGAAGATGCAGGACTTGCAAAAGCGTTGCTGGAGGTGGGGGTGATCAGGACGACTGACGACATCAGTAAGAAGTGGGACAACCTCTTCCAGCAGTACAAAAACGTGCAACGGTATCAGAATGCCTCTGAGGGGAAGAACTTCTTCAACCTCACACCTGCATTGAGAACGGAAGAAGGCTTCAACTTCATAATGGAGGAGCGTGTATACGATGAGATAGACGCCATGTCAAAGGGCAACAAGACCATCTACCCGGACAACGTCGCCGACACAAGTGCCCGTGGAGGAATGGAGATGCCACGTTCCCCATCCGTTGCTGGAGAATCCGCCGCCGGGGGTGATGGGAACGATGACGATGGAGGGTCGGCGCGAGAGTCCGGCTTCAGTGCAGGCAGCACGGGAGGGAAGTGCAAGAAGAATAACATGCGTCAACAAACATTCGACGTCATTGCTGAAGTAAAGGAGAAACACGGCGCATTGATGCCTGACACCATCGAGGGGGCCAGCAAGCGACAGTGCTGCCTTCTGGAGCAGCAGTGAGACATACTCGAGCGTGAGGTTGATGCCCAGCAGCGGTACTACAAGGTGTCCGATGAGGCGAACAAGCTGATGTGTACTACATTGCTGGAGATCACCAAAGCCATCAGGGATAGGTCCTAATGCCGCCTTTACTCCTACGTTGGTCGTCCTGTCCGTGCGTCCACAGGTGATGTGGCTGCTGCTTGTTTTGCTCAAGTGCCACATTCGTCTACGTATGTATATACATTGAATTTAGTATGTATATATACATACATAGATGTATATGTTTTTTTAAGAGAGAGAGAGAGAGAGAGAGAGAGAGAGAGAGAGAGAGAGAGAGAGAGAGAGAGAGAGAGAGAGAGAGAGAGAGAGAGAGAGAGAGAGAGAGATGCTTGCATCAACAAACAACCACGCATGCAAGGACTCGGTAAGTCGGGGGTGCTGGATGGACCGATCGCCAAGCAGGCACAAAGTTTTTTTTTGGGGARGGGGGGGGGGGTCGCAAATTGGGGKGGGAAGAGCGAGGGGTGGGAACTTTTTTGAAGTGCGGAAGGGTGGCTTCGGGTGCTGGGTCGTCGTGGAGGCGGGGAAAACGCTTCATCAACCCACAACTACTGCGAGTCCACGACGACGAAGCGGGCAGGCGGTCACTTCGCTAGGGCATACCGACCTTTCGATCTCGGTCTTTTAGGGGTAGCGGAGGGACTTCGATCGCCTGCGCAACCGCATAAAATAAATGCCATCTCGTCGGAACTGCGCCGAGGCAGGGAACGGTCACGCAAGCCAGTATAAAGGACCGACGAGGGTATGCTTCACAGCATGTGCAGGGCGCCTCAACGCACACACACTTGTCCTGCCTTAGCCCCGTCCTTCGTCACGCGATGATCTCATAGTGGTCGCCAGCGAAGCGCAGGTCCTATATGACGACAGGTGTGTCCATCGTTGTCTTCATAAGTGAGCGCTCAACAGTCTCTGTGCCATGACATCGACGTCGAGGAGCACTCTCGTCCGCTGTTTGTTTTAGGAGAGGCAACATCTATCGACAACTCGTGGCGCCACGTGGACAGTCGCAGCAGAAAAAGTGAGACAGCCTCAACGAAGGCGAAAGGGGCCATCTCGGAAGGGGACATGTCCCAAAGTCAAAAACATTGCGTGTGGAGGGGATAGAGGGTGCGATGGGGGGTGAGGGGGGGGAGCAGAGATCGCCCACGGAAGGTCGTTCGCTGGAGGCACTCACACAGGGGTTTGGCAGAGACGGCATATCAAGGGAGCAATTCCTCGCACTGGCTGGGGTTGACACACAAGGAACGACACATGTCGGTGATAGTGGAAGCTTGTGCTCGCAAGGGACTGCCGTTGAGGATTCGGGAGGTCAAAGACCTATCACTCCAGCGGCGACAGTGGTGGCCACAACTACACTCTCCAAACATTTGTCCAACCCGTACCTCGTCATGTCGATCCGTCGAATACAATAGCTAGGTTAGTGGGCAGGGTACTTCCACTGGCAAACGTGGCAAGCGCGGCTGTCCACGGCGCCACCAGCACTGGGGGGAAGAGGCGAGAAGATGGGACGTGTGAGGAGGCAGGAAGAAAAGAGGAGATGATGGAGCGTACTCCTCTGGCTGTCGATAACGATGACGGGTCCCTCGCGAAGAGGAAGAAAAGATCGCAACAGGAGGAGGACTTGGGCACAAAGTCTAAGTTGTGGACAGACGGAAACACATTCTGGGGGATCAGACCTGGTCGCCTCATCACCGACGTTGTGCACTCTTGCGCAGACTACTACTGCGCAATCGTCAATGGTGACGCTGGCGCTAGCACTTCTGCAGGCCCGATCATGCCAACAAACTACGTCCCCCGCTTCCGGATCGAAAACGGAACGCAAGGGGAGCCAACTCTTCGCAGGGCGAGGAACACGGAGAACGTACCATGTGAGTGATCCACGGGTGGATCTTGAAGTCTCCTTCCAAAACTGATGGCTTTGCCTGCGCGGAGTCGTATGTCTCGGTTGACTACCCGACGGATCTGGCGATAGCAGTGTGGCGGTCCCTGAAGTGGTCGAGGGTTGTTTTCCCCAACGTCGTTTATCACACGTTCGCCCTCAAGATGAACATACCGTTGTGGTATGTTGGGGCGTACATCGAGAACAGGTAGGAGCCTCCGAGGACGATGACATGACTGCCCTTCAAGAGTCCACGAACTTGCATTTGGCGTCCTGCTTCCAAGACGCGCTTTGCAGCGGCCAGTAGTCCGAGAACGGGAAGATGTCCGAGTCCAGGTTGAACAGAATCGGGGATGCCTTCCGCCTTCTTCTCGCCACTAACATGTGGATCATGCGCATGGGTGGTGACGACGTCCGTTCTCACTACGACACGTCGTACTACTCATAACTTGTCGCGAAGCTGATGCTGTTCGCGACAGGGTCGCAGGCGTTCAACTGACACAAGCATATTGTCGACTCGGGGAATGCTGTTTTGTTTCGCCTTGCGAAGCCGCCCGTGACGTTGGATACGTTTCCCAACTATATTCCGAAGCAGGCGGCATGCGGAGTAAGCTTCAACTACAATGCCAATTTGGCGGACCCTGACGTGGCGGCAAGGATTGATTGGATGGGGACGAGACCTGTCACCGACGAAATGAAGGATGACGATGGCGATGAAGGGTCGTGGGAGTCGTCGTAGTGGCACCTCCTCGCCTTGTCTGAATGCGGAGTGGAAGGTCCCCCGGTTAATGACGCCACGTCCGTCGTCCTTCGTTCGCTGAGAGAGAGGGGGTGGGAGAACGAAAGGCGGGGAGGGAGGGGGGGGGACGGAAGGTGAGGGTGGGGGAAAGAAATGCAGAGGGGGTGGAGGCGTCACCACGTCCGCCCGATGGGGCTTTATTTTTGGACGGGCGTTGTGCTGGTGTCGCTGGTTGTCAGTATGGTCGGTCGACGTAGCTGTTTATGTGCCACGTGCAGTATAAAATGGAAGCCATTATGAGAATGACACCTTCTTTTTTCAAAATAAAACAACATCCACGTATGCCATTGCATCTTTGTCGCGTCCGCTGCCTTTTTCGTGTTTTATCGCTTATGTCCGTGCTTGTGATCTTCGTATGATCTTCGGCAGTCCGTTGTCCAGTAATAGCATGCGTTTTGAATATTGTCATGGACAAATTGTATATGTTCGTGTGATATTCGACGTAACTTTCAGCCACACTTTTTTTTGTTTTTGTTTTTACGCACGAACACAACTGAGTTTAATCGTTCGAATTTATTACTGCAATTTGCATATTGATTCATCAAATGATTGGTTGATTGATTAATTGATTGATTGATTGATTGATTGATTGATCGGTTGACCGATTGATTGATTGAATGAATGATCGATTGATTGATTGATTGTCTTATTGATCGATTGATTGATTGATTGATTGATCGTTCAATTGATGTATTGATTGATTAATTTATTGATCGATTGATCAATTGCCTGATTGATTGATTGATTGATTGATTGATTGATTGATTGATTGATTGATTGATTGATTGATTGATTGAAGGATTGAATGATTGATTGATTGATTGATCGATTGATCGATTGATCGATTGAACGATCGATCGATTGATCGATTGAACGATCGATCGATTGAATGATCGATCGATTGATTGATTGAACGATCGATCGATTAATCGATTGAATGATCGATTGATCGATAGAACGATCCATTGATCGATAGATCGATTGATTGATTGATCAATTGATCGATTGATTGATTGATTGATTGATTGATTGATTGATTGATTGATTGAGGGATACTTCGTTTCCATTCATGGACGTTTTCATGACGTCGTCGAGTATGCTGCGGAGTTGTGATCGAGGGAGGGGATATGACTGTGAACTGGGGATAAAAAATGCTTGGCTGGTGGCTTCACCAACAAGGGGGCCGCCCACCGAAGCTCCTCGCGATCACATGGTTGGACCTGGACGAACTAGTTCGGGTCCTGGGAGTCAAGATGACTGCAAAAGGTTGCCCGACTGAGAATTATAAGTGACTCGCATCTCCAACACTCCAAGAGCTCCTTCAGTGGAACCACAAACACACATCACTTTTTGGGAGGGCCCTTGTGATTAATAACGTAGTACTGACCACCTTATGGTACAAGTCGGTCTTGTGGCCCCTTCGCAAACCGGCCCAGAAAACCCTGAAGAGAAAGGTGACGGCCTACCTATGGAGAGGTGATAGCGAGAACGCAACGGCTATTAGTCGGGTGGCCTGGGATTCGGTGATACAACCTAAAGCCCAAGGGGGCCTGGGTATCCAGGACCCAATGAACCAAATACAAGCACTATGCCTGCAATGGATCCTGCGTTTGATCCTGGTGTTTCCACTTCTTTGGAGACCATTGGCCCTGACACAAATTGGCCGACTTGCACCGGAAGCCTGACCCACGATAGACCCTCTATGCTGGTTGGACGATCGCTACTAGAAAGTACCAAGAAGAGCACGGGGGGTGGAAGCCACAGAGGGGATAAAGGATGACTTTTGGCCCAGAATAATCAAAATATGGAGAGCCCTACCTTTCCCGCAGCGTCCGGCCCCTGAAAGATGGGAGGAAATAACGAGGCAACCCCTCTTTGGAAACTGCTGGATTACCAACTCTCAAAGTCAGATTTTCTGCAGTTCGGACCCCCCGTGGAAAGGATGGGTAAAAAGGGGGGTAATGAAAGTAGGGGACCTATGGGACAAGGAACGCAGAGACTGGAAAGAACTGGACCAAATGAAAGACAAGTTGAGATACTGTCGTAACATTGAGGAATCGCTAGGGGAGATTATAGAGGCACTCCCTCTGGCCTGGCGACCTATCCTGCGTAGAGGTCCAAAAATACAGGAGGGGGACTGGGTAATAATGGAGGGCGAATCCCACTAGGTGGGGCTTGTTCACCATGAACAGCCGACAGACGTCACAGTGTGGGTGGAATGGTACAGGGTGGGGAGGAAGGGAGAAATGGTTGGCAGTGGAGCGTCTTTCGAACGGATTGACAAAGCAATTCTGCACAGGATCCGCACGCTGGGGGAAGGGGATGACCGTAGAGCATACAGGCCGGACACTCCAATATCACAACTCCCCCTGGACCCCGCGGAATGGCAATGACACTCTTCACAAAAGACAAATCGAATAAACAACAGACAGACAACTATTATCAGAACTGTTAACAACCTATCAGTAAAAGCCACATACAAGATGTTACGTGTGAAAAGGAACGTGCGGGATGTAGTAATAGACAGGTGGCAGCGGCAGCTCAACGTGGACAGGCAGTTGCTGTCCCCTATAAAATGGTTTCAGAACAGCAAGTGCAAACCGGCCAAAATTACATCCCTTCAGTGGCAGATTGCCCACCGCTGTCTCCCAACGAATAACTGGATAATTGACCATACTCAGTTGGAACAACAAGGACGGGCTCATCCATGGTGTTCTCGCTGCCTCCAAAGCTTCCCGTCCCAACGACGAATTGAAACAATCGAACATGTTTTCCTGCAATGTCCGTCGGCAGTCCTAACATGAAGGTGGTGGGAGAGGGTGTCGAGACAGATGATTCCAGACCAACCATGGCCATGGGACTGGAGAGTGATTCTTCTGGGCCACTACCCAGGCCTGCAGGACTCAACCTATGCAAGGAACATGTTTGCTCTGGCAAGAAGGTCGGTACTCTGGGTTCTATGGTGGCAGCGTTGCGCGATGACAATGGAGGGTGTCAGAGTCGAAGGGGAGGAAAGGAAGGAACAGTTTAAAAACTGTTTTCAACTTGAGATTATGCAGAGATGGCGGGAAACGAAACAAGTCTTGGACACATACCAGAGGCCCAAAGACATATCAGAGAAAATCTCCAAATTTGCCAATGAATGGCTGGGCGGTCCAAGAGAAGGATGGGTGGCTAGCGTGCATTGGTCGGGCGACAACGACTGTGATGGGCAGGCAGAAGAAGGGGACCAGCGTTGCTGAGATATAGAGACTTTTTCTAAAGTAGTACTTTTTTTTATATCCATGTGATTAACCAAAGTATACTGATATTGACCGTATAATAAGACTAGATTCTTTTGAGATTCTAAATAGGATACATTTTGAAGCAGTTTTGGCCACCACTTCGTGTCCAGCAATTCGGCGGAGATGTCTGTCTCACCTTCAAAGACTGGACATCAATGGACCCCAGCATCCCCATGCGGGGCCCAGAGTTCTTCCCGGATCCCTTTCCCCCCCATCCCTTGGCAATGGAAGTCAGGCTCTAGAGGTCCGTCACAGGAAACTGTAGAAGGTGGGAATCAAAGGGACAGAAAAAGAACGGACTCGCTGGTGCCCACCAGTGGTCCTGCCTGGTTCCCGTCCCCAGATCCCCTTAGAGCAGATGGTTACCTCAGACATCTTGCTCTTTCTGCCTAAATTCTCTTCCTAATTTTTTTCTCAATTTCTCTCATTTTCTCTCATCTTTTCTCATTTTTTCTAACCGTGTCTTCTTACTCTTTTCTGTCTTACTCAAACATAAGGCATTTCCGACGAGATGTAAAAGAAGGGACGCTGGACCCGGTTTCCAGCAGGTGATGCTCCCCACCAATAGATGGAGCCTCCCCGAGAGTGCTAGCGGTGTCTGCTCTTACCAGCACCCCTAGCACTCTCTCGGCTTGTTTTAAGGGAAAAAAAAAAAAAAAAAAACTCCGAGGGCCGGTGGGCTTGGGTCAAGATCCTGATGGACTCAGAAGAATGGTCCATAATGTCTGTATATGTGCCTGTAGACTATCCTGCTAGACTGGACTTTTTCCAGTACCTGCCGGCCTACTTGCCAGATACTGAAAAACTGATTATCTGTGGCGATTGGAACACAGTTTTTAATCCAGGCCTAGATACATTAACCGTAAAACCCTTACGGACCGATTCACAAAGATTGACCATTTTTTGCGAAACCCAAGGCTTGGTCGATGTTTTCAGAATTTTTAACCTGGAAAATAGTGGATTTACTTGGTTCGGCCCCCCTCCGTCACCAACCACTTGGGCCCCTCGAAAGAGGCTGGATTTTTTCCTGATTAGAGGCTCGCCGTGGGATCGTGCAATTTGGTGTGATGTGATGCCAGGTTCCCTGTCAGATCATTACCCAGTTCTTCTGGATGCTCTGCCAAAGGATACAGTGGAGCGGCACCGGCCCCCTTTCAAATTAAATATTAACCTGCTCAAGGACCCGGCAATTATAGAATGGGTAAACACCCAAATGACCAAATGGATCCTAGCTAAACACCTCTTTGCTGATTCCCTGTGGTGGGCCGACACCGGGATAGAGATAGTGCGACAGGCCCTTGTTACCTTTTCTCGTATGAAGGCAGCGAACAGGAAATGAAACGAGACCTCCCTAACTAAGGAAATCACTTATGCAGAATCCCAGATGGGCAAGGAGCCATTCTCTGATGGGTATTGGGCAGGTATCAGGACGACAGCACTATTGCAGTTAGAAGTATTAGAAATTAAGAGGCAAGCCGAATGGCTGGAATTTCTAAATCTCAGAGGGATCGTGGGGTACGATAGAATGACAAAACCTTCATTTCGATCTCTGCTGCAGACTCAATCTAGATCACTTATTAGAGAACTAGCTCACCCGTTTGATGCTTCGGCTCCTAATGCGATTGCTACTGTAGATCTATGCAAATATGCATTGGAATACTATAGAGATATTGTTACTACTCGCAGACCAGGGGACCCTCCTCATTTTGATATGACCGAAGTCGCTTCTTTTTGGGACCCAGTACAGTCTATAATCTCAGGGCCAGAGGCCAGAGAGTTGGACAGACCAATTGAGGAAGGGGAATTACTGCTGGCAGCCAAAGCCATGGCGAAAGCGAAATGTCCGGGCCTAGATGGCTTACCGATTGAATTTTTCTTGGCCACATGGACTACTTTTGGCCCCTTTTTATGCGAAATGTATAATGAGGCCCTGGTATAAGGCCAGCTGCCGGAGGGCTTTACAAAGGGAATGATTTACCTCATGTATAAGAAAGGGTACAAAAGGGAAGTCAAGAACTGGCGCCCGATTTCTATTTTAAATGTAACGTATAAACTTTTTGCTAAAACGTTGGCTCTTCGCCTGGCCAAGCTGCTGCCCGCTTTGATAGGGTGGGAGCAGGGTGCCTTCGTGAAGGGCATATCTATTTTTGAGAATATCTCTGCGACTATCCAAGCTCTAGAGGTTATTTCCAGGGAAAAAAGAGACGTTGCGGTTCTGCTCCTTGATATGGAGAAAGCCTATGATAAGGTTGGGTGGTCTTTCGTCCACTCGACCTTAATTAAGCTGGGCTTTGGGCCGGGGTTTCGTACCTGGGTCAGAGCGAGCTATGAGCATGCAACTTCAGTGGCTATTGTAAATGGATGTACGTCGCAGGAATTTAAATTGACAAGGTCCCTGCAGCAGGGCTGCCCCCTTGCCCCCCTCCTATTTGTCCTCCAATTGGAGGTCCTGCTGGCCAACATTAGATCAAACCCCAATATTGTAGGCTTAAAACTGGCCCCAGGTATTGAGTGGAAGGGGGGTGCGATCACGGGCGATCTAACCGTCGCAGTGGATAATAACCCCGGGGCACTGCAAGAACTCTGTAGGACTATCGATATTTACTGTAATCTATCTGAAGCTTCCATAAATTGGGATAAATCCAGCTACTTCCTCCCTTCCTCCCGGGTGTTGACTGTGGATTGGGTGCTGAAACAGATACCCGCTAACGCCTCTGACAGATTTTGGGGCGTGCAAGTCTCATTGACAGATTGTGCAGAGACGCAGGACTCGTTGCTGGCCGATAAAGTGGCGGCAAGAATAGCAGGCTGGAAGCGGAATTTCAAGCTTTTGCTTTTTGGGAGGGCTTTAGTTATTTCATCGGCGGCCTTTTCTCTACTTTGGTTCCCACTCTCTATTCATCTTTTGGGTAGCAAGGCATATGCTCGTATTAAGAGGGATGCTGCCCGATATTTATGGAAACCTACAGCAGAATCACAGCAGGGCTTTATTCCCAAAGTGGCCTGGGAATCAGTAACAGTTGCCCGGAGTCAAGGGGGGCTCGGGATACTCGACCCAGCCCAGCAGAACTTAGCGCTTCTAGTAAATGGGTTATAGCAGCTGTTTTTGGTTCGAGAGGGAAATGGTGGGTGAGGTTGGCCGAATATTGTCTATCTAAAGAGTGGGTCTTGGTCAGAAGCACGGATACCTGGGCATGTTTTTTCATCCCGTCCTTTTGTGCAAGGAGAGTCAAGTCAAGGTTCTGGAAAAACATTCTGCAGGCTTGACAAAAACTTGCCCCAAAGGCTCTCCGAGGCCCGGAGACTAGAAGGGAAGTTTTAAACCAAATCTTGTTTGAGAATCAGTTTATTATATCAACAAGTGGGGACTGGTTCAAAGCGGACGGTAGCACAGGCACGTTTGGAAAAGCGTGGGTTGAGAGGGGAGTGGTACAGATAAAGGATCTGTGGGATGAGGGGAGAGAGGATTGGGTCTCGGTTGGCTCATTAAAAAGCAGACTGGGTAGGCTTAGGAATGTGGAAGCTAATTACGAAGCCCTCCGTAAAGCAGTCCCACAGTACTGGATACAGATGTTGCCTGCAAAAGTAGAGCATGGGCAGGGAGCTTGGCTGTTAGGGCCAGGGGAGGCCCAGACCGTTTTGAGAGTGATTGGGCCTGCCCTACCTCAAGGCATAAAAGTTGAAGTCTGGGGGAGAGAAGGTCATGGGTCCCGCTTAGGACAGCTCAAGCTAGCTGGAGAAAAGGTGATTCCTTCGACGGTTGGCCTCCTGGAATGTAGAGTGTGGTGCTCCATGAAGGAAGGCAAGGCCTCAGCGGTGGTGCTAGTTGAAGACGTGGGTAACCTTCAAATAGAACCCGTGATGTATGGCTGGAAGGAGACCACTGGAGCGAACATGTTTACCCCGGTGGCTGCATATAAACCCAGGATTGGGGTTCAGCTACAAAGAGCAAGAGTGAAGAAACATCCGATAATAACAGCCACCGAGAGGCTGAGTAAGGTACCGGGGTTCTCTTTGGGGTGCCTAGACTTGGCTGGGATTTGCCAAGGCTTGAAAGCTATGGTGTCGCAAAAACAAGCCAGTCTGGCTTGGCTTCAGTTGCTGATGGTTACTCCCGCGGCAGTCTGGCTGGCAGCTAAGGGGATGGAATTGGAAGAACGCTGCACTCGCTGTGGTTGGGGCTGGGAATCAGCCAGCCACGTTTGGCTGTTCTGTCCCTTCTCATTCAAAGTTTGGGAATGCTGGAAAGAGAACTGGAAAGGGGAGGGAGTAAAGGACCTCCCTTGGACCCAGGAGTGGGTACTGTTTGCTCACTCTCAGTCTGCGAAGGATCTATCCTCCGGTATAGGATACGCTGCATTGGCTTGTAGAGGAGCTATTATGGAAGCGATTTGGAAAGCTCGAAGTAGAGCTCTCTTCAATCAAGAAGTCATTCCCCTACATGAAGTAATTGCTACTGCGAAACCTTTGATCAGACGGACAATTAGAGCAGACTGGCTCCCTCAGGGGAGACAGCCCCGTAAGAATCGGTATTGGTTTAAACAATCATGGGGAAAAGCATCGGGATTGGTGTCCTTTGCTGCGGATGGAAGCCTATTACTGTCCGAATCCCTGTCGTAGAAAACTCCTTGTTTGGTGGGTTGTGGATGGGGTGAATTGTTTTTAGGCGCCGCACAACTGTGCTTTTGGCAGTTCATTTGGAGTCTTTTGGGTAGATAGTCATTAGCTAGGAGTATCTGTATTGAGATAGTAGGTGGTTTTCTTGGTAGTCTGTATGGCTCCCCCGGGTCCTTGCTGGTCCCGTCAAAAGCATAAACTGGGTAAGGCTCTCAGATTTTTTATTTTTTCCGGGTAGACTGTGAGGATCCCCGGCCTCGATGAGTTTGTCTTTAATAAAGGTGAGCTGGTTTAAGAGAAAAAAAAAAAACAAAAAAAAAAAAAAAAGTGCCCGGCGCCTGGCCATGTTCTAACGGAAGTTCATTTTGCACGTCTCGAGAGTGTTTTGACATCAGAAAAAAAAACAAAAACAACAAAAAAATAAATAAAGAAAGTGGTTGATGCCCAATGTTGACCAGTGGAGTGAGGCCCCTCGATAACCGTCAGTACAACCCCCCGGGGCCAAGTCCCACCAGCGGCGTTGAGTTTCCTCAATGCCTGAATCTAGACATGTTTGTGGCTATGTGCGTTTGAGGAAACTCAACCCTATTTCGGCACATCTCCACAAACACGTCCAGGTTCAGTCTTTGCGGAAACTCAACGTCGCTAGTGGGACTTGCCCCCCGCCGTCTGACGACCGTTACCAAGATGTTGCTGCGCCGGACATCGCTCGCCGGCGGGCAGCGAGCTGCTGCGCCGGCGTGTACTTTCTTTTTTTTTTTTTAAAGAATTACCTGAACCACTTTACTAGGGGATGTGATAAGAGCCT
>BFEA01000038.1:789595-800067 GCA_003427395.1 Chara braunii
AGAGAGAGAGAGAGAGAGAGAGAGAGAGAGAGAGAGAGAGAGAGAGAGAGAGAGAGAGAGAGAGAGAGGGCCGCGGGGAAAAATGAGCAGTGTGCTGCTCTAGATTGATGTCGGAAGCCGCCAAGAATCAAAACTTTTTTGTTTGTCGTCGAAGAAGCGGTGAACACAGCTCCGCGAAAGAGGGTTTGTGTGACGTGCGGATCACTGAGGATGCACTGACCTCAATACGCAATGAGACGAACAAATCGTGTCGAAAACGACAGCAACACAATCAAGTGTCGAGAACCGAAGGGTCCGGACATCAACACTCGGAGGCGCTTAACACACGCGCGGTTAACGACGACGCTAGGCCACGTCACCTCACGGGTTGACGTGGTAAGTGGTCTGACCCTTGTCAAAGGGTTCCACGTAGGACTTCGCAGCTGCCCAGCTCACGACACGTGGGCAACAGAACGGTCCACCCCAGCGCAGTTGAAGTGGAGAAAGCCATCGCTGAAGCCGAAGTGTGTGACAGGGCGTCAAATTGGATTCGAGAAAGTGAGTCAATCAGAGCTATCTACAGAGCCGGAAGGTGCGACAAAACCAGGTGGCGACCATGTACATCAACACTATTGGAGATTAAGAGTGTGGCAAAGGGGTTGTACTCGAGAATTGTGCATCCTTCGCGAACATATACCAACAGGGCGCCAAACTGGATTTGAGAAAGTGAGTTAATCAGTGTTGTCGAAGGAACCGAAAGGCGTGACAAAACCAAAGCAGAGTGGTGGACGGAAAGGAAGGCGGCGACGGTGTGCATCGAACTCGAGTTTTGCACTGAATCAAAGTGGCAATGAAAGAGAGAGTGGTTGTGCATCCTACGCGAACACGTGCCAATTGCGAAAGTGGTGGATGGCGGGTGCATGCGGCGACGGTGAGTGAAACAGAATTGAAGCGAAGACAGCCACCGCTGAATCCAAAGAGCAGGTCTGATCAAAGTTGTGACGAGAGGAGAACGGTGGGGTGGACAAGGGGATCAGGTGGTGGGCATCTAACTCGGCTCGGAGCAGGCGAGCCAGAGGACGAAGTCATCACCGAAGGCATTACCACCCGGGTTAACGGGATCATCAGGCAGACGTGCGCGGAAGGAACAGTATACATCAGGTCGTAATCAAGCAGCCACGAGGAGAAGGGATAGATATCTAGATACTTCAGACAGGTACCCCCGACCAACCCGCCTTGTCCCTTACCCTCCTCTCTGGGTAACCCCCCGCCAGCCAAAATAATATATTCAAATATATCCAAATTCGGACAGTAATCGATCTCGGACCAAAACAAAAAACAGAAATTATGACCCAAAGAACTGAAGAAATGAACCTGGGTCAAGGAGGCAACAAGGGAGTGGGCTCACTAATCTTCTACCAGGGCGCCATGAGACACAACTCGCGCAGAC
The DNA here is from genome assembly GCA_003427395.1 of Chara braunii. NCBI lineage: Eukaryota > Viridiplantae > Streptophyta > Charophyceae > Charales > Characeae > Chara > Chara braunii. Next base: position 791,025 of record BFEA01000038.1, read on the forward strand.
ACCTGGCAGTGTGCCCTTATGGTAGAACGGTGCCGAAAAAACCCTCATCTTCACAATGGAATCAGACACTCCCACCTCAACTAGAAGCAAGCCATCTGAACCTTGCCTGTTGGCCCAATCTTCAGGAAGCCAACAGCAGGCAAATGAACGGGCCGGTGTGCTCCGAGCCGAAACAAAATGACGACAATCCGAAAACAGAGACTTCGGAATTTCCAGGAATTCACCCCAATCATGACCAGATGATGACTGCACAGGAGGGGGAGCGTAGCGAAGAGTCAGAGACGGAGGAAGAAAGTGAAGGGGAAGATGAGATGCTGACGGAAGAAGAGAAAAACAATGAAAAGAAGCAACAGGAAAATGCTGTCACAGAGAAACAAAAAGGACCGAAGGGAGAACCTAAATCATCATGGGCTCAGAAAGTCAGAACTACAATTCAGGAGAAAACACTCAATATCCAACGGCTTTCAACGGGTGCACAAACAGGTAATGAAGAGACCCTGAAGGTCCCTCTCCGGAACCTATCGTCGGCAAGGGCTTATTTTCTCACTCTCTTCCTTCTCCCTTCAGAAAAACAAGTGGTGGACCAAGGGGGGAGGAAGACCATGATGAGAACGTACCCGGATGAGAAGATAGAAGCGAGGGATAAGATATATGTCAAACATGCAAGTAACTGACTGTTTCATGGTGACGTTGCACACAGATCGGTTAATGATAAGAATCATAAGATAAAGTGGATCTGTAGGAGGCTAGAAGAGATGAAAGGCAGCCAGGAGGCTGTCCAAGAGTTCTTCCTCATCCAACCTCTCTCCTCCACGGTGTTTACGGTCCTGAGCCTCTTCGCCCAGGACAAACAAAGAATGGATGGGTGGAGGAAAATCAGATGGGAAAGATCTGATGTAAGAATTTACCCGTGGCAGCCGAAGAAACTGAGTCCGGAAGAAAAGAGAGAACAGCTGATGAGGGACTTCTACTGGGTGGAACTTAGACACATCCCGGTGGAAGTGCAGGCGGCCTTCGTTTACGATCTCGGCCAACAATATGACATAGTGGACTTCATTGACCCACTCCCGTCCTACGTGGCGAAAAGAGATGACTACATGATGCTAGCGCCGGACCTCCCCAAAGATCAGATCTTTTCGATCGACGACATCGTTCCCTACAGGATGGGGGGCAGGGTTTATCAAATACACACCGCCCATAAATTCAGGCCATGGTGCTTTAAATGTAGGGCTTACGGGCACCTGTGTACGGAATCAGCATGCCCGCAACACCCCAACAAAAAAAGCCCCTCGGCCGGCCGCCTCCAGCGAGACCCACACAGACCTAACAGATGGAACACAGCAGAACCGGGCCACGAGGGATGGGTCTACCTGGAGGATCTGGACCCCAAAGGCCAGGCCAAGGGCTGGACATGGGAAGGACGTGGAGACTCCTGCAGAGCCACTAAGCCCCTGAATGAATGGGCACCGCTACCTCTGAAAGAACCCAAGAAAAGTGGAAAACACCCGCACCCCCCGAAGCATTCTGAACACAAAGCCCCCCCCCCCCCACAAGACAAAGACAAGCTTGGCAGACCACAATCCAAACCGCCCCACAATAAGCAAAAACGTCACAATAACTGGGGTCCAGCAGCCAAGGAATACATACCAACAGGCAAGATGCTGACGGACGAAAGGGGGATACAGTAGCAGCCCAACCGGTCACAGGGAGCACTGACACAACAACCAGTGGACGAAAAAGAAGAATGTAGCCAGGGAGGGGAAGGGGATCATAACCAAGAGGACCCGTTGAAAGAGGCCTTCGGTCAGGAACCAATGGAAGTGGAATCCCCCTCCGGAACTCCCCCTCCCCCCCCGTCCCCGAAGGTGGAAATGCCTGATGCATAGGACCTGAATGGAAACCGCACACCTGAAACAGCTGGCCCCGGAGGGGAGGAGGCCGGTAGGTCGCAAGTTGGACTACAAGAGGTGGCGGACTGGCTAATGGACAGTCTACACATAAAGTATGGAGATGAAAACGAAGAGTTCTGGGACAAGGTCTACAGAAGCCTGGTCCCGCTCCTGGAAAGCAGCGGAAGCCTCCACAAGGCCATTACACAGGGCCTGCCAGAGGGGACGGACTGGCCAGACGTCTGCCACCGAATTCTTCATATTGTCCTCACTCGCTTCCACCCCCCAACCCCCGAAACGAATGATGCATCCTCGGACCCGGGGGCCAAACTTAAAGGAAAAACCCATCAACCTGGAGAGAAACCAGGGGAGAAGGCAGCGAGTTCGAAAGAACTAGCAACCCAAAAAGGGGATAGGGAAACAGTCAGGGAGGAAGGGGAACAACACGGACAGGAGCAACAGGAAAGGGTGGACGGGAAAAGGGAGCAACACGAACAGGTGTTGGGTGAAGGAAAAGTGGCTCAGCAGGATCAGGCACAGCACGCTCAGAATAATATAGAAGAGCGGGCTACAGAAACACGGGAGGAGGAACTGGTCAAAGGCAAGACTCAGCAAAGATCAGGGGAGACAAGGCAAGAGGAGGGCAGTCAAGTGAAAGAGGCCGAAAGTGACAACAAAGGTCTGTGTATGGCATTAGCGTCATGGGGGCCGGTGACTGAAGCGTCTCAGCCCACACAACCCCCCACCCCCCAAATGACCCAATCAACGCAACATGACCCCCTCCCCTTGAAACCCCTGGAGGGTGACCTTACTAGCAGGAGGCAAAAAATCCGCCACCTGCTAGAAAAAACAGCACCCGACATTGCACACTCTGAAAAAGGTATCATTTTTCTTCCGGTGAGACAAGTGAAAACAGCTGGGAGGTGGGCCTATCGATACTGTCGACTGCGACACACGGTGAAGTGACACTCCAAGGAGTTTCCTCATACTTCATTTCCCTCTCCTCATGGGCAGGAAGTATGATACTCAGGAAAACCGACATAACCCAGCGTACCAAAGACAAGCTCCCGGAAGGGGCCACCTCAGCACTGGTGCGAACATACGGACAAAACAGACAAAGTGTCAAGGACATCTTTCTCCTGTACAGCCATAAAAAAACAGCAGATCTACGCTGGTTAGATCATGACGCCCTAATGGAGCTACAGCTGCTAAAGATCAAACCAGGAGCCTTATGGTCAGCAACAGAAATCGGGGCCTTTTTGGTTAAACTTCTCAGGAGCGGGACTCTGCAAAAAGGCAATCTCCTGGATACAGAAGAATGGCTACAGCTATAACCAACTAAGCACACGAAAGAAAGAAAAATAAAAAGGAATGATGAACGTGGTAGATGCCTTGTACGGGAAAGATAAAACCTGGAGGTTGCATAAACGACAGGCGGATCTCGACCTGCGCACAGTTAATGTAAATGGCTTGGCCTCAGCCAAATACCCGAAAAAACAAGCGATTCTGGATCAATTGAAAGGGGTGGAAGGGAGGAAGTGGCCAGACGTCATGTGCCTACAAGAAACCCACCTCATGGACAACCCTGAGCACAACCACATACACAAGGAAATTTGGCCATATCAAGCCTTTAGGGCTCACGCCCCGAGACCAGGGAGCGGGGGAGTGGCCATATGGCTACCCCCGGACACGAAGGTGGAAATGCTCAACTGGGCAGCTGACCAAGAGGAAGGAAGGTGGGTCTATTTACTTGCGATGCTGGAAATAGAAGTGGTTAGCATCCTAAATGTATATGCCCCCAACGACCCGACAACACGACAAAATTTTTTTGAGTCCCTCAAGACCAAACTGCCTGTGGGCATACTCATCATCTTGGCAGGTGACTTCAATGCCGCCCCGGATCGGTGGTTAGACAGGTGGAAAATCCCTTCTCCATGTCCGAGCTACATAGAGAAAGATGAGAGGATGATCACAAACTTATCACAAACCTTGAACCTCTTTGACGCATTCCAGAGGCAACACCCTATCAATCGAAAGTTCTCCTGTTTCCGAAAAAGTGGCACCGAAAGTGCTACGAAATCACGTATTGATCTAATCTTAATCTCAGAAGAAATACAAGGTGCCCTTCAGCTAGCCGAAATCTTCCCTCGTACTCCCTATCTGGGCTTAGACCATGCAAGGTGCATGACCATCTTCTCGTTCAGGAAGAAACCGGACCAGGGCAGAGGGTTCTACAAACTCAATACATCCCTCCTTGCTATGGACCGGTTCAAAGTCTACCTCAAGGAAGTGTGGTCCTTTTGGCAGAACCAAAGAAACCGGATCAATGATGACATCCTATGGTTCAACAACGGCCTAGCTTTTCTAGGTCGCAAGTGCAACGAGTACTCAAAGTTGATTGCAGCGCGTCGTCACATGGAAGAAGAGAATCTGCAACATCAACTACAGACCCTGCAACAACAGGAGGACGAAACGGAAAGTCTGGACCAACAGGCTGAAGTAGCCAAGACTATCCAAACTCTGGAAACCCATCTCTTGGACTATATGGAACATAGATGGCAGGGAGTCAGGATTAGGGGCAAACTATCCACACACAATACGGAAGGGGCAATGGACGCACGATTCTTTGCAATGGCCAGGGTTAAAACAGGGAGAACAGTAATTGAAGCCCTGGAAGACCCAAGCCAAAGTCAAGGACCCTTGATCACTTCCACAACACCCTGCACGAAAATTGCAAGAGACTTCTACCAACAACTTTTCACTTCGGAATGTGGCCAGCAGAGAAGGGAGGCGATTGAAGATTTCCTCAGGCCGTTTGACAAAACCCTCTCAGACCAACAAAGAGACACTTTAGACAAATCAATATCCAAGGAGGAAATATGAACGACACTGCTGCAAATGGAAGAGGAGAAAACACCGGGCATTGACGACCTACCAAAGGAATTTTGGGAGGTCATGTGGGTCAGTATATCACAGGACCTGATGGACTACTACAATGTGGTATGGAATACAGGCCAAACAGGGGAATTGGTGGGGCAAGGAGTGTTGACACTCCTCTATATAAAAGGAGCAAGCACAAACATACGCAACTATAGGCCAATCACCTTGCTAACGGTCGTCTACAAAATGATAGCCTAGACCCTTGATATACTGACCTGATGGACTACTACAATGCGGTATGGAATACAGGCCAAACAGGGGAATTGGTGGGGCAAGGAGTGCTGACACTCCTCTATATAAAAGGATCAAGCACAAACATACGCAACTATAGGCCAATCACCTTGCTAACGGTCGTCTACAAAATGATAGCCAAGGCCCTTGCAAATCGACTAACACCTATAATGGCAGACACCATCCACCCCGACCAAACGAGATTTATCCAAGGCAAAAATATCCAAGATAACATCCTCTTGGTCAATGAGATGATTAAACTAACAAGGCAGTCAAAGAGCAATGCAGCAGTCATCTTCATCGACTTTGAAAAGGCCTACGATCATGTGGATTGGCACTTCCTTGACATGTGCCTGAAAAAGTTCAACTTTGGGCCTGCCTTCAGGCGATGGATAACGATCCTCCACGCCAATGCAACCACCAGAGTTATGGTAAATGGCAACCTGGCCCCGCCCATAACCCTTCAGAGATCGGTCAGACAGGGTGATCCAATAGCCCCTTACCTCTTCGTCATTATCATGAAAGCACTAGCGGCCAACCTGAGAACACACAAGGATATTAAAAGAATCCGAATCTCTGCAATCCCCCAGGAGGCCGTCCCAGTATGCTCACTTTTTGCAGACGACCTAACTCTGATGGTGGATGCATCGAGAGAATCAATGGAAGGAGTTAAGAACATGATGGACCGCTTCTCACAATACTCAGACATGAAAATCAACTGGGGAAACAAAACCCAAGGATGGTGGATACACCACCAAGGGGCGAGGCCACTAGAGCAACCCAGACTCAACTGGCTCCCAAAGGAAGCACCCATCAGAGTACTGGGGATCTCACTATCAGCAGAAGTCAGACCGCCCTCTAACAATGAATGGATCACTAGACCACCCTTGGCCAAAATGGCACTCTGGAAGGACAAACACACTTCCCTGTTTGGGCGCTCCTTGATCATCAACAACGTAGTGTTGGCCACATTGTGGTATAAATCAGCAATTTGGGCACTGTAAAAGAATGATTTACGGCCCTTGAAACGACAGATAACTGTCTTTTTGTGGAGAGGTGACCACGAGAAATAGAATGTGATCAGCCGAGTGGCGTGGCATTCGATTACCCAGCCCAAAGCAAAAGGCGGCCTAGGTATCATTGACCCCTTGTTACAGACAAAGGCGCTAGCAATACAATGGCTCAAACGCCTGCATTTCGACCCTGAGATTCCATGGAGAGGGTTGGCCCTTGAACAAATAGCCCGTCTGGCCCCACATACATCGGACGTCAAGGACCCTCTGATGTGGCTAGAAAACAGAGAATGGTCAATCCCAAGAACAAAAATACAGCCACACGACTGCGGCCCGGAATCTCCAAGACAAGCAGCAAGGTCTGATCTACGAAAGGACCCCTTCTGGCCCAACCTCCTTAGAACATGGAGAAGTCTTCCCCTCCCGGACAAACGGCCACCGGACAGATGGGAAGAAGTGGCTCGACAACCCTTATTTGGCAACAGATGGGTGGTGGATCCAAGAGGCCAGAACCTACACTGTATGGTCTCTCCCTGGCGAGGCTGGGTTACAAGAGGAGTGGTAACAATAAAAGACATATGGGACACGGCTAAAAATGACTGGATCAGCCCAGATCAACTAAGAGAGCGTTTACGATACTGTCACCGGCCCCAAGAAGCCCTAGACGAGATCGTAGATAAAATCCCATTGGAATGGTGGCGGCTCCTGCGCAAAGGCCCGTTGCTGCAACAATCAGACTGGGTAGCATTCCGATACCTACAAGGAAAGGTGGGGAACGTGGTAAGTAGTCACCCCGATGGAACAGTGGTTGTAAGCCTCTTTCAAATAGGAAGAGGTAATGTCATAGAAAGGAGTGAGCCAGAGGAGACGGGGATGTACCAGAGAGATGAAATTTTCAGAATCAGAGTTTTAAGGGAGGGGGAGCAATGGATAGGTTTCCTCCCATCCACACCAATCCACCTTTTGCCTCTGGACCCGGAGGAATGGAAATGGACATCCCAAACAGGGAAGGGTCGGAGCCACACCAAGACCTTGTACAGTCTGTCAGTCAAATCCACCTACAGACTCCTCAGGCCAAAGATCAATTTCCGAGATCAAGTGGAGGAATGATGAAGAAACCATTTGAACATCAACAAAGAGGATCTAAGGGGAATCAAATGGTTTAGCACGATTAAGATGAAACCCGCCAAGTTCGCTTCACTTCAATGGCAGATTGAACATCGCTGCTTACCAACCAATAACTGACTCATAGACAAAACATCTCTAGAACAGAAAGGGTTAGCCCTACCCTGGTGCGAGCTGTGCTCAAACGCATTCCCATCCAGAAAACGCCTACAGATAATTGAGCACATATTTCTACAATGCCCGGGCGCCCTCTGGCTATGGAGATGGTGGGACAGAATCTGGGACCAACTAGAGACAAAAATGATGTGGCCCTGGGATTGGAGGGTCCTGCAATGTGAAGCCGAGACTGCGATGCAGGTCGACCCCCCTGATGAATTTACCACCAATCTATTTAGACTGGGACGCAGGGCGGTGCTCTGGGCATTATGGAGAAGACGCTGCACATATGAGATGGAAGGAGCAAGATTAGAAGGGCCTGAATTTACAGAGAGTGTACAACAACAGATTCAAATCGAAATAACGGTAAAATGGGAACACGTCAGAACACAAATCCGCTCCCTGAACACAAACAAAGATATTGAGCAAAGAATCCAAACATTCTCTTCAAGCTGGCTGGGAGGGATTCCCGGCGGGAAGATAGGGAAGGTGGAATGGAATGAGGCCAACCGGAAATTGAGGAGGGTCATGAGAGGACAGAAATCGTAAGGGATTACAAACTAACGTTCCACAACTGGACTGACATTGACACAGCTATTCCACTGAAACCACCAGAAAACTTTCCCGATTTCTTCCTCCGCCCTTCAAATTGCTTAGTTGGAATTCAGTGGTATGGAATGGAGTGATGACATGTGGTACAAAAGGGGGAAGGGGCAGGCATCATTAGTGTTGCTATGGAGGGGAGAGATGAGGATAGACAACCAATCTAGTCAGGCACCCAGCAACAGGGTGAAGTGTCCTCCCGGTTAAAATTTTACCCTCAACCTCACTTGTGGCCTGTTCAGTCAATCCCCTGGGTTCAGAGTAATCAATGCGGGCAGGCAGTCTTTGAAAACAGATATGTACTGAGTAACACAGCTATTCCACGGAAACCACCGGAAAACTCTCCCGATTTCTTCACCCCTCCCTTCACACTGCTTAGTTGGAATGCAGTGGTATGGAATGGAGTGATGACATGTGGTACAAAAGGGGGAAGGGGCAGGCATCATTAGTGCTGCTATGGAGGGGAGAGATGAGGATAGACAACCAATCTAGTCAGGCACCCAGCAACAAGGTGAAGTGTCCTCCCGGTTAAAATTTTACCCTGAACCTCACTTGTGGCCTGTTCAGTCAGCCCCCTGGGTTCAGGGTAATCAATGCTGGCAGGCAGTCTTTGACAACAGTTATGTACTGATACTCAGGGACGCTGGACCCGGTTTCCAGCAGGTGCAGCTCCCCACCAATTCGGCAATTCTGTCATTGGTTCTCAAGTCAGGGCACACACTAGACCCGGAATAGATATCAATCAGAGTTCTGAAGATCGTCTAATTCTTAGTCGTGAGATTGGAAGCACTAGTTCAACATGCAGATTTGGCGCCCGTTCAGGGTGAAGAGGTGCAAGACAAAAATCTCTCATTTCCCCTACTTCTATCCTCAGATCTGTTCAGATGGGACGCTGGGCCCGGTTCCCAGCTTTTGTTGTTCCTTGTTGTTTCAAATCCTTCTGATGTATGGGACGCTGGACCCGGTTTCCAGCAGGTGCAGCTCCCCACCGATGGAACGGAGCCATCTATCTAGTAGGGTGAGTAGAGGGGGTGTCTGCTCTTATCAGCATCCCCTCTACTCCCCACCTATGATGTTAAAAAAAAA
>BFEA01000038.1:800457-811199 GCA_003427395.1 Chara braunii
AAAAAAAAAAAAAAAGTTTGGCCAAGTACTGACGGCTTAAAAAGAAAAGAAAAAACATTTCAATAGATTGCAGTCTTTTTTCTTTTTCGTTTTTATTATTATTATTATTATTTTTCATAGAAAAACGCTCGCTTTCTTTGATAGGAGTGGTTATATGAGCATCCACCCCTATCTGTGCAAAGTTTTTTTTTCTGAAAACCTTGTAGCTGAGAGCAGGTAAGACTCAGAAGCCGACAAGATATGCACGGCAGGATGGTGCGATACATACATATATGAAGAGGAGTTGAGAAAACTCAGCACCGCCAGGATAGGGGATGCGACCGTCGCGCTGCGCTCCGTTACCGCCGGCCGACGAGGCTCGACCGGAAGGCGTACCGGCAACCATTTCGCTTCGTCGAAGGTGACCGCCATGGCGAAACTCTGAAACGAGGCGGAGTCGAAGGATGTCCTCATTAAACTTGAGCACGTGAGGAGAGACACAGCATAGCGAGCGTGACAAGTTGATCGTGCCTGCGAAGGAGGTAAGAGATCTAGAGCAGGCTAATTGACAGACGGAGAGCTGATCAGCATACCTGAAATACTGAAGTGGCGCTAAAAACTGTTCAACTCAAAACAAGGAAGCCCGTCATCCAGAATTGAGGCCATGGATAACCCGCCAATGGAAGTTGTCGACGGGCTGAGCCAACAACAAACACTGGACACGATCAGGAAAATAGCCGAAGAAGTGGGTGACAACGCAGACCTGTCATCAATAAACCGGTTGGAGGACTGCGTCTGCAGGTTGGATTTGCTAGAGGAGGAGTTGTAGAGTGCTCTTCCATCGCCAGGAGTTGGCTCGGCAGATCGGGTTTGGCAGACTGTCCTTACATTTGCCCGCCTTCACTCACTGACGCGCCTACGAGAACAGGTCGAAGAACTGTTGTTGACCAAATACCAGGTCTTCGAACAAAACATCGCCAGCGTAGCAAAAGTTCAAGACGGCGCAATGGAGAATAGGGCCCGAGCCCCTAGCCAGCATCAACACAGAGGGGGGGAGAGGATCCCCCTCTCCAGCGATCAGGAAACGGCCAAGGGCCAGGGCGATGCCAGTTGTCAACAGCATCGTGTGAGTTCACCGGAGGATGATACACGAGAGGGGATCGTTGCGATCGAAACCCACCGATGCAAGAGCTCACCGATACTGGGTAGTCAAAGGCTGTTCCCCGGCAAACAGCTGGAAGATATGTCCCGGGTGATACTGCATCATGCCGGGGAGACAAATTACTCAAACCATCAAATCTGCGGGATAATAGTGGCAACGAGAGGAGACGACGATGTGAGGGGGAGAATGCGAGGACGAAAACGAATGGAGGGGATTGACCGGGGTTACCGCTCCTGGCGATTGCCTTGGGTTGGACCTTATCCCTTCGTACAGGAGGTTCTGCACGGTGATGGACGCCATCAATTCGCTGTTCGGAACAATCCTCTCCTCTAATGCAAATTTGCAGGTAGGGATGTTTGCCTTTCGAATTTGCATATTCTGTGTAGATAGAATTGCATAATTGCCTCCGTTTGCTGGTGGAAACCTCTATAGCTTGTGCCCATGTCCTATCGGTTTTTTTTTTTTTTTAAATAAATAAACATCATAGGTGGGGAGTAGAGGGGATGCTGATAAGAGCAAACACCCCGTCTACTCGCCCTACTAGATAGATGGCTCCGTTCCATTTGTGGGGAGCTGCACCTGCTGGAAACCGGGTCCAGCGTCCCATACATCAGAAGGATTTGAAACAACAAGGAACAGCAAAAGCTGGGAACCGGGCCCATCGTCCCATCTGAACAGATATGAGGATAGAAGTAGGGGAATGAGAGATTTTTGTCTTGCACCTCTTCACCCTAAACGGGCGCCAAATGTGCATGCTTAACTAGTGCTTCCAATCTCACTACTGTACCCTGACTTGAAAACCAATGACATAATTGTCGAAGGAAACCTGAAACGATAGTAAATCTGAAGAATAAAAAGTGAACGAATGACTCTTCAGATCTGTGACTGTCAGAGATTTGCATCTACACCCTACTTGGGCGCCAGATAATAGATTCCGTCTAGCAGCAGCACTAGTTCTACGTACCATAGATAAAAAACAGGCCTGCGTTTTCCAATAAACATACTACCATCTGCAAACGATCACTCAATTTCGTACCACGAGACATGAACCAAGGCCAGCTTGGATGGAGGGAAGGGGTCCGGGAATTCAGAAGGAGGACTAAGGGGGATAGAGGGATCAACCTTAGACCAGTCATTGAAATGTAAGTGATACTTCCTTGGAGACTTATTCTGAGTATCATCGCACACACTATACCACTTTGCCTGACCAATTTTTCCTCCTTGTTTCCCACTAAGCCAGTTTTGATTGAATGCTTCCACTTGTTGTTGAATATTTTTTTCTGCTGATAGGTATTCAAGTTTTTCCTTCAGAGATTCTCATCTAGAGGTAATTTCCAATTGGATTTGTTGTTTAATGGAGTCTGTAAATTCAGGACCATCCAGCTTGGCACCTTCCATCTCATGTGTGCATCTACGAGACCAAATGACCCACATAACAGCCTTTCTCCCAATCATGAATAAGTTAGTAGTGAAACTATCCTCACACAGGGGAGACCAGGTTTCCAGGAGAAGAGCCCTCCAATCCCACGGCCACGGCAGGGATGTTTCAATTTGGTTCCATAACCTATCCCACCACCGCCATAACCATACCGAACCAGGGCATTGTAAGAATATGTGTTCAATGGATTCCACAATCAATTTAGAAGGAAAGGCAAACCTGCAGAATTTACACCAGGGAAGGGCTAAACCCCTTTGTTCAAGCGTAGTTCTGTCGATGATCCAGTCATTTCTTGGCCGGCATCGATGAGAGAGCTGCCATTGTAAGGAGGTCACTTTAGCTGGTTTGGACCTGACTGAATGGAACCATTTAATTGGCCTCAAATCCTCTTTACTTACATTCAGATGTCTCATCCAGCGTTCCTCAACTTTATCCTTGATATATATCCTTGGGCGTAGCATCCTGTAAGTAGATTTAACAGTTAGAGTGTGAAGAGCCCTCGTATGGGAGCGACCTCGGTATGCCACCGACGACCAAGACCAGCTAACAGGATCAATTGGGAGATAGGATATGGGGGTGTTTGGTTTAAAGGTTAACCACTTATCCTTGAGAGGTAAGACTCTAATCCTGAATAACCTATGATTTTGAAATAACCCCATATTCTGATGGGGGGTAATTTTGAGGAAGCCATCATCCCCTAAATCATATACAGTCAGGAGAACATCCCCATTGGTATATATTCTATCAATTCTTCCTACTATTCCTGACTGATCATATATAGAAACCCAATCATTTGGAAGGAGGGTAGGACCTTTTCTCAAGATCCTGATCCAATCCAAGGGAATAATATCAATTATCAATTCTAGTGCTTCTTTTTGGTGGTGACAGTATCTCAGCTTGCTGTTGAGAGCCGGAAGATCAATCCAATCATTCGCTTCCTTATTCCAGATATCCCTCATGTGTATGACCCCTCTTCTAATCCATCCTTTCCAGGGTGAATCCGTGCAATTAAGGGTGCAACCATTTGAGTCTCTAATTAGAGTATTATTAAATAGTTATTGTTGACAAACTTCTTCCCATCTCTCTGGAGCTACTTTGTCAGGGATAGGTCGTTTCCTCCACGTGTTTAGGAGGTCGATCCAGAAAGGATCCTTAGAGAGATCTCCTCTAGCCGCCTGTCGATCTGATAACTCCAGGTCTGGAGAGTCTAACGAAACCGCCCTTGGGAGTGACAAAGCCCGATTTTCCAACCACATGAGAGGGTCAACCTCCTCTAGAGTGGGAGGGGCGAGGCGTCTGATCTGTTCACAAGCTAGAGTACGTGACACCGATGTAGGGGAAACTCTTAGTTTCTTAAGGTTTTTTTTTTTTTTTTTTTTTTTTTTTTTTTTTTTTTTCCCAAACAACTTCCCCCACTAGTGTTAGTGGTGCTGATAAGAGCAGACACCACTAGCACCTGGGGAGAGGCTCCATCTATTGGTGGGGAGCGTCACCTGCTGGAAACCGGGTCCAGCGTCCCATATACATAAATAATTTAGAGTGACTAAGGAAGAAAAATAAGGGGCTCCTGCCAGCATTGATTACCCTGGAATCCAGGGGATTGATTGAGCAGGCTATTGGGAAAGGGGAGTAAACCTCTTCGCCCTGAAACAGGCGCCAGATATCTGCTATTCCAAAACTAGTCCCTCCCCCTCCCCTCCCACCCGTTAAGTACCCAAACTTTCTTTTTTGAACTAGTGTTATGCAGAGTCCATTCCGTACCACTTCGTTTCCACTAGACAATTAGATGGGGGGGGAAAGAAGTCCGGGAATGCTTCAGGGGGTTTCAATGGGATCGCTGCATCCACTTTGGTCCATTCGTGAAACCTCAAATGATAGTTTCTTACTAACTTCATTCCTGGTGGTCCTCCCCTGTTGTTATGTATCCTCCATTCCATTCCACAATTCTTATCCTTCCTCCTTTTGCACCCCCAAGCCAGCTTGAGCTAAATTCCTGGATTTTTTGTTTGATCTTTTTACGTCTGTTGAGGAGTTGGATTTGTGCTCTGACTCCATTCCATTTTGCAGTTATTTCTGTCTGGATCTGTTGCTGGACACTTTCTGTGAATTCGGGTCCTTCCAATCTCGCCCCCTCCATCTCGAAGGTGCAGGGTCGTCTCCAAAGTCCCCAGAGAATCGCCCGTCGTCCCATCCTGAACATATTTCCGGTAAATTCGTCTATCTGATCTAGCTGGTCTTTGGGACAGGTTTCACACGATAAGGCTTTCCAGTCCCAGGGTCGCTGGGCCTTCGTTCCTAGTTGTTCCCACACCCTGTCCCACCATCTCCACAGCCAGAGTGCACCCGGACATTGGAGGAATATATGTTCAATTGTTCCAGGTCGCCTCCAGGAAGGGAACGCGTTTGTGCACAACTTGCACCATGGGAGAGCTCGCCCTTTTTGTTCCAGAGACGTTCTATCTATCAACCAGTTGTTTGTTGGAAGATAGCGGTGCTCTAGCTGCCATTGAAGTGAGGTCAGTTTGGCTGGCTTTGCCTTGGCCATCCTGAACCATCTAATTGATCTCAACCCCTCTTTGCTAATGTTCAGGTGGTCTTTCCACCGCGTCTCCACCTGGTCCCGCAGAGCAGCTTTTCGTCTTAGGAGCCTGTAGGCTGATTTGACTGTTAGGGCATATATGGACTTGGTGAATTTCTTGCCATGCCTTCCTTGGGCTGACCATGACCACTCCAACGGGTCCAGGGCTAGATGGTGAATAGGGGTACCGGGGTAGTGGGCTATCCTTTGCTCGCGTTCATGGAGTACTCTGATTCTATATACCTCTTCTATTTGGCATGTTAACGCTTCGTCTGGTGAGCATTCTTGGATGACATTGTCTTGCCTCACTGGAGAGAGATGCACCACTACTGTTCCATCCGGGGGGCAGCAGACTACCCTGCCCACACATCCTTGCCGATTTCTAATAGCTACCCAGTCTGATTCTTGCAAGGTTGGACCTTTACGGAGTATTCTCCACCATGCTAGTGAGATCATTTCTATCAGCGTTTCCAGGGCTTCGTATGGTCGGTGGTAGTACGACAATCTCTCTCGTAGCTGGTCGGGTCCTATCCAGTCCTTTTTATCAGTGTCCCATATATCCTTTATCCTTATTATCCCTCTCTTGACCCAACTCTGCCAGGGGGGATCTGTGCAAGGGAGCATCTGACCCTTCAAGTCCACCACCCATCTGTTTCCAAAAAGGGGTTGGCGTGCTACTTCCTCCCATCTTTCCGGCACTGTCCTGTCTGGAAGGGGGAGACTTCTCCATGTTTTGAGGAGGGTGGGCCAGAAGGGATCATTGCGTATGTCCGCCCTGACTGCTTGCCTGGGGCAGTCAAGACGGGGGTCCTTTTGTTGCGATCTCGGTCCTGGAATGGGCCATCCCCTGTTTTCCAACCACGTCAGTGGGTCGGTTTCGGCCGGTGTTTGTGGTGTTAATCTGGAGATTTGTTCCAGGGCTAATCCTCTCCAGGGGACATCAGACTTAAACAGAAGGTTTTTAAGCCATTGTAGTGCCAGCGCTTTAGTTTGTATCAGGGGGTCTACAATGCCCAAGCCTCCTTTCATTTTAGGTTGGATTATGGAATGCCATGCTACCCGACTGATTACATTGTGTTTCTCGTGGTCTCCACGCCACAGAAAGGCGGCTATCTGACGCCTCAGTGGGCGTAAGGCATTCTTATCCAAAACCCAAATAGCAGATTTGTATAGGTTCTTAAGGGTTGCTTGGCATGAAGGTCCTATGAAGAGTAGGATTAGGGTTGGGCTTCCCCACAGAAGACGAAATGTAGGCTACCTCTCTTGTGCTGGGGCGAGGGACGATCGCGGTTGTCCAAGGGGAGGATGGACAGGGCAAGTAACTAGGGTTGTTTGTATTCATGATTGTTCCGTTATAGGGAGGTCAGTCAATCCCCTCCAAGAGAGGGTAATCAATGCTGCCTCCTGCTGTGTACCCACATGACGGATTCTTAAAAAAATCAGGCCCCTGGCGCAGATCATTGAAGGGACGCTGGACCCCATTTCCAGCAGGTGCAGCTCCCCACCAATAGAATGGAGCCATCAACCTTGCGAGGCCTGCTAGAGGAGGATGCTCTTACCAACTCCTGCTAGCAGGTGATCTCGCGCCAATGATGTTCCTTCAAAAAAAAAAAAAAAAAAAAAAAAAAAAAAAAGGAGACATGCAGGATACGAGACATGCACAAAGCACAAACATGAAAGACACGAGACATGCACTACACGACCTGCACGGCCGAAGTGGTCAACAGCCTTTCCACCAGTACTTCCTAGAGTCGTGTCAGTTCACGCACCACGATTTTAGGAAACGTACGGGCTACTGCAGGAGCGCCCAAATTCATCTGACTAGAAACGTTTCTACTCTTTTTTTTCCCCACGGCCGATAGCTGGGCCAAGTACTGGTGGTTTACAAAGGCTGTCATAGCCGAGCTTCAAGATAAACTGAAAGTGCTGCTCGGCAGAAGCTACTTTCAGCTAATGGCACCAATATCTCAGTTGTTTCGCATATGTTCTCCAATATGTTTTCTAATGGGATGCTGGGCCCAGTTCCTAGCGCATGCTGCTCCCCACGAATAGATTGGAGTATTGTCCCAGAAGAAAAAGAGAAAAAAGAAGAAGACAAGGCCCAATGATTGTCTCAGTGTGTACCCTTATTGCATGGATCTGCGGTCGCACACCTAAGCGTTTTTTTTTTTTTTTTTTTTTTTTTTTAAACACCAGTTTTTAGGAATGCAATGTGGTTACAAGAATCCTAAAAACGAAATTGTGAAAGAAAGTGTGAAAACAGCGTAAGGATAGTTCCTGAAAAAAAAAAGGAATCCCCAGCCAAAACGACTGGAAAAATAAAGCTGCTCGCAAGGAGCTTTAAAATTTGGGAGTCCATGTTTCACGGTGCTTCCCCGATGCATCAGGGCAGCAATATCCAGAACTCCGTGGTGGTGTAGAAGTCCCTGGAGCCACAACACGGACATTGGAGGGCTTCGGCGGTGGGAAGACAGCAATGGACACAACCGGTAACCGGGGGGGGGAAGGGGGGAGAGATCTTGTAGGGGACATTTGGAGGTGCCCTGCCCCAGCTGTAGTGGACCGTTGGGTGCAGAAGCCAGCAGCAGGTAGAGAAGGGGTGGTGCGCCGACCTTGGCGCGCGTGCTCGACTTCAACGTCGCCCGCCTGTCTTGGCCACCTAGGAATGCGTCACACGCCACTCGTGCAATTGGGATTGGGCAGGCGAAACACAACCTCGGCTCCCTGCACGCTCTGTGCGCGGGGCCTTTGTACGTCATAGATGGCGGCCCGGTACCGTCCCATCTCCCTTGCCCACCCATACAAAAATTAAAATTCAAAGTTTTGAAAAAAAATATGTTTGCACCCTTCACCCAGCTGGGGTCCGCACCCCTGTGTACCACGGACATGAGACAACGATGGGCGGACATTGGCAGCACAGCTCCATATACACATATGAAACTGGCCCTGGGATACCATTTAGGGCTGTACTTTTTGGATTCTTCTAGCCGAGACGCCACAAATCCTCAAAACCTTTTAGGACTGGCCCTAATTCTTTTAGGATTCTCTTAGGAGTGTCTAACGAGACCCTAAGAGTTCTTTTTCTATGGGAACCTGTATGAGTGACAATTTGTCAATTCATGACTTTTATCGAGTGTTGATTAGTTTGTAAATGAAAAACAAATGAAATTTTATGAATTTTTATTTGGAGGGGGCTCATCCAACTCCGAGGACCCCCTTTTCGCCAAAAATAAAACGTGAAATTAGGGTCTCTCCACTCCCTCTTTCTTACCTCACTAAGGACAATCACCCTCTACCATTTATTAGTGGGATGACCGGACGGTACAGCGGTTGGGAGCCCAAGCGCTAAGCAAGATATCCCACTCAGCCCTGATTGAAGCATATTTGAATGAGCCCTATCTTTTTTTTTTTTTTTTTTTTTTTTTGAAAGCCCCTTCATAAGCCCACTATCCCCACGGTGGTAAGAGAACCGCAGGAATTGAGGGTCTCTTTGTCGGGCTGCTCCATCTATTGGTGGGGAGTTGCACGTGCTGGGAACTGGGCCCAGCGTCCCATTGAAAACATCATTAAGCACAAAGTTTTCTGTTTGTTTCCTAGGGCTTGTGGGCAATTCTGCTCACAGTCTGAATGAGCCCTATCATACGGGTATTGCGGACACGAAGTTGAACCCTTCTCTACATGCCTGGCGAGTAGACCCTAGATGCTCCCAAAGCTTCGTACCCTGGTCCCTCTATATATACCACAGGCAGTGTCTAATGACCTAATGTATGGTCTATCTCGGATGCAAACAGTTCAGTTGGTTTCTACAAGACTCGAGACACGATAAATGACACCATAACACGATAGATGGCTTACATTAACCAATTTGACTTCACTATTGACGACATTGGACAGGTAAGTTAAGCTGTTTTCTAGATGCTTGTCTCGGCGCCAGGATCTTTACAGATCCATTCATCACATGTTCGCCTTTGAGGCAGAGTTGCAGTAGCACGTTGTACTGGGGTACCAGTCTCCTTCTTCATTTGTGTGGGGTGAGGATCTTCTTTGTATACCCGATGACGCATGTTTGTGAACTCGGCCACTTGGGAGCGCCACAACACATTGATCGTCGACTACCTCTCCGTCAACCGCACAATTGGACGAATCCACCAAAATTTGTACTGGACTGATCTGGTGGCCGATAGGACTCGACATTGTGTATCTTGTGACATTTACAGGAGCTGCAAGCGCTGCAACCATCGCCCGTGGTGAGTTGCGTCCTCTCGCAATTTTACTTCGGCGCCCTTCTTTTCGTATCATGGACATTACTGGGCTTTTTTCCACGCCACAAAGCAGCACATGCGACAACCAGCCAACAAACATCACTTACCATAACCTTTTTGGGAAGGTGACCTTGTTTGGGTGTCGGTTAAGGAGATCAATCTAGAACAAGACATTTCACGTAAATTCCTTCCGAAGTGGTTTCCACCCTCGTAGATTTTGTCTTCAACAAGTGAAGAGTTGAATGAGTTCATCTGCGATCAATGTACCATTACACGTCGAAGCTTCAAAAAGTGTCGGGCATCACCACGCATCAGCACCAACATCACAATAACAAACTATTCTCAATTCGACTTTTGACTTAGCCTGGTCCACAGAGTATAGGCGGCAGTGTTAGCCGTTCTAGTGTGACCTGTGTCGTATTTTTGTTCCTGTGACATACTTTACAATCCTCGACATATGTGATGCAATTTAACTTCATTCTCGACCATGCGTAGGAGTGTAGTAAGCTAGTGTAGGCCTTCCTCTTGCCCAAGTGTCCTCCTGTCTCATGTGCTTCCCCGAGTATCACACTCTTGACTTCTTTATTATTGGAGGTACATAATGTATCTTCGACATTGGTTGTGACGAAGAATAACTCGTTTGCTATTTTATATTCAGGCCATTCGTATGACTTCTCCCTCACCTGTGCGATAATGTCCTTAGACATGGGGTATACTTCATAGACTCCTCTTATATTTTGATGAAGGTTCTTCCTTGCATCTATATAAGTGGTAATCGTTCCAAAAACATTTGTTGTTCTGGATAATACATCCATCGGTGATGATACTGTACTTCACCTTTATTGGTATCAGTTCAAAGTTAAACTCATTTATATCTCTAGCCCACCTACTTCTCCTTTATTGGCTTCAGTTCAAAGTTAACCTCGTTTATATCTATAACCCAACTACTTCTCCTTTACTGGTTTCAGTTCAAAGTTAAACTCATCTGTGTCTCCAGCCCACCTAGCTAGCTTAGTAAACATGCGGGCTTGTATCTTCAGCAGAGGAGGCTCACATAATCTGAATTGACTTCAAAATGTCTTCATAGGGCGTCGTTAGACACTCCTTGGGGATGAAATTGAAAAAGAAATGTGAAAACTCCACAAGGAAAATTGAAAATTCCTTGTGGCATCCTTGTGGACCCAGCCATTTCTTCCTTGCGCCCAAGGGACCTCGCGAGGTCCCTTGGGCACAAGGAATCCGCGTTTCACCGAGAGGAGAGTGCACACGGGTAGATAGATGTTACAGCTGAGAACCTTTTTTTTTTTTTTTTTTTTTTTTTTT
>BFEA01000038.1:813019-825670 GCA_003427395.1 Chara braunii
CAAACCTGATAGGAATGAATGCAGATCCATGAGGTTGTTGGGCATCGGCCAGTCTCTAATGATTGTAATTTTGCTCTCTTTCGGTTATACACTATCTACATCTATGGCATGACTGAGATATAGCACACGCCGCTTCGCCCACTTCCACTTCTTCTGTCTTACCTTGAACCGGTTCTCCCTGAGTTTTGTAAGAACCTTGCTTACGTGCTCCTCATGTTCTTCTAAGGTCTTACTGACACTAGAATATCATATCGATATCTAAACAAATCGTTGCTACAACATTGGAAAGTTAGATCGAAAGGCATCGCATTGACCTCAAAGTGACCATACATGATTCTAAACGTAGTCTTATGTTGGTCTTCCAGTGACACGTCGGTCTGATGGCATCTCGTCTTCAGATCTATCTTGGAAAAATACTTATAACCTTGTAATCGTCCCAGCAGCTCGTTTGTAAGGGGTAGCGGTTCTCCATTTTTGACAATAGCTCATACACAGTCTCAGTTTTTTTTTGTTTTTTTTTTTTAACTGTCGGATCCTGTGGCGGATGAAGGTTTCGCCCATTGGCTGGCTCATTCAAGGGGAATTTAGCCAGTGTCCCTGCATACAAGTTTGTGGAAGCAACGGTCCCAACACCGAGCTACATCAATTGTCCTCCCTTCTTGAGGAGATTGACAGTCTCTTATTCGTGAGGAGCATCACATGCTAGGAATCAGGCTCAATGTCCCTGCATGCAAGTTTGTGGAAGCAGCGGTCCCAAGAGCGAACTACATCGATTGTCCTCCCTTCTTGAGGAGATTGACAATCGTCTGTTGGGAATTGCCTTGTCACGCACGTGGCATAGAAGGCATTGGTTTCTGCCATATGAATGTGGGAGGAGGTGTCTAAGCCTAAACAAAGGTAGTGTAGCTGATGAAAACGGACTACTATTAGGATGACGTCGTTGGAAGGACAGTTGTCGGTCGAAGGAAGAATAGTGCAAATCCTAAATATTTTATTACTCCGGGGTGTATAAATTAGTAATAGTTCAGTACTTTCAGTAGACGAGTATGCTCCAAGGCTTCCCTCGATCGAATACAGGTGGCAGGAGGTTCGCTTTTGCCTACGCATTGTTGCGAGCGCGTTTGCCCACACAGATCAGCTCACTGAGTCTAGTATATGCACATGAGCGCATACACGTCTGTGTTCGCATTTGCTCGCGCGATCACCCGCACAGATTAACTCACCAAGTCTAGCACGAATAAGTGAGCGCATACGCGTCTATGTTCGCGTTTGCCTGTACATTTCTGCGAGCACGTTCGCCTATGCATTGCCGTGAGAGAATGCATCTGAGTGTAGAAGTGTCATTCGCAGCTTAGGAGAGGGGAAGTGAATTTCGAAATTGCGACTACGTGTTTTTTTTCTCCTGATTGATACTAGCGGAAGAGGGTGGAGAATGGCTTTGAAGTGTACTTACTATGTGGGGGAAGTTTCTTGTCTAGGGGCTTAGTCTGCTTAAATTGCTACGTCAGTCAGGCATGCGAAATCGAAGGCATCATCTCCTGCCATGTGAAGTGGGAGGAGGGGGCAGAGGCCAAACAGAGGTGGTGTTTGCTGCGCTCAGGAGGGTGTTTAAACTGAGGCGAGTGGGGGAAGAGCGGCAAGTACTTAGTCATGTTGCTTCTCAATGTGGTATAGTAATGTATTTATCATCCGAGGAATGAAGACAAGCACGATGTTCGGGTGAAGTACTTCTGTTATTCCCCCTTTTCTCCTTAGCCCTATACATACCCAATTTCTTCCCTTTCGATCCCTACCAGTCAGCAAAAAAGAGAAAACAAGTAAACAAAAATACAAACAAATAATCAATCGAAGAAATAATAGGGGTAGGGGAGAGGTTACGGTTTTAACTAATTGCTGATTTTTGTATTCCTTGTATCTACGTCGTGATTGTCTTTCACAATACCTCACTTCCAGTGTAGGGACAAAATGATGGAATCCACCCTTATGTGTCGGGGTGCAATGTGACATCTCGTTGTTAGGCACCTCCACACACGAATGATTGCGCCTGTTGTAAAGATAAAAACAGAGCCTTTATCAAATCATTTCGATGGGAATCGACTTGAAGGAAGAAGAGTTGTCGATGAAAGAAAATATTCTTACTACGCAAGAGTGAATGGAACAAAAACAAAATAAACCTCTTGTGACGACGGCCTCCTCTTTGGCTGCACGGTTACTCATCAATAGGGAATGATGGTGCAAGGCCTGTCGACAGAAGAAACGATGGTCTTTAATCCATTGTTCACTCAAAATGCAATTCTCGAAAAACAATCAGTAGCAGCAGTCATTAGTGCCGGCAAGACTAAAATCTGGTCTGATGAATGTGCGTTTTCGACGATTTAAGGCCGGGTTCTACAGAGCGGCGGCAATCGTTCGTCACCGGCTGGTCAAATCCCGCCATTTGAAAGTTGCCGCAACTTTTGCGATTTTTCGTGCTCAGAAGAATTCTTTAGAAATTTTAAAAAATTGAGGGTCCGTAGATTTGGTCGTGTGATCTTTCAAGAAAAATTATCATAAAAATAAATAAATCATTTTATGTATATTATTTGACAAACTTTTTTACACGAAGTAACCGATGTAGTACTACGACCGAGTGACTTCGAGTGCTACATTCGGCTTGGCAGAAGACCAGCGAGGCAATATGACTACCAACAATGGCTTCGTTCGTTCCTTCTATAAGTGTGGGCAAACATATCATTTTTAAAGGTTTTGTCTCCATCCTGTCTAATCCTAATTCTACTATTGTCCCTGTCCAGACTCAACCTCTTCTTATGTTGCAGAGTAGTAGTTGTAACATGTATTCTAATATGCAATTTAACCGAGGGGGATGAACCGGTCCCATAAATACGACAAGGATTGAGACCTTAAAGAAGATTATTGGGAAGATTGAAGTTCGATATAACGTGGAAGAAAATCGTGCAAAGAAGAAGAACAAAGAGGAGGAGAAAGTTAGGTCGGAAAATGAAGAAGAACAAAGAAGACAAAAGGACAAGCAGGATCGTAATGAAAACTAAAAGTAGATTAAGGAACTGATTTCGTTCAAACTTGGTGGTGCTAAGGAGATAAGGAACCTGAAGAAGAATGAGGTGTGCGAGGTGGAGAAGTTGTGAGCAGAAGTTGATAGTTTGACGAAGCTTAGGAACTTGCCAGTGGCGGCGGTTGATGAGGCGGAGACCTCTGTTTGGTTACAATGTGAGTACGATGAGGCAAAAAAAAAAGCATAAGGGGTGAACAAGAGCCGGATTGCGGCTCTAGAAGAGCATGTGCAGCATGTGCTTACATTGAAATAAATCATGGAAGAGGCGGTAAACGAGGCAGAAGGATGAAAATTGGATGCACAACGACTGAGCAACAAACATGGAAATATCATAATCGAAGTTACGCCGAGTCCGCAACTACGTTCTCATCTGCGATGCACTTCAAAAGAAGGTTGATGAAGACTACAGTGATATGGTTGCTAGGCACATAAAGGAGGTTAATTTTCTGAAAGAGATGAGGATTTGTGAATTCAATCAGAGGAGAGAGGCTAAACAAGAAGCCGAGATACTGAAAGAAGAGAAGGACAAGGAGATCGAGAGACTAAGGGAGGCTTTAAGCAAAATTCAGATGATGTCGACAGGCAAACAGAAAGCATCAAGAATGAAGGGGCACAACGTAAGTCAACTGCAACTGATTTACAACAGCGATTGAAAGCAACAACCGGAGGAGAAGATAAATGCTCATACAAAGCAAATTTAGCAAAAAAGGAAACTGATGTGGCTAAAAAGATGTGCATGTTAATTACGGTGAAGGGTTCTTAAACGAGTGTTGATGGACACTGAAGTCCCTGAAGAAGGACAAGGTTATTGCCATTAGTGGGAAAGGACTGGCGTATACAACCTTGAACAAGACAAAAGAGGAGATAGCCCTACGTGATGAAGCACCACTTGGAGCCTCGAAAGGGGTTGTGATTGAAAATATCACTGACACGACTGGAGAGGCGAGTGAAGATCTTGGTAAGTTTAATGGGGCTGACGAGAGCACTTCTTAGGGTCTGCTACCGACACGGCTTACCTATGGAAATTAGTTAGGCGCTGCTCGAATCTGCGAAGTCTGTCTATAGAGTGTTTACGCTGTGGGTATTTAAATGGTTTGTTATGTTTGGCAGTGATTGGTATGACTCTTTCTAGTGATATCCCCTAGGCAGAGACGTTGTCGAGTGTTTTTGCCCTATCCTTGGTGATGGGTATGATTTTAAACGGTGCAATGGTCCCTTGGTTTATGCTATGATTCCCCTTAGTATAGACATGTTTATATAGGGAATACTACTGGGGATTTGCATACACGTTGGGGTGAACATGTCTATAGAGTCTGTAACCTTTCATAAGTAAACCATGAAGATCGGAACGAGAAACTTTATCTATGGATGAGACGATGTGGTGTGCACCGCTATGTTGATATACTAATTTATTTATGCAAGAGACATAATGATTTGTTAAGTGTTGAAAAGTTTTTTATTCGGATCAGTTGGTCCGCGTCAGTGAATCCCCCTCGGCGGCGGCCAAGCACGGCCGAATCCGCGGACGCGGCCAGGTCGCGACGCGACTTCGCGGACGCGTGGCGGCCGGTGGGGAGGGGGGTTGGGGATTCGGGAAGCGCCATGGGGCGGTGCAACCCCAGCCCCAACCCCTCAAGCAAAAAAAAAATTTAAAAAAAAACAATTTTTGGGTGGGGGGGTTCAGGTAAGTGAAGGTATTTCGAAAAAAAAAAAAAAAAAAAAAAAAACGCTTTTTTTTTCCCGGTGGACAATGCAATGGACCAGGAGGAGGGCCTTGCGCACATAGATAAGTACACGAACGACCGGCAATTCAACACTCGACCGGGGAGGCAGTTGGAGCGTGCCTTGCAGAGGTTGTCGGGCCATCAGTGCCCAGCACCCGAAGTGCAGTATAACAAGGAGGACCGGAAGCTTGCACTGCGGGCTCGAGAGACGAGTGATTGGGTGGAGGGTCGAAAGGAAGGCGGAAGCAGCGGGCAACGTAAAGTGCGGCGCGGTGATGAGGGTCGCCCCCTGTCACGGTAAACGTGCTGCAGAGGAGGTCATTGCACCTTCGGAGAAATGGAAGAGAGGACGGCGGACCAACAAAGAGGCCGCAGCAAGAAAAGCAGCAATGCGAGCCGAGAAGAAAAAGGCAGAGTTGGAAGCATCGAGAAAAAAAAATCCGTCGGAAAAAAAAAGCAGCAGCAAAAACAAGAAAGAAGGACGACATCATCGACGATGAAGGCACAAAAGCATGTTCATCGCCTTCAGCTTCATCAGAGGAAGGGGATGATGAAGGTCATGATGCCAACGACGGAGAACTGCGAAGTGTAGAGAAGGGAACTGGGCGCGAGGAGGAGGAAGAGGAAGGCGAGGAAGAAGAGGAAGGCGAGGAGGAAGAGGAAGGCAAGGAGGAAGAGGAAGGCGAAGAGGAAGAGAAAGGGGAGGAGAAAGAGGAAGGGGTCGCAGAGGAAGAGGGTGAGACTTCTGCACAGGGAGGTGCAGAGGATTAGGAAATTTAGGCAGAGTTAATGTTGCTGACTGCAAAGTTTGCGGCTTCGCGGTTTATCTTTCGATGTTTGGTTGAACGTAGAACGAAGTAAGAACTGTGAACTACAACTTCTAGAAGTTTTAGTTCGTCTTCTCATCATCAGTTAAGTAACTTAAGTAAGTCTTTAAGTTATCATTTTGTCCATTCTTCCCGTGTTGCAGTGTGCGTGTGTGGTTTTCTGTCATTTGCCCATTTGCAGTGTTCTGTTTTGCTGGCTATGCAGTGTTTATGTGTCTGCATCAGATAACAAGTGATAACAACTTAAGAGGTAAGTACCCTGCCACACTACCTTCCCTGTCAATGCATTTGCTACAGTCCCCTGCCCTGCAGAACCTTCAAAAAAAAAAAAGAAAAAAAAAAGGTCCCTACCAACCCAGACGGTGCGGGGAAGGCACCACTCCAGTCCCGGACCAAACCGTACCGGACGGAAGAGTCCCGGACTGCACCCCGTCCGGTCCGGGGGGAGGGTGCCGCACGCAGACAAGCGGACCGGACCGGACGCTCGTCTGGTCCGTCTGCTTGCAAGTATGGTTTTCGGCCAAAAAAGTTGAAAAAACTCAGTTTCAATTTCGTTCAAAAAATTAAAGACCAATTACATTGCTCCCCCTACCATACAAAATGGTCTCCAAAGCACTGACTAATCGTCTGCTGCCACACATGTCGCACCTAATATACTAGGACCAAACAGGGTTCATGCCTCACCGAAACATCCAGGACAACGTGCTGCTGGTAAATGAGACAATAAAATATGCTAGACAACACCATAAGGAAGCAGCTATCCTGTTCATAGACTTCGAGAAAGCCTATGATCACGTTGATTGGGACTTTATGGACTGCTGCATGCAGAAAATGAACTTTGGCGAGGCGTTCAGAACATGGGTATCCATCATGCATAGATCGGCAGAGACCAACATTATGGTAAACGGCCACCTGTCCGCCCCGTTTGCCCTTCAGCGGTCGGTAAGACAAGGTGACCCGGTGGCCCCTCTCCTCTCCGTCCTGGTAATGGAAGCGCTGGCTGCAATGATAAGGTCTAACCCCGAAATACAGCGGATTGATATCCCGGAACTACCCCCTCACCTCGTGCCGGTGACGTCACTCTTCGCTGACGACCTGACGGTCCTTCTTCGGGCCTCGCCGGCTTCCCTGAGAGCACTAACAGACACAATCCAATTGTTTGCAGTGGCAGCTGGCATGAAAGTCAATTGGGGGAGTAAGACGGAGGGTTGGTGGCTATCCCCACAAGAAACCCCTCCCCCGCAAGAGTCGCCGGTCACCTGGAAACCACACGACGAAGCAATTACAATCCTGGGTATTCGCCTGACAGCGCTGGGTCCCCCACACGATCATGGCCAGACCTTGGTTCAGATTGCTCTGCAAAGACTAGCCAAATAGGATGGCCTACACACATCCCTCATAGGCAAGGCACTCGCGATAAATAATGCAGTCCTTGCCACCATCTGGTACAAGTCAACCTTTTGGAAGACCCCGGAAAAGCGACTAGTGAACCTTCGTGCAACACTGACCGCTTACCTATGGAGAAATGACCATGAGCTTACACACTGCATTAAAAGAGTTGCGTGGAAATATGTCACACAACCAAAAAAGGTAGGGGGACTAGGTATCTTGGACCCGGGGGATGAGATCAAAGCATTAATGTTTAAAGTAATTATTCGCCTCTTGCTCGCCAACGATGTTCTGTGACAACGATTGGCGTACATACAGTTGTCACTCCTGGCTCCCCCATCCCATCCTGACCTCCCAGTCCATCCCCTTATGTGGCTGACAAACGCTGCCTGGTCACTCCCGAAACCCCCGCGTCGGAACACAGACGACACACCTCGTAATAGAGTACGATGGGATCTCCAAAATGACCCCCTTTGGATCGAGATGCTGCGACTATGGAGACAGATGGGTCCAACCAGGAAGCCTCCCCCGCTAAGATGGCAGGAGATATGGCGACAACCTCTGTTCGGAAACCCGCTCGTCTGTGACAATGATGGACAACCATTTTCCCTAACAGCAAACTCCCACTGGTTAATATGGGTGAGAAATGGCATATACACCCTCGGTGACCTGTGGGACAGCCAGGCGGGCACATGGAAGACGGTTGACCAGCTGAGGTCTCAACTCAAATATATAAAAAGAAGCCTAACCAAGATGCAGAAACTGCAGATGGCGATCCCGCCCCAATGGGTGGCTACACTACAAGATGGCCCGTCGCTGTGTCCCCTTGATTGGGTTATACAAGTCGCTCCAAATGGCATCCCTATGCTCATTTTTAGGATATCACAAGTAACCCAAGAAAGAGTACAGCTGCAGGCATATGAACCGGACGTACCAGGGGCAAGACGGGCCTCCCTTCAAAGAAACCGTGAACTGAACCGCATGGCACAAAAAGAGGGGCTGATGAGAATTAGAGTAGTGGGATCTGAGGAAGCAGGCTATTATGCGTACGAAATGTCCACCCCAGTGAGGGGACTACCCTTTGACCCGGACGAGTGGGAATGGAAAGGCACCAATCCCGTGCCGGTATGGCAGTATTCAGTCAAAGAAGGCTATAAATGGGCACACAACTTCCACTCATCCACCAAAGCAGTCCAAAACAGATGGAAAAGGGACTCTCCGATAACAGAAGGAAGCCTGCAGCACATCCCATGGGCCACATATGCTCACATTATGCCTACCTCCCACGGAGCCCTTCAATGGCAAATAACTCACCGCTGTCTCCGACCCCGGATTGGATTACAACAAGATCCAACCTCGAGCAGGTCGGGATCCTCTCCCCAATATGTGCTCATTGCGGTCCGAACGCACAGCCACGAAGGGCGGATCTTGAACACTACCTACTCGCATGCCCAATGGCGACTCGATTGTGGCAATGGTGGGACGCGATGTGGCACACGCTTACAGCCTCTGCATTCCACTGGGACATTGCTTTCATCCTAATAGGGAAAAGCCGGAACATGCCAGCAGTTTGGACACTTTCAACGTAATTTTTTTGGTCACATGAGATTGGCAGTCCTCATGGTAATCTGGAGGATGCGGTGCTCTGCAGAGCGACAAGATGCATCCTTTGGGTTCCACCAAGCTAAGGCTCATTTACTGGAAGTCATTCGTGCAAACCTCAGCAAAGCCAGCAAGAAGCTTGTCGAGGTACTGGCCCACAACATACTCGACCAAGCTGCAAGAAGACCTGCTCAAAACAGGGACTGTGACAAGTCAGCAGGAGTATGGAGGGATATGACAATAATTATAGCAGGAACAATCAGGCCCTTCAGCAGTAACGAAGGCCCGTGATAGTGCAATAACTGGGACGCTGGACCCGCTTTCTGGCAATCTTAACACTCTATTGAGTTTGGACAGGGGACGCTGGACCCGGTTTCCAGCACAATGGTGTCAAGTTCAAATGTTGTAAAATTTGTAATGATGTACTCAAAGGGACGCTGGACCCGGTTTCCAGCAGGTGATGCTCCCCACCAATAGATGGAGTTTTAATGTTAAAAAAAAAAAAAAAAAAAAAAAGTTCATTTTGACGAAATGGTTGTTCACTTAGATACCTCTGATCCTGATTCCTTGCCATCTGTGGGGCATACTGAAATAGTTGGTCTTTGAGTTGTTGGATGGTGACGATATGGTCATCAGAATTGTGAAGTAGCCTGTGAATATTTAACTCTTGCTGATGACATGTGCTTACAACTAATTTAGAATAATCTTCGTTTTTCTTGGCTAGAAAAAACAGCCCATTCGTGAACCATGTGATCGTCGAATCAAACTCACCTTTCAACCGTTGCCAATAAACCCAGTCATCTTTTAAAAAAAACTGGAAATTTTGGTTTTTGAGCAAGGAGACGTTTAATTTATAGTATCCTGGCCCGTGATCTGTTTTTTTTTCGAAACGAGAGAATTGCCCAGTACGTGCAATGGTCGAGGCCTGGGTGGGACTTTGTGGAAAATTTACCGCAAACTGCAGGGCATCTTGAATCTCTTGTAAGATGAGTATCAGGTCAATATGAGATTTTGAATGTCTGACCGGGTTATTTGTGCGGATACATGTGTAAGATCGGTCCGTGGGGTGGAGAAGTCGGAATGCATCCACCAACGTCAGGGAGCTGTAGGGATCTTCTAGAGTATGCTCATCATCCTCTACTTGTTGTGGGTAGGATGCACGGGGGTTCCACTTGTCAAGCCACCTATCGGAGGCTACGTTGAAGTCCCCTGCCATAATGAAGGGGGTTCCGGGCGGGACTAGAGAGGTGAGGTGCTGAAAGAAAATCCTCCTTTCTGTTGTCGAGTTGGGTGTGTATATGCAAAAAATGCAAATCAGTTCTAATTCCAACATCCCCAAGACCGAGACCCAACGCCCATGTTCCTCATCCGTTGCCCAGTTTACCACTCGACTCCGGTGGAATCCAGATTGCAACCCCTGTCGAGGCTGATGCGGGTGTATGGGCCTTGTACACTTTGTAGGGCCAAACCGTTTTGTGTGCCCTATGATGTTCAGACTTGTCCATAAGGTGGGTCTCCTGAATGCACACTACATCCGACCATCTTCTTTAGGGAGGCCAGTCCGTTCACGTTCAGTGATCTCAGATCCAAATCTGCGTTTCTGAGACCATTCATCCATTTTATATTTCTGCAGTATAGAGCATAGAGTACATCCATGGAAGATTCTGCATACTTTCCACTTTCCCTTCCCCCTCTCTTTATACGCGCCACGGAGTCGCCTTTCCCGTGCATGCCTGCATACGAAACCTTGCCTCTATGGTGGAAGGCACACGCTGCTGCTTTCCCCGTGCTGCATTGCACAACTGGGAGGCAGGGATGGTGTACTTGTAGTCGCCAATGACCTCCGCCAATCACCGCCACTACTGCTCTCCCGCCCAACATTCAAAGTTAAAAAAACCAGTTTGGACCCTGCTGGGCCCTAGAAAGAGGCAACACTGCCCCGGACATTTTTCCATACCGGGCGCCCAAGGCTGATGACCCCATGCCCCCCTCAACCAACACACCGCCAATCACAGCCGCCACGGCCATTTCAAGTGTGGCAGTTTCAACTATTCTCTCTAGTGCACATGGAACGGTGAAACAAGTTAGTGTTTTTAAATCGCAATTTCTTGTTTAGGGTGCACTTGAGACTCTAGGGTTCTCTAGTGGTGTTGAACGAGGCCCTAAGTAACCGGACTGGTGGCCCCCAGAATATTAAGGGGTTATGTCTTCTGAAAAGAAGAAGAAGAAGAAGAAGAAGAAGAAGAAATGGCTTCTGTGTCTGCTCTTATCAGCACACCTAGCATCCGATCAGGTTGTTGAAAAAAAAAAGAAAAAAAAGAAATCGCTTCCCCCTTGGCGATTCCTAGAACTCTCAACCAGGCCTCTCGAGCCCCCATCATGCTCAGGTTACACGGTAGCACGACCAAACCCGCAGCGCTGACCAGCAGCGTTCTAGCCTCAGGGTGGCAACATCAACACAATATTCAATGAGCCACCAAGCGGCACCGTAGCCCCATACTTAACTCCCCCTGGGTTCCGGAAGGGCTTTGAGAAAACTACAGTCTTATGGATTGATGAATGGAAAAAACTAGACTCCTACTGCAATAGGCTACGAAATCCAAGCTTTACCAAGCCTCTACGAGGCCTCACACCCCCAACTGCTAGATTACGAGGCAGCACGACCTGCCTTAGAGCACGTCCATCTGCTAGGTTACAGGGTAGAGCGATGCACCCCGGCTCCGACGAGCTTTGTCTTGATAATTTCCCCAAATGGCCACTGAAATGCCTTCCCCCCTCGGCAATTCCCTAGAACCCTCAACCAGGCCTCCCGAGTCCCCGTCACTCTTGGGTTACAGGGTAGAACGACGAAACCTGCAGCTCCGACCAGCATCATTCTACCCTCCCCCATTCGCAAACCAATTAGTAAGATGGTGTCGACAAGGTATCGGACGAGCCACCAAGCATCACCACGCCCCGTAATTAACTCCAACATGGAAAACGTAGTACTCCCAATGCGCTGGTTGTGGTCGTCCACCAGAATCCCTTCTTTCCCTCTTAACCCTACTCCAGCAGGACTTAGCACAACAAAGCGCTGCCATGCCCTATTTCCATCCAACTCCTGGTAGCTAGCCCCTTTTACCAGCAGGACGTGTTATATATCCTCCCATGCAACCTCCTCCACCCACAGATCAGTGCGATGGACCACCACCAGCACTAAGCAAAAGTCGTAGGGCCTTGTCACACCTCACACGAAACAAATTGTCTTCACCAGTTTGTTTCATTTTGTCTTGGCCACACAACCGTCACATTTTTAGGGCAAACCCAATTTACAAGGTGTCAGAAGATCCCGCTCATGTGAGTTTGACTGAGGCCCTTTCGTTCCAAGGCCCGCCTGCAGAGTCACGAATCTCGTGGGTTGTCCAGAGCACCCTTGATGACTCACCACAATTTGTGACTCCAGCATGCCCACCCACCCAGACCCACCATCATGCCCGCCGAAAATCATCGCAAGGACCGAATAGAGAGCATGGTCGTTGTAGGTGTATTTTGGGCAACATGCAGTCTAGAGACTGCTCATAATGACTCTACACTCTATTCGGGGGAAGACGCTACCTCTGTTTGTCCACACAGCCACTCACAAACGTTCGTTTTTTTTTTGTTTTTCCACTTTTCAAGGGGCCACTTGTTCGCACATGTTGTATGGCACTTGTTTTGTTTCATTCGTGTGCCGTGCCGTCATTCCCATACATTTGTGCACGTGCATGCAGCTGTGTTTGCATATCTGACCACCGTAACTGCATATATTCAGTTCTAAGTGTGCTCACGCATGCCGTAGCCCAGAAAAAGTGTCATCCTGACTGTCCGTATCTTGCTTTATTACAGCAGCATTCTACAAATGTCTTCTTTTACTGTCAGACTTCTTTTACCCCCCCCCCTCTGACAGCACCAGAGGGCAGAGTAATGGCAGCAGAAATGATGGGAAGCCACAAGTTACAGTCAACAAAACAAACATTTGGAAACACTGGGCACACACACACACACAGAGGGCGGAGAG
>BFEA01000038.1:921906-936464 GCA_003427395.1 Chara braunii
GGTGGGAGGGCAAGGAAGGGGGGGAAGGGGTTCTGACGTGGATTTATCAATCAAGGGATATTATTCACACCACTCCACAAACAGGTTCTCAACGGCTTTTTTTTTTGTGGGGGGGGGGGCCCTTCTATTTTGGAAAAAGATATGGGGGTTATTGGGGCTTATTGGGGGTTATTGGGGGGTTATTGGGGGGTATTGGGGGGTTATTGGGGGGGGTATAGATTACGGATACAGACAACCCCATACGTGCCTTCATCAATCCGATTAAGCCTCTCGAACTCATCCACGCTCCGACACCCTTCAAGCATATTGATCGTCCTCTCTACCAATCCGGCAATTAGGAGGGAGCCCCTCTCTCTCTCTCTCTCTCTCTCCCTCTCCCTCTCCTCATCAGATGACAGATCACCAGGCTTCTGAAATTCGTCGTCGTAATATTCCCCATCTTCTTCAAGTTCCAGCAATTCCCTCTTGTTGAGTTCTCTCTCGTACTCCTCGCTGTCTCGGCCTCCACTGCTCCTCTTCCCTCCTCCTCCTCCTCCGCCTGCTCCTCCTCCTCCGCCTCCGCCTGCCTTGCTGCCACCCCCCCCTCGCTCATCACTAACGTCATCTCCCTCGCTCCCTCTTACCCTCTTCCCCTCCCCGCGCCGCTCGCGCACATACTCCCCCGGTTCCGGCGACGCGCTGTCGCGACTGCGACGGGTTCTCTCCCCGGAGGCCGGTCTCCCGCCGCCGTCGGGACTCATCGACCTGACACGGTATCGCCCCCCCCGCTGGCCCTTGCCGGCCCTGGGCGGAGTCGGGACCGCCTCCGCCCACCTCGACGCCGAGATCATCGCCACGTGGCGGGAGTCGTCCCGATCGCGATCCTTCTCTTGAGGAGATACCGACCGAATCTGGCCCGGCTCTGGCGGCTCATCATCGGATGACGTGTCGGATCCCGGCGACAGATCTCTTGGTGGGAAAGGAGACACCGAGGCATCAGAGCCGCCGGAGCGGCGGAGAGGAGGGGGAGGCGGCGGAGGGGGAGGAGGAGGAGGAGGTGGAGGGCCAGGTGGGGGAGAGAGAGAGTACTCCGAAGATTGGGGAGAGAAATCGTCAGCTCTTGGCGGATGAGACGGTAGAGGGGGGGGGGGGGGGGGGGGAGGCGGGGGGGGCGGGGGAAACGGGGGGGGGGGGGGGGGGGGGGGGGGGAGATGATATCACGACCGGTATGGTTCCACTCTTGAAGACCGTGTCATGGGCTGTAGTGATTAAGAGACTTGGCTCCTGAGGCTAAGGTCGCCGGTTCGAATGCGTGCTTGCATGGAGGAGGGCTGTGGCCCACGTGGACGTATCGATGCACCAGATTTTAGGCCCATGACATATCCGTTCCTTGAGAGAGGAAAGACAAAACAAGAATTAGTACGTCTTAAAAAAAAAAAAAAAAAAAACCGAAACGTCGTGAGAGTGCAATAGACGCATACATAATACATAGTACATACCCTTACAGCCTGTAGAAGCCATGTGACCAGTCCCATGGCATAAAAATATGATAATACATACGTTGGCAGGTCCCATGGTCCATTTGACCGGTCCCACAGCCCATTGTTGAATAATTTGGGGGAGATGGAAAGGATTTGCTACGACTCTGTTATTGCCACCTTCCCCCAAACACAGCACACACCATGACCATGAATGTATACAAGCCATCTTTCTGGTATGATACAGTCTTACCGATGAGGAAGCCTTGTGTTCGAGGGACAACAGCAGAAGTCTCTGCGCCAGTTGATGGGTTTATTCCGCGGTAAAAATGGGCTTCAGGGTGATTGAAAATGGGCCATGTCGTGAATCAAAATGGGTTGCAAGACCGGTCAAAATGGGCCATGGGACCGGCCATCGGTCAAAACGGGCCATGTGACCAGTCAAAATGGGCCCTGGGAGTCGTCAAAACAGGCCACAGGGGTGGTTAAAATAAAAATGGGTCATGCTGTGGGTCAAAATAGGCCTTGGCACCAGTCGAAATCGGCGATGGGGTGGTTGAATTCACTTTGTGTCTTTGTGTCGTGACTCGCTTCGTGTCTGTGATGACCCGACTCCGGTCCATGCCCGGTTTCGACTGAATCACAGTCTTTTTCAATGATCGCTTATTTCAATGATCGCTTATCAGTATATCTGCTTCGTCCAAAACGGGTCATGCAATCGGTCAAAACGGGTCATGGGACCGGTGGAAATGAGCCATGGGGTCGTCATTGAAAACGGGGCACAGCAGCGGTCAAAATGGGCCATGAGGTTGTCATTGAAGATGGGTCGCGCCATCGGCCCATCGAAATAGGCCATGCGACTGGTCGAAACAGGGTATACGGCGACTGGTCGAAATGGGCCCAAGGGGTTGGTCAAAACGGGCCCATGGGGCTAGTCAAAATGGCCCCATGGGGTTGGTCAAAATTGGCCCATGGGGTTGGTCAAAATGGGCCTATGGGGTTGGTCAAAATGGGCCCATGGGGTTGGTCAAAATGGGCCCATGGGGTTGGTCAAAATGGGCCCACGGGGTTAGTCCCAAGCCGTGCAATATTATAGCACTCGCAAAGCAAGACACCAAGCACCAAATCACCTCCGCCACTCGCTCCCTTTCCCATCGATCGCCCCACACCACAGAGTACCAGAGCCCAAGTCCCACACTTGCCTGTACCAGAGCGTAACCACCATTCTCGTGTAGCACCGGAGGGGACTTCCGTACTGCCGCGCAAGACCAAAATCGCAGATCTTCAGCTCGCCGCGATTATTCAGGAGCAGGTTGGATGTCTTCAAGTCACTGCAAGAAACCAGAGACATCACATCACATCACATCACAGCACAGCACAGCACAGCACAGTACAGCACAGAACAGAACAGAACAGAACAGAACAGAACAGAACAGAACAGAACAGAACAGAACAGAACAGAACAGAACAGAACAGAACAGAACAGAACAGAGCAGAACGGAACGGAACGGAACGGAACAGAGCAGAGCAGAGCAGAACAGAACAGAACAGAACAGAACAGAACAGAACAGAACAGAACAGAACAGAATAGAACAGAACAGAACAGAACAGAACAGAATAGAACAGAACAGAACAGCACAGTGGGTTACTTATCAGTACTGGGGGGCTCAGACCTCCTCCGTGCGTGCACGGATTCGAACCGGCGCCCTTGGCCACAAGACCCAAGACTCTTAACCACTCCAGCCATGCATGACAAGGGGTACAAAAGTGGAACCATACCGGTCGTGATATCCCCCCCCCCNCAAATCCCAGATAATAGGAGAGTATTTCCTCTTCTTAGGCGCAGGTGGAGAGATTGCTGCGCTACCTCCCCCTCCCCCTCCCCCTCCGCCTCCTGCCACGTGGAGCCATCCTTCGGCCGAAGCCACTCCGCCTGCCATGTCAGCAGCTGCTGATGTGGAAGCCCCTCCGCCGCTGCCACCATTCCTCCCCTCCCCCCTTCCATCGTCTTCTCCACGAGAATCCTCCGCAGACGAGGATCTCGATCGGCGATGAGGATCCGGATCCCGACTTCCTCCTCCCCCCCCCCCCCTTCCCTTCTGGTTAACCAGATAATTGCCACTCCCTGCGCCGCCCACCCCTCCTCCTCCTCCTCCCCCCCCCCCCCCCCCCCCCCCCCCTGCGCCCCCTCCTCCTCCTCCCCCTCCTACTACTACTAGCCCTCCCCCACTACTCCCCCCTCGCCTTTCACTCACAGTGTAATCATCGTCATGCCTGGAGATCCTCTGGGCTCGCTCTCTGTCCCCCCATTCCCTGTCCCTTCTCTCCCTGTCCCGATCCCTGTACCTCTCCCCTTCCCTCTCTCGATATCCAACGTCCCGATCCCTACCACTCCTCTCTCGATCCCGATGCTGTTCCCCCCTTTCTCTCATATTCGACACTCTCTCTCTCTCTCTCTCTCTCTCTCTCTCTCTCTCTCTCTCTCTCTCTCTCTCTCTCTCTCTTTAAATCCTTTTATCTCCCCCTCCCCTTCCCTCCTCTCCCTCTATTTCCGACGTCCCGATCCCTACCACTCCCTCTCTCCGTTTGGGTATACCTCTCCTTCCCCCTCTCTATATCCAACGTAGCAATCCCGATCCCGATCCCGATCCCGATCCCGATGCCTCGCCTCCCTCTCTCTCATCTCGATTCTCTCGTCTCCTCTCTCTCCTCGTTTTCCAATCACCAACACTCTTCAGCCTCAATTCAGTTCAGACCATTCTGCTCACACCAGAACTTTGCTAGGGCCGTATTCCCGCCATTGCGACCAGATTCACTCGATGCCCTCCCCTCCTCTCTCTCTCTCTCATCTCGCTTCTCTCGTCTTCTCTTTCTCCTCGTTTTCCAGTTCAAGACTCTTCAGCCTCAATTCAGGCCATTACATTATACTCACCACTGCGACTTTTCTGGTGGACGTATCTACCCGCATCTGCGCCCAGATTCGCTCGAACGAAAAGCCCCAGTACGACATCTCCCCATTCTTCTCCCTCCATAATCGACTTCTGCCGGATATGACCGTTGTTCCTTCCTCGAGGGCAATAGCTACACAAGCTTATGAGGCCAAATCCACGCACAGCGGGGGCAAGGTCCCACTTGCACGGATTAAGAGATTCTGGCCGTTGATCTTTGCTATCTACGATCAGTATCGCTTAATTCGTGTAAGTGGGACCTAACCCCGGCCCAAATCCCCCTCTACCAACAGCCCATTCTTCACCCCGAAGAACGGCAAGCCTCACAATTTTGATTATTACCCCTTTGGGCAACGGTTGTCCCGAAGGACGTACCTGGTCGCAATTTCGTTCCAAAGGGGTGTTACTAATTAAGCCTTCAGGTCCTGTTGGCGGGAGCCCGGTAAGCTCGCCGAAATTCCCAAAAAAAAAAAAAAAAAAAAGCTCGCCGAAACTGCTCCCAGACCAGAAAGGAAGTCATTCCCGCCGCCGACACGCCCTCCCTCATACCCAAAGACAGGCAGGCCCTTGCAATTTTCAGTACGAACAATTTGCCAAAAAAAACAAAACAAAAAAAAAGAAATCGAAAAACAAAAAATACCCCCATAAGTCCAGATATATATGCCAAAATGCCCCTCAAAGATGTGGGCCAAATCTTTGTGTTGTGCCCCTGTCAAGGGCATATGTGCAACTTGTAATCTGTACCTCTCCCCGTTGGGGCCTTGGCCTTTTTTGCAATGTGTCCTAGGAAAAGTTGGCAAGTACTGGAGCATTTTTCAAATTGGACGATCCCTGGTAGGGGTATATTGCGAAGAAGTGGAATTTGGCTCCGGACCAAACTCTTGAATCGTTCGTGCTTCCGAGCTTTTTTTCCCAAGCGAGATTTGTGTTGCGCCCCAAATCCGGAAACAAATCGGCGCACCTCCCCAACAGCAACTATCTCGCCGCCTTTGGACTCGGTGGTCAGCCGCAAGGTCTAGCGGTTAGTACGAGGATTGGGCTAGCGGTTGGATTTCACTACGTCACTACTAATCCTGTATGTTTTTAGGTTTTCTGCATCTACGGTTATGAATCAGGTTCCTTCTTTTCAGTTTCTCAGCCTCTGCACGATCAACATTGTTCGAAAGCATCCCATTTCTGAAATAATGTTCATTAATTGTGCTACAGTCAAACTCTTTTGTAGACCGATTCTTATTCGCCAAATCCAGCAGATCCTCACGAAGCGGTCCTACCCATCCTCGTTTTCCCCGCAGTGTATGGGTTTGTGGCCCATCTCAATTACCTTTCTCTATAGGATTTTGTATCATTAATGCTGATTTAATTTGTTGTTTCGGTGAATTGTATAATAGAGGTTCATCTCAACTGCCATACTCATGAATTCTTAAAATATAAATATGTATTTGAGTTCATACAAAACTAAATGATTGAAATCAAATACTTTTAACTTACCCGCGGCTGGTCAGTTCGACGGAATATATCTCAAGGTCGGTGCCCTATTTATCCAAAAAAAATTGAGCCATCATGACTGAAACCCAATTGTTGTGGATGATGCCAAAGTCAAATAATTAAGCATCCCCCAAAAATCACGATTGTATACAAACAAGTTCAAAGAAAAAGGGTGGTGTGATAGTTGAGGGTTCAATGCAATGTTTACCATGCTCCACTGCTTCGACTATTCAATAAAAACTCAAAGGCGACGATAGGTTTGTGCAGTGTCAACAACATAGTAACAATTACACAATCGACACGCAACTCCATCCACTAAGAGTGAGAGAAAGGGAGAAAGTAAGAGCGGGAAACAAAACAAAAAGTGAGAGAGAGTGATGAGGATAAATTCAAGAAGAAAAGGAGAAAGGAAAGAGAGAAAGGGAAGACAAACGAGACAAAATAAATAAATAACACGAGAGATTATATGAGTGTTCTTACACTTGGTGCAATGATATATTGCTTTGCAAAAAAAAAAATCTAAAAAGACAAAAGTACGAGTATAAGTTGAGTTAAACATAATGATAATCCAAATAACATATATTGACTAAATAAAGTAATAGGATCGCTTATGGCTGAAGATAAAAGATTGTGATGAAAAATCATAATTAAACGTGCTTCTTTCTGTGATTCTGAGGATAAAGGAATATGTATAACCACCATTCATGTATAAGGCTACAAAGAGAGGGGTGGGGTGGGGTGGGGGGGGAAGGGGGGGAGAGGGAAAGAGGGAAAGAGAGAGACAGACATCCAGACAATGAAAGTAACTCGATGCACACGTACTCTAAATATGAAGATGTATCGGGTTGACATCATCGAGCGTCAATACGACCGATTACACGTAGACATGCACACACATTTAAGATTGACTAACAAAGAAAAAAAAACGGGGGGGAAGAAAAAAAAAAAAGAAGGGAAAGAGCGAGGAGGAAAAGGAAATAAAGAAGGAATAAAAAAGGCAAAGAGTAAAGGAATAGATCAATATCCTTAAACTCATACACGCCTAAATTTATTTAGTTGGCGCTATTGTTAAATTAAAAATATATATATAAATATAAATAAAAAATAGACTAAACATGATTCATTAATGCTTACATCAAGTTAGATATACATAAAATTAAGACTACGCAGAGAGAAGGAGACAGAGAAAGAGAAAGTAGTAAAGACGAGGAGAGGAAGAGAGAGGGAAAGTAGGTTGGAACACTTACACTCGGGCATGCTGATGTTGAGCGCATCGGTCCCACACGGGGACCCTCCCGGCCGCGTCACGCAGGATTTAGCAGGACTTGTCGCGGAAGAGCGTGTTACCGCTCCGGCCGAGTGCGCCAGCCGTACCTCTCACGCGCCCCTACGACAGGACAGGGTCACGCAAGGCACCGCTACCTCCACCAGCGGGAGCTGTCACCATCCCTTTGGTGGGCGTATTCCCGCCGAGCTACTGAACCACATGCGAAAGCTTTTATAATGCAATTGCAGAGGTGGCCCAGTCGAGGGCGTTTCTCGTTCGCTGTAGCATAAGGGTTACGCGCGGTCAACGCCCGAAATCGAACCCGTACGCAAACCGACGATACTGGGGGGCTGAAGTGCCAAGCTCGACTTGACGTCGGTCGACTAGAACGCTTCACGCACACCACACGCTACACCACTCTAAAACAAAAATCAAGTAACTCGCACACACGCACACACAAGCAAAATAGAGAAAATACAACTCCCAGTCCCTTCGGTATCTGACCCATAACTCTTCGACACGAACGCTAGGTAGCCATTGCGCGTTGGACTTCGTATAAAAGACCCCGCGAACGCACGACCTTCTCATACCAACCAGTCATGCGTGCTTACACAAATGATTACAGTGATGGGGTACTATGTGGCGTCCAAGCCTAGGTGGCCCTCAGTTGGTTTGAGGGTTTCCTTCGACACTCAAGTGTCGGCTGACAAGCGCGTCAAGGGTTAATCTCTCCGCGCTAGACAACCGCCATGAGCGGTTGAGGACCACACCCTCTTCTGCACCCTGTGCAGAGGGGTTGAGTAGACAACTTCAAGCTGTCGTGGCAGCCAAAGATAAAGGGGTTTGACTTTGACGGCTGCCACGGGCTACAATGCCCAACCATTAAAGCTTTAAGAAGGAAGCGGTCCAAGGCCTTAGTCAGGGCGAGCGACCCTGCTTAGCCCGTAGTCCTCCCCGATACCCTTTAAAGGCAGGCTAGCACGAAGCCGTGCACAAACAAATCGCAAGTCTGGCCCCTAAGCGGGCCGACGTTTGGCGCGCCTGAGCGCTCGAACGTGGAATCCTTACGCACTTCTTCGCGTTGTTGCCCATCATGCGATTCTGTCTCCGTCGTCAGACCCATAACTCTTCGATGTGGGAGTCAGGTCGGCGCCGCGTGCTGGATTCAATATAATCCGCGCGGGTACTAGGCCTTCCCATCTCGACCAGCAATGTTGTCCAACTCAAGCGGTCGCCGAAATATCTTCGCGATATTGAATGGCTGAAGGAATATATCGTGGGGGCTCGCCCCTCACGATATTGAACGGCTGAAGGACACGCCGTTCGGCCCACATGGCACCCCTAGCCTTGCGGTTAGGCAGCCTGGTGGGCAGGGCACTTAGGCACTGTGCGGGAGAAAAATCCCCCACCGCAGGGTTTGGTTCGGGGTCCTTGTTGACAAGGACCTTGAATTCCTAGCCCAAGGACTAACGTCCGTCTACAGAACTCAAAAAAAAAGAAAGGTGGGTTGCGCGGGAGTAGGGGAAGGGATCCTTCCTCTTCTCGCGCGGTCCCCGCCTCATCACACAATACTTGACCAGTCACGCGAAGGGTCGCGCGTGGGTAGGGCTCAATCCGGGTGCCCAAGCAACCCAGCGCTCAGAGCATTGCATGTTCGCGCGCGGGCTTTCCCTAGGGTCGACCGAACCTTAGGACCACAGTCGCGCACACACTTGCCACACTTAAACTCACGCTCAGACATTTATCGTCACCATAGCTAGGTTACACAGGGATACAGAAAGGGCATAAGTGTGCACTTGCACAGCGGGGTGAGGGTCATGCGAGCGTGAGCCTAGCCTCAATACATAGACAAGGAGATTAGTCAGGCAAAGAGTTGTGCGATAGTACACTCTCACAATAGTTTACGTGGCTTGCCTGCCTGAACTCAATACAATCAAAACATCAGACTCATTCAACATGCTTCAAACATACATGTGATCACACACAAGAGTCAAACAACAAAACACACACTAAAGGGGGGTCAACTTTCCAACTTTCTGCAACTCATACCCTGCCTTATGCACACAAGCCTAACCATTCCCCCACCATTCCAAACAAAGATACTCAGTTCTCAAGAAATGGCCATTTATAAAGAAGTTGGGTGAAAACCCAAGAAACATGAAAACCAGCCGAGGACAAGGCCTTAGGTTGAGAGGCAGAAGAAAATGGAAGGTTGAGTCATGTACCGACGAACCGGCAACCGACCTGTTATCAGTGATAACATAAGAGTAGTCAGGCTGACAAAGTTAGACCTTCGAAATAAGCGTACAGCCTGCACCACAACACAGGTCAAAGAGAAATTGCTCCTAGGTTCAGCATGAGTGAGGAATACTCCTATCTCCCCTACCTGACTGAAAATATAATAACTCCTCTAATTTTGCGAAATTTCGACAGCGCTTCTCGTAGGAAAAATGTCTTCCAAGAGTTTATACGACTTCAAAAATGACTAACTCCCTCAGATTTGCAGAAATTTCGGCAGCGCTTCCCGTAGGAAAAGTAGGCTGCCAAGATTTATACAAAGCTGAGGAACAAGTTGCAAAGCAAAGCTATACTTGGGACTTACTTCTAACATCTGCTTGGCAAGTTAGGCTCAACACTGGTCTGCATGCCTTCTGAATGAGACCATGAACCAATGCTGACCCTAATCCCCAGCAGGGTCAGTCCTATCTCATCCCAAGCTTCCCTCCCATCATCCACCTTACCTACCTATGGCTCTAGCACTCGGCGAACATTTACAACAACTACTCTATCAAGAGATGCCCCAAGTGAGAGCCCACAATCATACAAACGCAAACATCTCTCACAATCCCACATGGATTCAACCAAGTAGTTCGTTTGGTCACTCTATTATTCCCTTTTAGCATCCCCTTCTCCTATGGCATAAGATCAGACAAGGCCGTAACATAAGGGTATGGCTGACCTGCTTAAGTAAACAAGTAAAGGGTACACACGATTGGACTGCCCTAATATAAGGATACAACCCACACACGACAAAAGAACGTATGTCCAACTGCCCTAACATAAGGATATAGCCGACACAACATAAACCAAGACATAAGGCATACGACCAGACACCCTAACATAAGGATATGCCTGGCTTCTGCCTGACTAACGATATGAAGCATAAACTAGGCTGCCCTAACGTAAGGATACAGCCTAACCAGCTTATACAAGTTACATATGGCATAGGATTAGACCGCCCCAACATAGGGATACAGCCTAACCTGCCTAAAACCAAATACGAACGACGAGTGATTGAGCCGCCCCAACATAGGGATACGACCAACCTACATCACTTCAACGACAAGACCATACTACCAGGCCGCCATAACATAAGGATACGACCTAATACTTGCTTAAACAGTTTAATTACGTAAGGCATTGCGACCAGACTGCCCCAACATAGGGATACAGCCCGATCTGCCTGAACTATCAGAACAACGGATGACTAAACACCCCAACATAGGGATATGCCTAGCCTCCTCAACGACAGATTATACAACCATGAATGCACTTGAACAAACTTTATTAGACAGATGGTTAGACCTACTCAACATAGGGAGACATCCAACCCTGCTCTGTGTTTAGAAGGGAAAATAAAAGCAGATTTATATTAACTCTCTGACCTTTATGTTATTACGAGCATAAGGTCGAACCGCCCTAACATAAGGATACGGCCAGCCTGCCCGAATTACCTTCATTGTATTGTCCACTTGCTTTTCTTTCTGCTTTGTTCTACCTGACTTACTGACTAACTTCCCAACATAGGGCGCCCAATCTTATGCCTTTATCTCCCTCAGAAAAAACACACACAGAGTTGGGTCCACGCAACATAGAATAGCCCCAACTCTGCTTTCAACAACTCACAAATAAACATCAGGATTCTGAGACATCCCAACATAGGGCGTCCGTCCTCCTGTTCAGAAAACCCAAAGAAAACAGTGACTGAATCGTCCAACATAGGAATCGATCCAGCCCTCAAAGTCAACATTCAGCCCAAAAAAAACAGTGACTGAACCGTCCAACATAGGAATCAATCCAGCCCTCGAAGTCACAATTCAGCCCAGCACACAAAAATAAACACAGCACTGAGCCCACACCAACATAGGGGAGCTCAGCCTTGGTTTGACCCAGTCAACATGCAAAACAACCTTCAACCCGCCTTCCCCCAGGTTCATCTTTGTCTGCATTCACCCAGTAATATCTGACCTCACACATACTTGTTCATTTACTTTCAAGATGCATGTCCTGACAGACATAACCAAAATAAGAAGTAATAACCTCACATAGTTATGTTCAGTTAGCCCGGGGATAAAACGTAGGGGAAGGGATCACACAGGTTATCGAGGTTATACCTGAAGTTCCCTGCCTCCAGAACCCTGCCTGGGTTCCGGCAGAGCTCCCGCAATCGGTGG
The DNA here is from genome assembly GCA_003427395.1 of Chara braunii. Taxonomy (NCBI): domain Eukaryota; kingdom Viridiplantae; phylum Streptophyta; class Charophyceae; order Charales; family Characeae; genus Chara; species Chara braunii. The sequence goes on from BFEA01000038.1 coordinate 933,518, forward strand.
GGCAATCTCCCACAAAGGCCTTGGCGCGGACCTACGGGTTGCAATCCCACCTGCCGCCTTCCTCTCGTAACCAAAGGATCAGACTGAGAGTAGGAAAGGCAAAAAAAGCATAAGTCAGACTCTCAGATGGGAGAAGGGTACGCTCAGACTCGCGTGAGAGGGCCTTGTTGCCTTGATGCGCCTGAGGGCCCCGCAATGGCGGCCAATGTAGCAGCTTGGATAAAAAAAAAAAAAAAAAACGCTGAGTCCCACCCTCTGACATCTCCCCCAACTGCAACACCAACCTCCCTTTTTGTCCGGTCTGATCACCTCCCTGGGCCTCAACCGTCGCTACGCAGCAATCTGTGACAGCTAGCAATAGCTCGCAGCAGTGCGCAATAATATACGGTACATGCAGTAAACAGCAGCAGTGGAATGCAGTAGTACACAACAAACCTCACAGGCTGCAGCAACTGCCCACTGTAGTAACTAGTAGCAGCAACACTTTAAAGTATTGTGACCTGACCCAGACAGTATATATTGGGGGCAACAATAGCCAATAACCGATGTTGTGTCTTAATAGGAGCGCTGCGTACCAACCCCTGGTCATACTCAAACAGCAGTGATAGCACAGCCCCTGTATCAGCAGTCCGTAGTAGCAACCCTCCTCCTCATAACAGCATCCGGTGCAGCCATTCCTAGTTGCCCGTGTTCTGCAGTCGGCTAGGCCACAACGCCCGTTGTTTTGCTGATGAGAAAAACCTCAGTCACACAGTTACCTGAAACCGCCCAGACCTCAACTGTGGTGGACTGATGGTAAGTAACAGCCCTGTTCTTCACACCTCGTGACCCAATCATGTAGCCTAGCAAGGCGGCAATCAAATGGCACACCCCTTGTGCTCTAATCGAAGTGTCAGCAGAACGCAGCAAGCTCATCTAAATTATGTGTGCACTACAACTGTGCACAGCAGCAAGACACCACATCCATGCATAGTTCCAAACGCACATGCCACCGTACCATACACAGCGATGCACAGTGAATACAGCAACGTTGCGTGCTCGATGTCGTGCACAGAGTTAAGTGCAGAAAGTGCACAACAACTAAGGCGCCGCAACAGCTCATCAGAGACACGATACCATGCAACAGAAGACCCAGGTCAATATGCTAACCCCTACAATGAACCGGTACGTACCCCCTCCCTTCCCCTCCTTGCTGAGTTATGACTATCTTTACCCTATCAACTGAAGATAGTCATACACATGGGGTAGTATGGCAATATAGGGACAATCCCCACACATCCCAAAGACAACCCAGTCCACTGTTTATTCAAGCCCGCCTTCTCAGGACTGCCTGCTGGCAGAATTCACTGGCTAGCTAATCTGGGAAAAAGGGAAAAGGAAAAAAAAAGGAGAAAAAAACGCAGCAGTTTTGCAGCCAAGCACAGCAATAGCAGCCGCCCTCAGCAACAGCTTCAATAGCAGGAAAACACCTGCGGCAGATCAGTACCCCAAGCAACGACACCTTTCTGAGGAAGAATAGCAGCCTTGATTACCTTGACCTTCAACTGTCGGAAAATGAGACATAGACTAACGATGCCTTGAGGCAACTACCCACTACTACTAAGACAGGAAGCAACAGCCCTATACACATATATGTTTACTCCTTTAGGATGGGAATCTGTCATAATCCCGTTGTTTCACAGATCACCCTATACTCAGCTACCACCCTACTCTCAACAATTTGAAGTACGGCCACTGATTTTTTTTTTTTTTTAATTATTTTATTTTTTGCAGAAGACCCAACCCAGTCCTCTGGCGTCACATGCCACAGCACACAGCGAGATCAGCCGATACGCTGATGTCGACCTGTTATCTCCATCACACTCCTTTTAACCAGGGGTATTGAGCTTGTACTTCAATGGCTCACTCCCTCCGCCTAAAGTACACCCCGGCCCTCCTACCTATCGCCTCCACGATCTTAGTGACGCAGCAGCTGGCCCTTAAGAGAGTGAAAATGGTCACTGTTGGAACTGCACTTATAGTGGCACAATGAACCTTTGGATGATGACTGCGGCGCTAGGCATGACCAGGGCTGGAGACAACTCTCAATGACAGATGGTCGTGCGCTGTAACTGAGCACAACTCCACTCCCCACCAAAAGTGTGAGCCGAGGTCAAAGATACAGCGAGGACGTTCACATTAGTGGTCTAGCAATTGCAACAACTGCTGCCCTTTCGCCACTTTGGCCAGCATACCCAGCGGCCATAGACGAGTCCAGATTCCATTGCTGGCCTCCCGTCACCTCCGTCGATAGAATGAGCCAATTTCCAATGAATCTTGCGCTGAACCGTGGCCAGGTTCATTAGTACCTCGCTGCCCTCCGACTCTAGGCGCAGCTCTTAGTACTTACCTTGGCCTGATCAGTGAACTATAGGCCATTCTAACATCACCATCGCGTTCGCAGCGCCCAAAAAACCCCAATTAGCACTTTAGTTTGCCCAATTTGGTCAAGAAACGACCGAGGAATAACAATTTTCACCTCGCTTTCCTCTTTTACTACCTTTATCAACTCCCTCCGCGCACCTCATTCTCCTACTAACCCTCACCCCACTAGTCTTACGGCAAAACTGATGTTTCCATCAGATTCGTCCGAGGTTAAAACCTTAGGATTGCATCTCCCCCCCCTCGATTCCGCTGAGGATTGAGAGAGTTAAGCCTTCTAGGCTGCGCCCGACTCCTCTTTCTTTTCTCCCACCATCTCTATCTGCACCCGGTGCGGTTTTCTATCCGGATTCGTTCCCCTGCGTTCTGCTTCTTCCCCTCGTAGCCTACACCCTCACTCCTGCGCCCGCTTTGCCTCTGCTCCTAGCACCCTCGTGCTCTCTCTCTCTCTCTTTCTCTCTCTCTCTCTCTCTCTCTCTCTCTCTCTCTCTCTCTCTCTCTCTCTCTCTCTCTCTCTCTCTCTCTC
>BFEA01000038.1:936815-948514 GCA_003427395.1 Chara braunii
AAAAAAAAAAAAAAAAAAAAAAAAAAAAAAACTCGAAATTTCTAAAAGAGAAAAAAGGAAAAATAGCTGAGGGGAAGGGGACCGCCGGCACTCTGCCCTTAGCCCTGCCTCGCGGGCTCACTGCCGGACTCCTTGGCAAAACCAAGGGGGATAATCCTGCGGGACCCTCAACCCCTCGATTGTCCTGCGCTCCTTTGCTCCTCCAATGCTGGCTGTTGGCCTTGATCCCGGGATCCGCCTGGTAAAAGTCTGCCACCGTAACCTATAGGGCTAAGCCCCAGCTTGGAAATAGCAGGCGCAAACCTGCATATCAATAGTACCTGTGGGTTTCCCAGACCTGCAGGGGCATGTTACGGCCACAGCTGGCCTGCTCTTTCAGGCCCATGGCTTTGTAGAGCCACGCTGTGCCACCTAAAAGCAACCTTTGGCACGTCTTGCAACACATGCCACCTTCGAGTACCTTTAACCGCAACGAGCGGCCTTCATAGCCCCGTCGTGGCCGGCCTTTTATCGCCGTTTCACCGGAAAAGGTCCCGGTCTTCAACCTTACGGGGTCCAGTCCGCACCCGCTCTCCAACCTTTGGCTTCCGGTAATACACAGTCGATTTTATGCCGTCGTCGCCCGCACCATGCGACCCCAAGGGCGCCGCCTTTTATCGGATCGGCGAAGGCCCCCCCCTTTTTTACCATAGCCCTATCGGCTATACTTGCGCCGCGGTAGCTCTACCGAGGCCGTGGTCCTGCGACTTGCGTAGTCCGACCCAAACTTCTAAGTCAGTCGGCGGCCAACTACTCACGCATGCCCGCAAAGTGCCTGCTCACACACTCTCTAATTGGCCCACACTTACACTTGCCGCTTCCGACTTCCAAGTCGGTCGCGGCAGGACAACTATGTGCCACCTTCACAGGTCCTAGCCCAGTCACCTCTCCTGCGAGGTGCAAAAACGCGCACAATTACCCTTGTAAGGGTAATGGTGCTGACATTGAGATCAAACAAGATTATTGCTATTCGAACTAAACGCATGTTTTAAAATATAGGAATCACCCACCGAGATCGTCAATAAAACCAAGGGGGATAGTCCCGCCGGACCCTCGACCACTTGGTTTCCTTCGAGTACTCCACCGCTCCTTGGTCGTCGGCTGCTGACCTTAATTTTCAAATTCGCGTGATGAAAGTTCAACACCGTAACCGGCTGAGGTTAGCACTCGCAAAAATTCAAATAAGTGGGTGTCGTAATGCATGGCTCTGCCGAAATACCCCGAAACGTACCTTTGCCTATCAGCAGGGTTTACGACTACCGAAATCGGCACCTTTATTGCACGGAAGCCCAGTTTTACCTCGCCGTGGCCGTAGGGGGCCTCCGCCGGTTCCCAAGGCATAATACTTATATGCTTAACAGACCCGGTACCTCTTCAACTAAAATAAACGATGGATTTTACAAACGTGGTACCGATAATCAAACTTTTAATGCGAATCTCATTTGATATCACCTTCGCACGCGCGCATGCGCTACAGTCAAACGTACCAGTCAAAGAAAACATCATTTAGTCATAATTCAAACGAAACAGAAAGTTGATTGACAATTATGTCGGCTATACAGTATCAAGAAAAAAAATCACGAGCGTCTCAAAACTGCGCACCCACACACTCTCTATTTTCCCTCTGAACTCACAGTCGGTCACAAAAGAAAATCTCGTCGTGGCTCGCGCAACACACTTAACTTCTGCTCCCAATTTCCAAATAAAAAATTATTTTTCTATCATTTGCAAAAACAAGGGCGGATACCCTTGTAAGGATATTCGCACCGACGACGTTTTTTTTTTTTGTCAGTCCTTTGATTTTTGCAAGAGACTACCATTTGTTCAATCAGACAAATTCACTTTTATGTGTTTTCATTTATGTGTTTGGTTGCTACGTTCATGTTTTCTTGCTGAAGGAAATGTGTTTTCATAAGGGGTTAGGAGCACTTAAAATTTGTGATTGGCCCAACGAAACCTAACCGACCGACTTGGTTCGCCCCGTAGGAGATAAGCGCCCTGTGGAACGAGCGGTAGTCCGGATCGATCGACATTTATCCAAAAGTTACGTGTACTGAGGCGAACGAGCAAAACGCCCTTGGTTGGTCTACCTCCGCAATCGCTTGTAAAAACCCTTCGTATGTAGATCATTGGCTCGGTAGGGATACGCGTCTCAGGATTGTGACAACTCCTCAGGGAAGAAGAGTTGTGCCTCGCGGGACTTTGATCTGTCGTAGGGGACCGTGAGAGGTGCGCCAAACTTCGACGCAACAGTTTGTCACAACCCCTCGTTTGGTGTCCTCTTCTCCCTCGCTACCAATGGTTTAGTCATGTCATGCAGTGTACAGCGATGAAGGTCGTCGAAAAACATGCGCGTAATAGAGGCTGATTATAGGTTTTGCAATGAAATGAACATTTGTGGTCGAACCTGCGAATGAGAAGGTATTCAGACGTTTTTGTCAACTCTCCCTCGAGTTGTTCATGGACATTATACTAGAGAGGATCGAGGCCCACATTCAACGAGCGGACACGATCTGAAAGCGGTTATTGCTCGAAGCTTTAAATCTCGCATGCGCGCCGGTTCGTTGGGCGATGGGCACGTGCTACAAACTGTTTGAACATTCTCTATAAGTGGGGTTGGCCAACGCACAGTAAAGGAATGTTCACTTGGCAGATACACTAATCGGATAACATGGACATGTCATCTATTTTCCTAATGGTCGTCGTCTACAACACATTCTAGATGCTTTCGAGAGAATACTAGGGTTTCTGAGGTGTGTGGATGCCATAAACAACATTCACATCTATATTCAAAAGCTAGAGCGCGAGAGGGCGGAGTGTTGCTACGATCAGACTGAAAGCCACTCCATCGTTACTCTGGTTATTTGTGTCCACGAGGGGAGGATCTTGAACGTGTTTATTAGTTGCCCTGAATCAGTGAATGACACCCATGTCCTACATTTGTCGTTGATGTATACAGATGTCCATGAAGGGAGACACATTTTTCACAACGGAGCGTGCACCTTGCATGACGGCAGGGAGATGAGGTTTATTTTTTGTAAGTTATAGGTAATGCTGGCTATATACGACTTTCATGGATAATAATCCGGTTTGGCGGTAACATGAGGACGTCTACGGAGTGACAGAATGACAAGTTCTACAATGCAGCGATGTTTATCATAGAGAGGTGCTTTGGGCAACTAAAAAAAATGTGGTGTAATTTTATGTCGTGGCAGATCTGCGATATGAAGACCTTGTGCAAGGAATTTATGTATGTATCTTGCAAAACCTATTGATCAACGTAAAAGTTGAAATTGATCCGATTCTACTGAGAACAAACAACAACGAAGAAGATGATGATGGTGTGTGGCATCATCGTCGTGGTCGAAAACGACGCCTATGTAGGAGAGATGGAGTGCATAACCGAGAGGAAGGGTGGGGATGGGATAACGTGTCGTTGGCTAATTGCACAAATCCTATCACAGCTATAAGGGAGAAGATAATAACTTACATTCAGCACCATGCGAGGTTGCATGATGCTCCTGCTATAAACCTTTGAGGTGCTTGACACACAGTAGGTGGTCATCCGACGTTTCGTCATTGCTATCATTAGTACTTTAAATTGAGACAATGTGAGAGTAGGGACGATTTTAGTTTATGTGTCATCTCACCTTCTCTCGATACACCTCTCTCTGCCAACAAAATCAATCACTCTCGATTTATATATGTCTATGTCTTTGTACCTATCCAGATGTGTATACGACTATATATCTATCTATGCGTCTACCTAACTGTATGTTTCTTTGTCCATCTATGTATGTACCTATTCAAGTTTGACATTGTAAATGTCAACATGATGGCAAAATTTAATATGGATATCCTCTAGACATGGTCAATTCTTCATTTTCAGCGTCACACATACTGACACACACACAAATACGCACACACAAACACATACACGCACACACACACACACATACGCATGATCGATCGTGTGTCCATGATGTGTGTGTGCACGTGTGTGTGTGTATGTCTGTATTTTGTATGTCTTACAATAAAGACGTCAAAATTGTAAGCAGAGTACAAGCATAAACTGCAAAAACGATTTTATGCACTCATGGAGAAGAAAGACACACACATAAAAAAGTTGTGGATGAAGAATGTCTCAATTCTGAAAGACAAAAAAATAAACTAAAATTAAAATGCAATGTGTACAAAAAACAAAAAGGTACCCATTGCGAAAAAGAAAGAAACACCATATAGCGATTGCAACTAAAAAGAAACTAAAAAAATGCGGATTTCAACATTCAAATAGTTTACATATGTGAGCTCAATCATCGTGTTAGACCAAAACAAAACATATATTGTGTTCCATAAGACATGCGATCGAAAGGTATATGCTGCTACCTTCCGCATGCAAACAACGATTTGTAAAATGACATGCAACATACCTACGATGGGTATCATCATCAACAACACCCATGCAAGGAAGATGTTGTTCCCTTCATCGACTGGTCATGCCTTACAACACACCTGGTGGATATCAAGTAAAACATGATCACCTAATTGCATAAATTGAAGACCACAAAGAGAATGGTCGGTGGCGTGAACCAATACGTGTTTAACCGCCCACACCATGTAAGCCCCCCTCCTCCCCCTCGTGTTTCGTTCCCCATTGTGTACACCTACAAAAATTGTTTCTGATGTTTTTACTACAGTGCGACATTAGCAAGGTATTAAACATTCACAAACCACATCTACGGCGTCTTAACCCCCCCCGAGCATGCAACATAAAAACAACCCTAAATTTTTGTACCCGTCTTCTTTCTTCATGCAAGGTCGACGGTCATGGAGTCGCTGTGCAACCTTCACCTCAGATAAAGAAAAACTTTGTCGACAACCGTGATTATCCCCCCTTAGATAATTTCGTCCTTGAAGAGGTGGGTGAAGCACTACATATCACGTGGCATGTCTATGCAGTCTTCTTTCGTGCTCGAAAGCCAAATTGGAGACAACATGGAGCAACATGTTTCACAAAACGTTAGGGAATGCGCAGTCTCACTCATTCAGGATGATGTTGTCGATCTTCAATGTATGAACAATGGTGTCTTGGAGCAGCCGCCGCTTGTATCCCCGGCCAATAATCACGTATATTACCTTCATTCCATTGGCCTTGACTTCGTAGTGTCTCACACGGTGGTGGGTGACTTCACATTCAAACTTTATACCTTGACCTTACGCATCATGTGTATGGCGTATGTGCCAAAAAACGACGTTTCTCCTGATAATCGTCTCCAGTGAACTGGCCTTGACCTCTCTCTCTCTGTCTCTCTCTCTGTCTCTCTCTCTGTCTCTCTCTCTCTCTCTCTCTCTCTCTCTCTCAAATTGTATACCCTCATGATATTTAAGAATTGTACACCTCATGGAGAATGCACCACCATGACAATCCAATCACCATGACTTCACACAAAGATCACGACCAACACCAGTAGCCATCGATGACATACCACGGTGAGCGAACGATTGACTGAAGTGGTCAGGTTCGCCCTCGTAAATATATGGAAGACAACAACAGAAGGATTCCCTGTCCTTTGTGCAAACCACAAACCTCAACATCACATTTTTTAAATTCCATGTTTTTTCTTTATCTTGTTTTTTTTGCCTCGTGTCCACCATGACCCCCCCTTACCCACCGCCCCAAGCACTAGCGAGAGGCAGACGGATTCATTGGCCGATAATGAGGCAGGATGGTAGCAAAACCATCGACACAAAGAAAACTTGAACAAGCATAAAAAAAAAGGAACAAGCTCCAGAAGGAGAAAAGAAATCATCGACACGGCATTGTCACTCCCGCTAAGGACATTCATCACCCCCCTCCTCCCCCCTGGTTCTCTTGCCTCCGACTTGCCGAAAACCCGACCAGTTGTGCAACCACGTCATTGGAGGCCACCATTGCATCAACGACAACACCGATCCTTCGTGTTATCTCACCGATTCGCCTACCGATTATCTCCGCCCTCTTTGTGTTTGCCCTTTCCAAAGTCGATGCCGCTTGTTACAATTCGTGACATTATGCACTGCATGCGTGGGGTCCTTCATTGCCTTGGACACCGACCGAGCGGATTCATTATCGCCACCTCCCATGACCTTACCGGATTCAGTCCTCCAAGTTTTCATGCCGACATCAGATCCATCTGACGGATTTCAGACGGTCTCACCTCGAGGACTCTTCGCCTTGCCATCGCATGCAGCCCCACTCCTACCAGATGCACACGTTATCAATTAAAGGGAGCATGTTGTTCGAAGCGAGTGTATTGTCGCAAGCCAAGGATGGTTTTTTCATGTGTCAAGCCACATCATCCGAAAGAGTCTTATTAAAAGCATGATGATTACCCAGCTCCCTTCACTTCTCTGTGGCCAAATCGCAATATGTTTGTTTGCCCAATCTGTTGCACTTGTCCCCAGTCTCCTTCACTTTGTCCAACAAAGATGCCATTTTATCTAGACAGTCTTCACCGCTCCGTCTATACCCCTTCTCCCGCATGCGCTTCGAGATTCATTTAAGACGATCATTCCTCTTCAAACACCTACGAGGATCAGAAGCACTGGCGTATAGCGCATCGTCTTCACCGAACAACTGAGTTAGAACTATCTACTCATCCGGTGACCACGGTTAGGACACTTTCCTCGACAGCTAGGCAGGAGGCTTCCCTCCACCTCTCTCCTCTCACAAAGTGTCTGTTGTCAAAGCCGAGTTGTCGTTTGACGCCTAAGTAGCCGATATATCGATGGGCGATGCCTCCACTCGAGGACCTTGTGCGAACGCCGGGGGGGCATGTGCTTCTTCCATAGGCTACATCACTATGAACGGTGTACTACAGTCTATGTCCCTTGTCCGGCGTAGAACGCAAACAACTTCTGAATTATTTGGGATATGGTAACTCCCCACCCCCACAATCGCAAACGGATAAACCGACGGTGAAGCACAAAAATGCGAAGCTTGGCATAACTGAACGTATGCAATCCCGCCATAGGTGACGTTCACCTCCACCATAGCCACTGCTGGCTGTCATTGATGATGCAAAAATCGAAGACGTGATGCCGGATTGCACGTACACTTACGTGGCAATATTGTTCCTCCATGACGAGGCAGGTGGGAGGGAGTTGGCAAACAAGGAGCCCCAAGTCAGGGAGCTATACTCCCGAGGGATCTGGGCCATGGCAACCGGTGTGCGTTCAACATTGGAGCCCCCATGCAAATCTTCAAAGGAAGATTGCGCCCTCGACGCCGATGTAACGTGCGACTGGGAGGACCGCCGGTGTTGATCCATCTGCGCGCAAGGTCACTTCCACACACGTGCAAATGAGAGGAAGACGAGGACAACTACACGATAAAAGAAGACGAAGACAAGAGCAAGGAAAACAACTATGGCTGCTAAAAAAACTAATGCTAGCACAACGGCGATGACAACAAAAACGTATATCTTTGATGCTTTCTCACTCATGACAATGATAATCATTAAAGGCCCTTGCTGAACAACACCTGCGGGTTGCATAGACCACCGGCGATGCAATGACCCTGGCTCGACGTCCTCGAGCACATGCTGGGGATGATGATATCCCCGCTGCCAGTAATGCGAAGGCAACCTGCAACTGGTTACCAACGAAGGTCGGACATCATAACCATGAACATGAACCAATCGGTTCCACGGGATGGGGATATGAGGGGCGAAACAAGCAACAACGGTGTAGGTTGCAGAAGGAGATGAAGGGCAAAGCCATTTCTAGTACGAAGGGGATGGTGTGCACTGAGTGACAATGCTTCACAAATCGGGGAGCACATAGCATGGGAGGAAGATAGCGACGAGTGTTGTCTTGCGGTTTGGACTGACGAACGGACCATGGCCTTCCGATTCGGCCCTCTGGGGCGAAACTGACAGGACCCTTGGGCGCCAGGGATGTAGAGATGGCCAGTGAGCAGTTCCAACCCACCCGCACCGGCTTGGTGGGTTCCGAGAAAACCCTTCCCAACCATTTCCAGGTCTTCGCCGCAAAATTGTGGGGTGCCCACCCCTCTTATTTCACTTAGCAGCAGATGCCATTGGAATTCGAACTCAGGTCTGCATTTCAACAGTTTTGAAGTACGGATCGGAATCTACCCAGCTGCCATGTTCGCAGCACTAAGGCTGCGGTATAGTGGGCTTCGGCGTCTGAGTCATGGTGTCGCATTTTCAGCGGCGGGTGACCAGGACGCAAAGTGGGTTTTTAGGGGGCAAAAGTTTGGGGGGGACCGGTCCTTGGCAAAATTGGGGACTACCTACAGGCAGCTCTGGAATGACCGCGCCTTTTGGAAAAAGCAAGGATAGGAATGGTAGCCGCGCTCTCGTTTCAACCGTCTGAACGCCTGCTCTTAGCGAAAAGCGCCGAACGTCGGTGCGAAGACATTGGAGGGCGTGGAGGCTTTTGGAATTCGTAACACACGGTGAACGTGTGAGATCTTGACACAACAAGAGAGAGAGAGAGTACGGACTTGAAACGAAGACATAAACACGCGTGGTAACACACTGTGAACGTGCGCGATCAAACACAACAAGAGAGAGGGAGTACGAACGTGAAACAAAGACATAGACGTGTGTGGTGAGGCACACAGTGAGTTGACTTTATCTTCTGATAACACGGGAATCCTCCGAGTCTCTCTCTCTCTCTTACTCCCCCCTCCCCCGTCTCTCTCTCTTTCTCTCTCTCTCTCTCTCTCTCTCTCTCTCTCTCTTTCTCTTTTTCCAGAGACATATGATGACACATCCAAGACACATAACAGAAGATTACACAAAAATTATTGCCATCGCTTGCAGATATATGATGTTTTTTTTTCTTTCTTTTTTGATGGTCCGATGGATCACAGATCAGATATTAAACTAGCCAGAACAGATACACTGGACTCAAAAGGCTGAGAAAGGTATAGATGAGCGCATTCACGTGCGGTGAACGGGCGACACGCAATGAAAAGCGGAAGGATGCACCCCTAAAGAAGAGGAAGAAGAGTAGGAGTGAGTGAGTGAGTGGGTGAGTGGGTGAGTGCGTGAGTGAGTGAGTGAGAGTGTGTGTATGTGTGTGTGTGTGTGTGTGTGTGTGTGTGTGTGTGACATCCTCTCTCTCTCTCTCTCTCTCTCTCTCTCTCTCTCTCTCTCTCTCTGCCGTGATCGAGGTCAAGAACCAGCGGAATCGGATCGTGATGGTCTAGATCTAGATGGAAAAAACGGCACCCACGATTGTAATACATTCACCTCTCAAACCCCAAGCCAAATCAGCCGTCCTGGGACAGCTACAACTGCCACGGTGACCTGTAACCTTTCAAGTTCATATTATCTTCAACAGGAACATCGGGATCCGTTCCCCGCTCCTGCTTTTCCCGCCTCTACCTGTGCTTTTCCCGCCCTTACATGTGCTTGAGGGGCGGGAATGATCTTCTTTTATTCTCCTACTACATGTCGCGGCAGGAAGGGCATCCTCCCGCTCTCTTTGCTCTTTCTCTCCCTCTAATCTCTACTCAGTATGACCGCCCCGTCTTTTCCCGAGTGCAGATATGTGCAAGATCGACTGATTAGCGACTCGCGCGCCTACGGCCTCTGTACGTATTTTGCATGTGTATATCTTCGTCTTTCTTGATATATGCCCTGGTTAACTCCGCGTGTTTTTTATATTTATCCCCGTTAACCCCACGTGTTAACGCCGCGTGTTTTTATATTGTCCTCGTTAGCTCCGCGTGTTAACCCTGCGTGCCTCGTAAACTCCGCGTGTTAACCCCGGTTGTTTTTTTTAATTACTTGCTCCCGGATTTCTTGTTAACTCAACAAGCGAACCAGGGTGTTTGTAAGGTAACCAATCAAACAAGCAATCAACAAGCGAGCAATCAAGCAAGCAAAACATGCGATCAATCAAGCAACCAACCAATAAGCGAGCAATCAAGCAAGCAATCAACAAACGAGCAATCAAGCGAGCAATCAAGCGAGCAATCAAGCGAGAGCAATCAAGCGAGCAATCAAACAAGCAATCAAGCAGGNCTCTCTCTCTCTCTCTCTCTCTCTCTCTCTCTCTCTCTCTCTCTCTCTCTCTCTCTCTCTCTCTCTCTCTCTCTCTCTCTGCCGTGATCGAGGTAAAGAACCAGCGGAATCGGATCGTGATGGTCTAGATCCAGATGGAAAAACGACACCCACGATTGTAATATATTGACCTCTCAAACCCCAAGCCAAATCAGTCGTCCCGGACAGCTACAACTGCCACGATGACTTGTAACCTTTCAAGTTCATATTATCTTCGACAACAGCATCAGGATTTGTTCCTCGTTCCCGCTTTTCCCGCCTGTACCTGTGCTTTTCCCGCCTTTACTTGTGCCTGAGGGGCGGGAACGATCTTCTTCTATTCTCCTACTACATGTCGCGGCGGGAAGGGCATCCTCCCACTTTCTGCGCTTTTTCTCTCCCTCTAATCTCTACTCAGTATGGCCGCCCCGTCTTTTCTCGAGTGCAGATACGTGCAAGATTGACTAATTAGCGACTCGCGCGCCTACGGCCTATGTACGTATTTTGCATGTGTATACCTCCATCTTTCTTTATATATGCCCTGGTTAACACCACGTGTTTTTTATATCTATCTCGGTTAACCCCGCGTGTTAATGCCGCGTGTTTTGATATTGTCCTCGTTAGCTCCACGTGTTAACACCGCGTGTTTTGATATGTGTCCTCGTAAACTCCGGGTGTTAACCCCGTTTTTTTTTTTTTTAATTACTTGCTCCTGGATTTCTTGTTAACTCATCAAGCGAACCAGGGTGTTTGTAAGGTAACCAATCAAACGAGCAATCAAGAAGCGAGCAATCAAGCAAGCAAAACACGCGAGCAATCAAGCAAGCAAAACACGCGAGCAATCAAGCAAGCAATCAACAAGCGAGCAATCAAGCAAGCAATCAACAAGCGAGCAATCAAGCGAGCAATCAAGCGAGCAATCAAGCGAGCAATCAAGCAAGTAATCAAGCAAGCAATCAAGCAGGCAATCAAGCAGGCAATCAAGCAAGCAATCAAGAGAGCAAGCAAGCAAGTGCAAGCGAGCAATCAAACGAAGAGAAATCAAGTGAGTGATCGATACCTTCAATTAAGCGATCAATGAAACAATTGCGAACGTCTTGCCTCGAACATAACGCACCCTGATTACGAACGTATATAAGCCATCTTTCCGCTCCGATACAGTCTTGATGAGAGGGTGCGCAGTGTTCTCTCTCCCTCTCTCTCTTGCCCGTGCACACACACACGTACACACACACACACACACACACACACACACACACACACACACACACACACACATGGTGGTACAGTCATGCTTTTTTCCCCCGGGGGGGGGGGAGGGGAAGGGAATTGTGTACAGCGTGTTCAGATACAAAGAAGATTAGCGGTAGTCCAAAACGGCGCAGGCTTGGGTGCAGGTTGCATCGACCCTTGTAAAAGATGTGTGAAAATGTGGATGCATTTTTCACACAATTCAGACACATCTGACCGTTTTGCACATTGTCTGCGCGGCATCTGGATCGGTTGTGTGCCATCTCTCTCTCTCTCTCTCTCTCTCTCTCTCTCTCTCTCTCTCTCTCTCTCTCTCTCTCTCTCTCACACACACACACACACACACACACA
>BFEA01000038.1:980781-995604 GCA_003427395.1 Chara braunii
GAGAGAGAGAGAGAGAGAGAGAGAGAGAGAGAGAGAGAGAGAGAGAGAGAGAGAGAGAGAGAAACTTGGCATGTCGCTATCGACCCGTCGCTATCGGAGAAAGAGACAGAGAGGGAGAGAGAGAGAAAGGGAGAGGGACGGAGAGAGAGAGAGTGAGAAAGCGATCGCAGACGGTGGGGTGCGGCAGAAGGGAGGAGGGAGGAGTGTGCCAGAGGAGGTGCGAGGAGAAGAGGGAAGATATTGCGTGAAGATGGCGGACGGAGGTGAGTTCATGCATGTTTTTTTTTTTTTTTTTCCCTCTCTCTCTCTCTCTTTCTCTTGGCTCAGTTTTTTTTTTTTTTTTTTTAACCTCGTTTTTCGGTTTGAAGGATGGAAAAGGAAGGGGGAACGATGGGACGTCAAGATAGAGAGGGAGCGGAAGAGGGACATCGGGATGAGGCAGGGAGGGGGAAGGGGGGATCAGGATGGGGTCGACGGGACGCGTCGGCACTGGGCAGCGAGGCCGGGATGAGGGGGAGAGGGGGAATCCGGATGGGATCGACGGGACGCGTCGGGACAGGAGGGCGAGGTTGGGATAGGGAGGCTAAAGGATAAGGAGGGATGGGAAGAGGTGGGGTCGCACGTCGGGATGCACCGCACGTATCGGGATGAGGGAGGGAGGGGGAGAGGCCGATCGGGATGGGATCGACAGGATGCGTCGGGACAGGAGGGCGAGGTTGGGATAGGGAGGCTGAAAGGATGGGGAGGGAGGGGAAGAGGTGGGGGACGTCGGGATGCATTGCATGTATCGGGATAAGGAAGGGAGGGGGAGAGGGGGGATCCGGATGGGATCGACGGGACACATCGGGACAGGGGGACGAGGTCGGGATAGGGAGACCGAAAGGATGGGGAGGAAGGGGAAGAGGTGGGGTCGCACGTTGGGATGCATCGCACGTATCGGGATGAAGTGGGGAGGGGGAGAGGGGGATCGGGATGGGATCAATGGGACGCGTCGGGATAGGGCGGTGAGGTTGGGATAGCAAGGAGGGGATGGGGATGACGAAAGGAGGGGGAGAGGGAGATCGGGATGGGGTCGACGGGACATGTCGGGATGGGGCGGCGAGGTCGGGATAGGAGGGAGGAGGGGGAGAAGGAGATCGGGATGGGGTCGACGGGACACGTCGGGATGCGGCGACTAGGTCAGGATAGGAGGCAAGAGTAAGGAGGAAAGACGGGACGTCGGGATAGAGAGGGAGAGGAAGAGGGACATCGGGATGAGGGAGGGAGGGAGAGGAGGGGATCGGGATGGGGGCGACAGGACACCTCGGGGTAGGGCGGCGAGGCCGGGATAGGGAGGCCGAAAGGATTTTTTTTTTTTTTTCTCAAACTGCCTCCTCTTCGTTCTTTCTCGGTCCTCGTGATGTCTTGCATATCTTCCGCATTTCTTCCCTCTTCCCCGCCTCTCACATTCTCTGCTCCTCTCGTCGCGGGCGCAGCCGCGGCGGGTCATCTTGTTAAAATTTAAATGGTGGTCAGGGAGAGTTTAGAAGGGACTACAGTATTTGTTTCAAAGACTGGACAGTGGTGGGCCAGGAGTTCCTGCTGCGATCATCCACATAATTTCCAGATCCCTTCCCGCCCCACCAGCTAGCAATGGTGGACCTGCAATGGTATGGAACCGATGGTGCATTCTGAATGAGGATAGAGCATACAACGGCTTCATAGAGCATTGTCCAAACAAGAGCTGGTCCCTTTGATGTTCAAGGTTTACATTTAGAGATTGGTAGTCGGGACTGGGTGGGGAGCGGGACNAGAGCATTGTCCAAACAAGAGCTGGTCCCTTTGATGTTCAAGGTTTACATTTAGAGATTGGTAGTCGGGACTGGGTGGGGAGCGGGACAGGGGGGGAGGGAGGAACTTGTTTCTAGCAGCAGTTATTTGGCGCCCGTTTCAAGGCGAAGAGGTTCTCCTTCCTTTTCCAAGACTCCTGCTCAGTCAATCCTCTGGATTCCAGAGTAATCAATGCTGGCAGGAGTCTCCCGCTACCTTTTTCTGACAAGCTTCAAAGTTTTCTGTATATGGGACGCTGGACCCGTTTTCTAGCAGGTGCTGCTCCCCACCAATAGATGGAGCCCCTCCTCAGGTGCCAGTGGTGTCTGCCAGCACCACTAACACTGGAAGGGGGTTTTGTTTAAAATAAAAAATAAAAAATAAAAAATAAAAAAAATTAAATGGTGGTTTTCATGTTATGATAATTCAAGAAAGTCATAGAAAAGAGCAGGTGTACTGATTCATTATTATTATTATTATTATTAAAAAAGAAGTTCTTAAAAAGTAAGCTACATTCTTTTCTCATCTATCTCATCTTCTTGGTAGTATGCATCTATCTCATCCTCTCGCTAGTCTATGAATAGTACGGGCTGAACACCAACCAACCCGGATCTCTCCCTAGCCCACGGGGTAGGTTGGCGCCACAGCAGTGGTGCAAGAGCAAGGCTGTACCAGTGTACCAGTCCCTCATCTCGGTGATGAGGGGTGGACAGGCATTGCCGATGGGGGAAATCAGCGGTGCTAGCGCCAAGCAATGGCCAGTCACTGCACCTCCCCCTACCAGCCCCCCAACCCCGCATATCGGTGTCTAGTGGCCATTATTTGAATTTATTTCAAAAAAGAGAAAAAAGAGAGAGATTCAAAAGCAGTTGTGATCTAATGTAGTCGGAAATGTGTCCCACTGTTTTTTTTTTTGTTTTTTTGTTTCCCCAGATAACTTTCTTTTCAAAGGGGAAAAAAAGGCCCATGCAATGCTGCAGCGATTTGTTGATTCAAAAGGGGAGAAGAATGGTGAGTTTTACTGCAATTTTCAAATTTGAAATTTGCTGAATTTGGCAAAAAAATCCGGAAGGAGAACCATTTTGAATTATCCCTCTTGTTTCCACCTTTCTCTTTCCTCTTTTGCAAAAAAGTCAAAAGAAATTCCACTAAGTTACTTTTTTTTTTTCTTTTTTTCTTTTTTCCCCTGTGAGTTACTAAATTAAGTTAAAACCAACTGGCGTCGCCCAGTTTGTACACCAAATGAACTGTTGAAATATCGCCCACTGTCGCTGCGCTGACAACGGTTTTTTTTAAAGCCGTGACTCGGGTTCTCCTTTGTTGCCTAAGCTCCTACTTCTCATGCTTCTCTGGGCGTCGCCGCACGGGACACGAAACGAAAAACGAAACGACAGCATCTTCCTGCAGAAAATGGCCAGGTTCATCCGTTTGCTATAAATAGTGACGAGTGTATTTTGCCACCTTTCGTAGGCAGATGCACTCATTTCGTTTTCGTTTCGTGTGCCGTACGGCGAGACCCTCTGACCTTTGATGCTTTCACAGATTCTCTCTGACCTTTGATTCTCTGACCTTTGATGCTTGGGGAAACTACATGGGCCAATATACAGTTTCGAATTGCAGATCGGGCAATGTATACAAACCAGCTTTCTGGCAAGGTACGGTGCCCGAAGTGCAATTGCAAACTGTATCTTGGCCCGGAGTGCAATTATAACTCATTTTTGTGACTCTGCTGAAAGTACCCCTTGATGCTTTCACAGAGTATCTGACCTTTGATCCTCTTACCTGTGATGCTTTCACAAATTCGCTGACCTTTGGTGCTTTCACAGATTCTTCGTTGTGTTCTTACATTATAATCATTAGGCTGTGTCTTCTTAGTAGAATATAGTACCGATCACGGTCGTTTGGGGTGTGTAATTGGTATTTTGTGGACTTGTAATTCGTTGACGTTGTTTGTCGACAATTAGGTGAGGGATACTCTCCTTAGTTAGGATTGGTGTTCATTACCATGGCGATTTTGGATGCTTGGCGAAGCTTTGCTACCTTGTTGCTGGTTGGAGGTGCTAAGTAGAGGTATACAGATGTAGAGTGTGAATTTTGGGAATGGTTTGTTGATTTTGCCCATGGGTTTTACGCGGGTTGTTGATGTGGATTTTAGTTGGGGTTGCTGATTGGAGGTGCTTAGGGTATAGAGTTGGACCTTTATGAATTATTTGGGGATTTTGTCCGTGGGTAAGTAGGATTAGATCATTGAGGATCTTGTTTTCGTGCTTTTGGTTGGTGACTTTGTTACCTGGCTTGGATTTCGCTAGATTAGGGTTGCTTAATAATGGCGGTTGGAAGAAGGGCTAGATTAGGATTTGGCTTCTCCAAATCAGAGAACTCGATTTTTGTTTTAGGGTTTGGATTGGGATTGTCGTAACCTTGTGGGGCTGCGGTAGGGATAGGTTTGGCTAAGAGTGCCTTGCCTAGCCCGTTTGGGCGCAGCAAATGACGTAAGGGACGCTGGGCCCGTTTCCCGGCTATACGTATTTAAATTTTGAAATGAAAAAAAAAGAAAAGAAAAAAAAGAAGAAATACAGAGCAGAGTTTGAATCCAGCTACAATCAGATGAACAGAACTATCCGGGGCCGGTCAGCTCGATGATGATATCTAAAGGCCGTCACTCTTTTATGGAAAAGAAAAAAGGTTAAACCACGAGTATTTATAGTTTTCCTTTGCCCCCCCCAAAAAAAGACAAGAGGTTTCCTTTTGTTGAAGCGGATGCCCCCCGGTGCGCCAAAGAAAAGAACCTTCTAACTGGTTAGGGCCCTTTGTTGGCTTGTGCTGCCGGCCATTTTGCTCCTCCAGGGCAACCTGGAGAAAACTTGTGGTTTGTGAGCGGCTGCATCAGAGAAAATGGCTGGGGGAGATAAGGAGGAGGAGACTGAGTGTCTCGCCCCACTACTATCTGCTGTACGATTTCGGAGAGTGGGACACCGCTCCACTTACTATCCGAAATGTACCCTTGGAAATCACCGTATAGTTGTCAGATGACGCCCTCCAAATTCACCATACGATCCCGTATAGTTCCCAGCCTGCAAACGTCGTTACTCGGAGGGTGGTCGAAGGAGGTCGGCGTTCTACCGCGAAATCGTATGGAGCACCTGGAGTCTGGGCCGACAAATTGCTCTCTTTTTTTTTTTTTTTTTTTTTTTTTTATATGGGAACAAGGCTCCAATCTATTCGTGGGGAGCAGCACGTGCTGGGAACCGGGCCCAGCGTCCCATATGGAGATTTCCATAGGTGTTTGAAAGTTTGAGATACCGGGGCCATTACCCGGGTTTGGCTGAGAAAAATTGGGGCTACTTAGAAAGTTACTACGACAAACTTCAGAAATAAGCGAAGTTCAGAAAACGACTCAGAACCCCCCACAATCCTCTTTACCTCACTCCGGCAAGACTTACTGCAGCAGAGCCACCATCTCCGCTGCTGCTGTACCCTATTTCCATCCTACGAGCTAGCCCCCTCACTAGTAGGACGCTTGATATCCAACCATCTACTTCTGCGGACAAGGTCTTACAAATGCTCAAAACCCACGGAATCCCTAGCAAACCCTTCTAAGGCTCTCCAGCACTGTCTTACTCTCTGCCGAGCTCTTCCAGGCCTCACAACCCCACCCTGCTGGGTCGTGTAGTGCTGTACGGGTATTTTGTAGTGAACTCAGGAATTGGAGACTTGTATAGCAGATAGGAAGTGGAGCGACGCCACGGTTTATATGATTTTTTTATCTCTGACAGCTATACGGCCACTACGCGAAATTCTGTATAGCGGACAGTAGTGGAGCGAGACCCTGAGTGTCAAGAGAAGGTGGATCTGTCATTGGTCCGTTGCTGGTGTACATCTTCTTTGTTGTCTTTCGTTCTTACTTCTCCTCCTTCCTTTGTCTCTTTCTCCTTTCAAGTTCTTTCATGTCTTTTGCAATTGAACAGCATTGTCTTTCCTTGTGTATTTGCACTTTGGAATTAGTCAGGATTGTAACATGGGTACGCGTAGTGGATCTTACTTGCTGGCGAGAGGTGGTCTGGCTGGCCCAACCCTAAACTAAGTAGTTGAGGGCTAACTACTTAGGGTTAGGGTTGGTAAGTGGGGCAGAGTTGTATGGGGAAGCTGTCCCCACCTGGCTGGGACTTGTCGGGTCAAAATATGACCCACCAAGGTTGCTTAAGTGTAAGTTTGGGGTGGTGGGACTTCGTCAGGCAACCTGTGAGAGGTGACTGTGAGAGACACTCACACCTGGAATCTGGACCTAAGGAGGACATTGGGCGACTTTAGGGCTTCCCCTCAAGTAGGCGAGCTCGGGGGAGAGGTGACAGTGAGAGGCACTCACACCTGGAATCCGGACTTAAGGGATTTCTCCACTTCTGGATTCTCAGAAATCGGTAAGGAATTTCGATGTGACCCTGAGGCAAAAGATGTTCAGTTTATGTTTCTGCATAACGCAGTTCTTTTTTCGGTTTTTTTTTTTTTTTTTTTTTTTTTTTTTTTTTTTTTTTTTTTTTTTTTTTTCGGCCGGGCCGCCCGGGAAAATAGGGTGACCAGGGTGGCCCGGCTGGTAGCCTAGGTTTCAATTAGAAAAAAATGGGTTACCAGCCGGGCCGCCCGGGTTGCCTCAGGTTGGCCTGGGTGACCTGGCAGGGCCAGGTTCGTCCAAATTCCCAGTCAAGGTCCCAGGCAGTCCCAGTACCAAAAAAAAAAAAAAAAAAAGAACCCCTGAAAAAACCTATGTCATGCAGAATTACAAATCAAAGGGTGGCCCCCATAGAAAGACCATGGTTTGGGGGGGCGGGCCCCCTTTAGCAGGTCCCCCCTTGGTACACGATCAATGTCACAAGGGTTGGGCTGTTCCACTCTTCTTTTCTGATCTTCCCCCCTTCTTTGGATGTACAAACATGCTTGCTGGTGATAAGTAACCGGACTGCTGCCCCCCAGAATAGAAGGGGCTTTGTGTTGTAAAAAAAAAAAAAAAAAAAAAAAAAAAACATTTTTTTTTTACAAGTCAAACAACTTTGGCTGAGGGTCACCACAAAATTCGTTGTGGAATTCGAGATTAAAAAAAAAAAAAGAAAAAAAAAAAGCTTAATTATATCATATGCAAGGAAAATGAGCAGTAGCGAGATGACAATATCCAGAATGCACAATCACATTGAAAGCCGGAAAGTATGACAGTGTCCAGAAAGCAGGATCGCACCAATATGACACCAATGGGGAATCGTAACACTGAAAACCAATGTCAATGAGAGATTGCTCTCGTCACCACCAACACAAGAGTCGAGGACCTTCTCCCTACTTGGCGCTCGGTGCCCAGGCTACTTCCTGCACAGCTACAATCTGCCTACTAATTGACAATGCAACTGTTGACGTCAGCAGCCCACAAAGTACTTGAAGATGTCGCCCAATGCAGACCATTGCCAATACCAGGTATGTGCCCTCACATCATCATCATCATCATCATCCTTCTCTCTCTCCCTCGGCTTACACCCACGTCTTCCCTCTGTACATCCGAAGACCACCTCTGCACCTCATTGTAGTCCAAGCCCTCAGCCAGCAATGGAGGCTGGGCTATGGCGCTGCCCTCAGCAGCGCCCTGCTTCACCGTGAGCGATTGCTCCAGCAGCACTGCCGCCAGCCAGCAAGTGCCTGAATGAGAGCCCAGGCAGGGAGCTCTTTCCTATATGGAAAGAGCCTGCCTGCTCCCGGTGGCCTGACTGGCCTGGGCCTCTGCCCAGAAGCTTCCGGTAGGCCCCAGGAGGCTGTGGCTCTGTTGCAGCTGCTGGGCCTCGTTTGGTTGGGCCTCCCAACTGTCTGTGTATGAGGCTGCGATTCTTGCCCAGGGCCTACATTTCCGGAAAGGCCTGCAAGGCCGTGGTTCGCGAAATATCTTTGCCGCTCGGCCTGTGTTTCCCTCAACCAACTGGCGCGTTACAACTGCCTGGACCCCAAATACGAAATTGACAGAAATGGGCCTCTTGAGATTTGTTAGGCCCACCTTCACTTAGGGCGGGCGCATCTGTAACAGGGGCCCTTTAGGCCTGCCGAGGACCCAGATCCTCCGCACATACCCCTTTAAGCCCCTTTAAGCCCCTTTAAGCCCAAAGACACCTGAGACATCACCAACTTTAAAGATAAGGCCAGATTCAGGCACATCTCAGTTGCTGAGATAGGAATTTGAGTCCTGTAGCTGGTCTGGAACTTTCCCTGTGGCTCTTTTTTTATATTATTTTATAAAGAAAATTCCATTGCAGTCTTGTTGTTGTTTTTTGTTTTCTTTTCTTTTATTCTGCCTACATTTTGGATTTGAGTTGACAGATGCCTGTGAACTGTTCGTAATAATGTTCTTGTCGTCAGGCCGGGTTCTTCTGAAACTGGCGGGCCCATTTGCTTCTGTTCTGAGTTCCACTGATAGTACCGACCGGGACTTTCATTGTTGTCTTTTTACGCGGAGGGTATATGCCTGTAGCTTAGGGTACCAACGCCAGGGCCACTGGGACTGGTACCGGTACTGGTTTGGTGTGTTGTTTGCTATGATTTGGACAGTGTTTGGGCTGATGACGACCGACTTAAATTGAGTAGTACCGAAATAGTCGATCTCTTTTCAGGATTGACGGCACTGTATGTTAGTAACAGTCCGGAGTGTTGCTAACAGAGGTAGTAGAAGACGTTATGACGAACGGAGGGAAAGTTTCGGGGAAGAAGCACGGTGGAGAACCCCCTGATGAGGCAACGGCAGTTGCCGAAACGCAGCATCGGGGATGGTGATCGTAAATGGTGTTTTTTTTTTTGAGCTCGACTTTCATGTGTACTTGACGCGACTTTATCGCGGGCGACGTTGTCGCGGACGGCTTGACGAGTATCTTTCTCTCTTGCTTATCCATTTCATTCCTTAACTGAACATCTCAGTGGGCACAAAATTGCCCCACTGCCCCAAAAAAAACGAAAAAAAAAAGAAAGAAAAAGAAAGACCCCCCTTTTGGTGTCACTGGGGTACCCAGGGTGGGGGTCGCCCCCTGTACAGTTTTTTTTGCCCGGCTCGTCCGCCCGGGTGGCACGGGATGGGCGACCCTGGTAACACAGAAAGAAAATGACAAAAGAAAAAAGTTAGAAAACGTAGTGCAGCGCCCAAGAGTCTAGCTCAGTCGGTATGAACTGTTGGAATACAGACCAGAGTTCGAATCCAGATGTGGTTCTAGATTAATAAAAGAAAACGTAGTGCAGCTGGGAGTATTAACGTGGGGATGGGTAGTAGGTGGCCTATCCTGTCAGGACAACCATTGGGTGCCGCTGCCGGCAAGCACCGGGGGTCAGGTCCTTGGCCTGTACAACACACTGGGCTTGGACTGTGGTAACCTGGGCCGAGATCCCACTAGCAAAGAGGATTGGATGAAATTCCCGAATTTGGATGTGTTTTTTATGTAGAGATGCAGAACAACATTTCGATCTCCTGCACCTGTCCAGAAACACATCCGGATTCGAGTGTTCAATCCAATCTTCTTTGCCACTTGGACCTTGCCCCTGGTGGTTACCTTCTCTCTCTTTCAACTTGTAAGTTAACTGATCTTTCAAGTGAATCTCACTGCAGTCATTCTTCGTCTCTCAATCTGAAGGGAACCATGGTGACTGGTCAGAGAAGGAGAACAAGTGCCAAGCACTAACAGTCCCCGTCATGACAGGGATAAACCCCAATCAGACCGAAACATCCACCATCGATCATCACACATGGAAACAGCAGATCAGCAATGCCCAAACAAGAGGAGCGATTGGAAACCTTCTGAGATGATGGGAGGAGTAGGAGAGAGCGAGAGAAGGGAGAGATGGAGAAGTCGGGTAGATGGAAGAAAAGCACACGAGATAGCGCAAAGATTGAGGCCTTCGTTGAAACAAAGTGACGTGCGAAAACCCTCCTGGCGATCGTCCCGACCGGTTTCAGCTTCACCGCCAGAGTGAAGCCTCATCAGGGGACTAGCGAGCGCATGCTCGTGATGGCCTTTCTTCCTACTTAAATACTGCTAAGGTTCCCGAAGAAACATCCTGAGTATCCACCAAAATCGTAAGTCGTGGCTCTGCTACCTGAGAAAGCAGGAAAACATTTGGCGGGAGGCAGGGGGTCCTATGAGCAGCGAATACAGAGACCGTGCTAACAGGGCCTGAGAGTTGTTAAAACATGCTCCATATGGGACATAATGGTGACTGGACCACAATAGACCCCTCCATCCCCCTTCTTTTTTTTCTTTTTTTTCTTTTTTTTTAAGAACAGCCTGGGTTGATGCCCCCTCCATCCTGTTGCGGCCTCTCTCATAATTTCCTGATCTCTTCCCGCCGCAATGGTTGAGACTCACTGGTATACAGGTGTTTGAAGAGACTCCAGTATTGAAGCCCTGCTGCGGGGGGGTAGAAAAGAGCTGGCTATCATAAACAACAACAGGCGCCCTTCAGTAAGAAGGGTGAAGAGGCTCTTTTAGTACTGCTCAGTGAATCCCCTAGGGCATTCCAGGGCAATCAATGCTGGCAGTCCCTGAAAAAAAAAAATGAAAAAAAAAAAGGCTAATTCCATATATGTCCACTATAGAATGAGAGCATTACACATACTTAGCAGGTGCTCAGTTAACCCACCAGTCTCACTGGGGCAGTCAACGCGGACAGCCAAGTTGTTTTTTTTTTTTTTTTTTTTTGGGCAGCCAAGTTCTCACGTACCTTCTGCTGTTTTTCAAACTGTTAAATTGGGATGCTGGACCCGTTTTCCAGCAGGTGTGGGTCCCCACCAATAGATTGGAGCAACCGGATCGCGCACTAGGGGAGGCTGCTCGTATCACCTTCCCTAGTGACGCTGGGCTGGCTTTCCTGTGTAAGAAAAAAAAGGGAAAAGAAAAGAAAGAAAAGAAAAGATCAAGACGTCTGAATCCCTATAGTTTCTTTATAAGATGGTGGCAAAGGCGCTGACAAACCGCCTGACCAAAGTAATGGAAGATACTATTCACCCCAATCAGACAGGGTTCATTAAAAACAGGAACATCCAGGACAATATCCTACTAGTCAATGAGGTCATCAAGCTAGCAAGGCAATCTAAACGGAACGCAGCAATCATCTTCATCGATTTCAAGAAGGCTTATGATCATGTGGATTGGATAGGCCTGGAAAAAATTAATGTTGGACCCAATTTCAGACGGTGGGTGCAAGTCCTCCATAAAAACGCAACAACCAGAGTCATGGTCAACGGCAACCTGGCACCGCCGTGAGAACCCACAAAGACATCCACAGAATACAACTATCCTCGATACCCAAAGAAGCTATCCCAGTGTGCTCTATGTTTGCGGATGACCTGACTCTGATGGTGGAAGCAACCCGTGCGTCGATGGAAGGAGTTCAACATATGATGGACCGCTTTTGTACCTTATCTGACATGAGAGTGAATTGGGGAAACAAGACTCTGGGATGGTGGATCACCATCAGGGGGTACGACCCCCGGAACAACCAAGGGTTAGATGGCTACCGCAAGAAGCCCCAATCAGAGTCTTGGGAATCTCATTGACAGCTAATGGCAGACCACCAACCAATAATGAATGGATAACCAGGCCCCCCTTGGAAAAGTTAGCACTATGGAAAGATAAACACACCTCACTGATGGGTAGGGCCCTGGTGATCAACAACGTGGTACTCGCCTCTCTTTGGTACAAGTCGGCCATTTGAGGGCTTGACAAACCCTCCTTAAAAGCCGTGCAGCGACAACTGGCCGCTTTTTTGTGGCGAGGGAACCACGAAAAACACAACGTCCTTAGCAGGGTAGCATGGCTAGTGATTATCCAACCCAAAACAAAAGGGGGATTGGGCATTATCGACCCGACAACACAGGTCAAGGCTCTGGCCATACAATGGCTCAAGCGCCTGCTCTTCTGCCCATACACCCCATGGAAAGACTTGGCATTGGAGCAGATCTCGAGATTAGCCACGGAGACACCTTCCCACATCAACCCGCTCACATGGATTGAAAACAGAGAATGGCCAATTCCGCGGCGACGATCGCAGCAAGCAAATGCTGATGTCAACTCACCGAGACGCGAGGCAAGGAAGGCCTTGCATAATGATCCCTTATGGCCAAACCTTCTTCAGATATGGAGAAACCTTCCCCTACCAGACAAAATCCATCCAGAAAGATGGGAAGAGGTGGCCCGACAACCATTATTTGGGAATAAAAGGATAACCAACACAAGAGGTCAGATCCTGCGCTGTACGGAATCCCCATGGAAAGGATGGGTGAAAGGGGGTCCTTAGAATTGGGGACATCTGGGAGGTGGACAGCAGAGACTGGATCACAAGAGATCAACTCAAGGAAAGGCTGAGATATTGCCACCAACCGGAGGAGGCGCTGGAAAACCTGATAGAATGTATCCCCTTGAACTGGTGGAAAATCTTGAGAAAGGGGCCCTTGATATGAGAGCCGGACTGGGTACTAATTCGGGGCCGCCAGGGAGAAGTGGGTAATGTAGTGCGTAGAGATTCAACAGGATCGGTGGCAATCGACATTTTCACAATTTGTAGTGATAACTCACTCCAAAAGGCCAACCCTGAACAGATACAATTAGTAGAAGAGGAAGAACTCTCAAGAATTAGAGTGCTGAGGGAGGACGATAGATGGGTGGCGTTCTCCCCGGATATGCCAATATCTCAACTACCCTTGGACCCCTGGGAGTGGGTATGGACGAACACAATAGGCAGGGGCAGAACCAACACTAAAACGTTGAACGACATCACAATTAAAGCAACATACAAAATGCTCCGGCCTAAAACCAACCCACGGGACCGGGTGGAAGTGAGATGGATGAATCACTTGAACATTAATAAAGAAGCACTGAGGAGCGTCAAATGGTTCCAATTATCCAAAATCAAACCTGCCAACCTGGCCTCCTTACAACGGCAAGTGGAACACAGGTGCCTACCAACCAACAATTGGTTGATTGACATGACTAATCTTGAACAGAAAGGACTTGCCCTACCCTGGTGTAGACTATGCTCAAATGCCTTCCTATCAACCAGAGACAATTGAACACATTTTTCTCCAATGCCCGGGCGCCGTCTGGCTCTGACGATGGTGGGATAGAATCTGGGACCAGCTGGGAACAGGGACACCCTGGCCATGGGATTGAAAGGCCCTGATGTTTGAAATATGGCCCTGGGAACAGACTGATGACTTCACCCTTGACATATTCAAACAAGGACGCAGGGCAGTACTGTGGACACTATGGAGACGACGCTGCACCTATGAGATGGAAGGCGTGAGGTTGGAAGGACCAGAATTTACGGAGAGCATACAACAACAGATCCAGACATACATAGCAGCAAGATGGGAGGAGGTTAAAATGCAAATCAAACACACACACACTCAGAATGAAATAAAGCAAAACATACAAAAATTCTGCAAAGACTGGCTCGGGGGGGAGAAGGGGGGAAGGGTGGGGAAAGTGGAATGGAATGGAGGAAAAGAGGGGCGGGAGGAGGGGCAGGACGAGCAGATAACCAGAGACTATAGACTCCTTTTCAATGATTGGACCAAGCTGGAAGACTCAAATCCCATTGCGGCCAAGTGATCAGTTCCCCGACTTCTTCCCTCCCCCCGGCAAATAGTCTGGTAGGCAAGGCATGGTATGAGGGAGGGTGAGGAGCGGTTTTATAAGAGCAGTTAGACTGCTAGAGTTTATGGATAGCAACAGGCGGCCCAAAAGAAGGGCTGAAGAGGCAGATCTAGCTGACTAGAATCGACAGTAGAAACCAAGCATGGACGTCTGCATAAACATGTGATATGATATGATGTGCAGGGACGCTGGACCCGGTTTCCAGCAGGTGTCGCTCCCCACCAATAGATGGAGCCGCCATGAGAAGTAGTAGTGGTGTCTGCTTTCACCAGCACCACTACCACCTCCTCTGGCCGTTTAAAAAAAAAAAAAAAAAAAAAAGACGTCCGAATCCCTGTCCAGACCTTCTGGGTCTGGATGTCTGGTTGGACGTTTGATCCAGCCTGTCCGGTATTGGGGCAAAATCAGAAAGGAGAAAAGGGTTGGCCAGGACCCTTTGGTGGTTCATGGCTGTTCATGGCTGACTTCCAAAAAATCAGGACCCCTTTGGCTCTCGCCAAACAGTGCCAGGGACTTCGCCAGATGGCACTTCGACTACTCATCTGCTTCATCTCTTAAGTGCCAATGTCTTCATTTGCACGTACTCCAGTCTTCATGGCCTCCTGTGTGTGTGTGTGTTTTCTTTCTCTTTCACGTTTTCTCTTTTCCCTATGTCATTCTCCATCCTTTGCTTCTGCATCTGGCCTTGTTTCTTGTCCTATTGACACCTGCCTACTCGGCAGCACCGCATCCTCTTGATTGCTCTCTCCTCCACAGTTGCCGAACAGGGCCAGAATGAGACAAATTCTGATTTTTTTTTTCTTTTTTCTTTTTGTGTGAATGACACATACACAGAGAGAGAGAGAGAGAGAGAGAGAGAGAGAGAGAGAGAGAGAGAGAGAGAGAGAGAGAGAGAGAGAGAGTACTTCTGAAAACAGGTGAGGGTTATTGTTTGTTTGTGTGTGTGTGTGTGTGTGTGTGTGAGAGAGAGAGAGAGAGAGAGAGAGCAGTTCGGAAAACAAGAGAGGGTTATTGTTTCTAAGACAGAATGGTTCCTGTGGTATTGGAGATGTTTGGGTGAAGGGTGTTGCCAGCGTTGATACGGGCGACGTGGTCCCCACGAGTTTGTTTGCTGGAGAGAAGAATCAACTGCCTGCGGATGGCCGATGCTCGTTATCCGGTGAGAATGCAGATGGACATAAATTTTTGGCCTTGCTTTTTTTTTTTTCCCCTTTTGAATTTGTCATAGGTCACCCTGGCGGGTGTGCAATGGCAGGTTGGGGATGGGGGGTTGTAAATGTGTTTGAAAGGGGTTCAAAAGGGTTCAAAGAGGCGTTCAATTATCTCAGTTTTCTGTTTTATTCCTTATCTTGAC
>BFEA01000038.1:998071-1013492 GCA_003427395.1 Chara braunii
GGGGGAGGGGCAGGGGCTGGCTGGTTCTCATTTATGAACACGAAGTTGGTTGGGAGGTAGGGGACTTGGAGACAGTGGCGGGGTTTTCTTTGCTGCGAGGGCTCCGTTGTCCTCCACTTCTTCCACGAATTAACTAGGCAGCATCAAAATCAGGAAACAATTTTGTGCAGGTCCTGCCATAGTTGGTGGTAGGACTCCCGGAGGGGTTCTTTGACGATGGGGTCCGATTCCTCCCGATAATCCTGGATAAAGGATTTCCAGGCTTCATGTTTCGTGATGTGATCTCCTCTTCGACTGCTTGCTGGGCTTGCTGCAATCCAGATTGGTGGCTTTTCCTTTGATGGGAACATCTCGCTGGCCATCATCGAAGGGAGACGATTTCGACATCAAATGCTGGTTCGTGCCGAGCAGTAGAAGACCAAGGTCCCACGAGATATGCCAGCCTGTGAGGGAGTGGAAGGCTGCGTCCCACCACTGCCACATCTGGGTGACCATCGGGCAGGCCAGCAAGCAATGCTCCAGTGTTGCCTGGGCTTGGGCTGGTGGTGTCGACCTGCCGCAGTAGGGTCGGTTCTCCCTAGCGAACAGACATAAGCAAGGCTCATTAGTAGCAGAAAGCAACCACATACATCCATACCGATTATGTTATTACACTAGCTCACATAACAACCAGCATATTCAACAACCAACAGTAGCCATATATATGAACCGCACTGTGCTGGGTTGGTGCTTAGAGGTAAAGGGGGCTCATGGGTTCGACCTTGGTTAGCCGACCATTAGACATTGCCTATGGGTGTCCTCACTGCTCACAGGACTAGTTGAGAACTTCGCGCCTAGCTCCCGAGGTACCCTTATAAACGAGGCTTGTACGCTGTTATGTGCCTTAACTGGGGCTGAATGGGGGAGCTCGTTCAGCGTCCGTGCCGCCGTCCTCTGTCTGGTCAGGTGGCTCCAGTAGAGAGCGATGCTCCTCACATGAGGTAAGATAGAAAAGGAGTGGGGGTGCGGCAGGAGATATATAGAGAGGGGTGGTAGGATGGGAGTCTCGTGAGTATGTGTGAAAAAAAAAGAAAAAGAAAAAAAAAGGAACAGATCGGGGACAGCAGTCGGGAGTGGGCAGACATCGGTGGAGGATTTGCCATTGCAGAGCTCTAAGATTCCTGGGCATGATCTTGGAATACTTGGCCCAGGGCAAGTTCTCCATCAGTTGTGGGTCGAGTGGCGAGTCACGAGCCCATCTGTGGGATATAGTTTTGTCGATCACAGTGTCTTCCAGATAATTTCCCGAATCATTCTGAACATGGGGCGCTGGACCCATTTTCGCGCCAATAAAAAACGAACTGACGCGGGCCTGCTTTTGGCTGGCGCCGCCAGCCATTTTGTCCGGTACCCGAACCCCTGAAAAATGCGGCGGTAAACGAGCCACATATTTGTTTGTCACGCGGGGAAAGGTACTGGTGGTTTTAAAAATGGTTTACCCGTTTTTTTCAGATTTTAAAAACTCATTTTCTACGAATCAAGATAAGCAAAAGCGAAGCTCTGTTAGCTGCCGTCAGCCAATGGCCTGGGAGCCATCGAATTTGCCGCCTCTTTTTTCAGATGGGTACTCCACTCAGCCGATGGCTTGGGTCCTCTGAAGGTGTTCACTATCAATACCCACAACCTTGTTTTCTTTTTGTCTACCCTTTTGTGCATACGAATCTTTTTTTTTTTTTTTGGAACCCTTCCTCCAGTGCTAGTGGTGCTGGTATCACTGTCCAAGCATTGTGATTTCCTCCCCCTCCCTCTCCCCGCCCTGCGCTCCCCCCCTCCTCCCCCCCCCGACAATGCAGAAATGATGGAAGTGGGGCCCAAAATCCAATTGAGGCCCGCCTTCACTTAGGCGGGCACTGTACTTGCTGGGGGCCTCTTAGGCAGTGGCAGGCCACGGCCAAGTGGCCCATGTGAGGCTCATTCCTTGCACCTCCATCCCTCCTCCCCAGAAAACAAGCCCAGGATGGCGCATCGCTGTCATAAGCGCAGGATCCGACCGCAACCGACGACTCCCAAAGAAAGAAGCATTCATTCAATCTTTCTTTTTTTTTTTTTTTTCCGGAAACATGCTCCATCTATTGGTGGGGAGCAGGACCTGCAGGAAACCGGGTCCAGCGTCCCATGGATACAACCATATCCTCCCTAATTGGCACAAACTGGGAACCGGGCCCAGCGTCCCATAACGAGTACGTACATAAAACTTCAGAAAACTTCATCAGACACTTTCAAGAAAATGAGAAAATGAGAAAATGAGACAAGGAGCTACTAGAAAACTTAAGCTCGGAACTATTGGAGCTACCTCAGACATGTTTATGACAACTTCATGAAAAATTTCAGAAACGACTCGACTCGGAAAAAACCACATCGATCCGCTTTGCCTCACTCCGGCAAGACTGACTGCAGCGGAGCCACCATCTCTACTGCTGCTATGCCATACTCCCATCCTGCCAGCTAGCCCCCTCACTGGTAGGACGCGTGATAACCCACCATCTTCTCCCACTCACATTATTAGCTCTTACCGTCGTTTCAGAAGTAAGAGAATAGGCCACAAAGGTCCTACGATTGTTCCAAAAACTTTGAAAACCCACACACACCCTTCCAACGTTGTCCAAAACTGTCGTACACTTCTGCCACTCTCTTCCAGGTCTCACACCCCCACTTTCTGCTGGGTTACAGGGCAACGCAACTCACCCCAGCTCCGACCAGCGTCGTCCCGGCAGCAACCCTTAGTTGTCCCGTGGGAAGCCCCCCCAAGACCTCCCCAGATCTCTCTACCAGACCTCACGCTCCTGCGTCGCAGGTTACAGGGCAACACCCCAGCTCCGGTCACCGTCGTTCTGGCATCGAACAACCGCAGGTCTCGAGTACAACTGTGATGACGCCATGTAAGACGAGTTGGTGGGGATCCCTAAGTCCTAAAACCATCCTAGGACCACTAAGCACCCAAATCTCTTTAGGACCTTCAAAAAATGTTTTAAAAATTTAAGAACGGGGGGGCCAAAACTAAAACTGACCACTATCCTAGATTCCCCCTTCCAATAGATAGAGTGTCGGTCCAAGCTTTCGGCCCTCGTACCAGAACTCACTTGATCTCATACCCCCTTTTGCTAGGGTAACAAGGCACCACAACCCTCCCCAGTACCGATCAACCTAGCTCTGACGGACAGGAAATGCCTTCCTCCCTCGACAATTCCCGTAACGGCAAGCCCCTAAGCAGGTTACAGGGTCAAAACCCCAGCGCCGGCTATGTCGGACGATCTGGTTATGCCTTCCACCCTCGGCATAACTTCCCAGGCCTCAAGCTCCCCCCGGGTTACAGAGCAGCGGCTCCAGCACCGGCCTGTGTCGTCCCAGCCTCGTCCTTCTGCCTTACTTACTCAAACAAACAGCCATTTCTGTTGAAAATCCCCTTACTATCTTCCCTCCTTCAACCCTAGCTTCCCCCCCCCTTCGGCTCACTGTGTAGCCTTGGAATTCTCTCCTTCCCTCCAAAGATTCTAACACTGCTATAAGCAGCCACCCCCTTGCCTTCTCTCCCCACCTACCAGTACTGATCCGACCCTAAATCAGTCTGGCTAAGAGACAGCAATCCCCCAGTACCGCCTCCCCCCTCCGGGAATAACAAACCTCCCACCTTGTGAAACCCTCACGGGGGGAGGCTCCAACCCTCAAGGAAGACACCCCAGGCATACACAGCAAGCCATGCTCACCCCCCTCAAGACTAGGAAGTTGGAATTAACAAGCCAATCCGAATCAAACTTTACCGCACAGTGTTATGATTAGTAATCATAGGATTTGAAAAACTGCAGAAGCTCACTATTAGGCATCGACAATCAGAAAATGAGTTTGTGTCAAAAACAAGAAAAAAAACAGGACCATAAGACCATAAGGTCAATGATAAGGAAGACTACTGCATGACAAAAGTTACGAGAAATTATACGAAAATCAGGCTTAGATATCCTTAACGATTTTCGAATCTGATTCCCAAACCGTGGTTTGAGAAACTCTTAGCGAAGATGTATAGCACGAAAAACGTATAAGAAATTATTTTCCAGAAGACACAATTCAGAAAACCTAATTAGGTCACCATCATTTGGTAAGCATCAAGAGTTACGTACTTATCCTTTTTGAATTAATGGGATTAAAAGATCAATCAGATATTACGAATTGGAATACCCAATCAGATTGTTATCCAGGGGTAAATTTTGTGACAATCTATGAAAATCCATAACAAGCTGATTAGAGAACAATTAGAAAATCCATCACATCTCGAGCACGTCAGAAGCAGAGCAGGATCTTTCCACTCTTCGAGCTCACCCCTCTTCCTCCAAAAACCCCCTTTTACCTTCACCCCCTCGAACCCTACCCCTCGTCGTTTTCAGGAAACTGCTAGTTCACAGGCATAGACGCTACACCAGCACGGAAAACATATTCGGCTATCATCAAAAACGACAGTGTGGCTGCTACTTACCAAACCTGTTAGTAAGTCACCACAGGGAGTTCAAGCATACAAAACTAATACCCTACTCGGGGAAGGGGAGGAAAGCTCAAAAAATAGAACAAATAGGGAAAACTGACAACATCAATCCACTGAAAGTCACGACTAAACTTGGAGGTTCCTAGCTCCATGCTCCCTCCTGCTTCTATGATCATAACCAGCCTGTTGTTACCACGACCGCTACCCGACGAAGACGCGTGAGAGATTAGATGTACTTCTTCGAAATCACCTCTCATAATGGAGCAACGCAGCACGTGCCGTCTTCCATATCTCCTGTGCCCGCTCAGATGCCCTCTTGGGCACGCTCAGACGCGCTCTTGAGCCCACCCAGACGAGCTCCCGGGCACGTGCTCCACCGTGCCAGGTTCCGAACCGCGCCATCGCCAGTGCTTCGCCCCACCGCGCCGCCGCCAGTGTGAAAACGACGGGGGAAACCGGTTCAGGGTCGGGCGCAGCGCTCCCGGTAGCGCTGCGCCCTTTGTCAGCCGGGCAACCTTGTTCCTGTAGGCCGCCGTTCACAATGCTGGCAAGGCCACCGTGGCAGTTTTCTGTCGAATGTCATCCATTGCCGCCATCAACTGTAGTTCGTTGATTTGCAAGGAGGCTGCACTTGTCGTTAAGTCAGCCAACCGTCGGTTGAGAGCCTGCAAATCCGAGTATATCCCACGTGGAAAAGCACTTTCTTGAGCAATTTGCTCCTTGCGAGTATCGTCCTCAGACCTGCCACCAGCCAATCCGGTGTGCTGGTGAAAAGGCCTTTGGATGTCACCCACTTCGGCCAGAATTCCATAACGAAGGCCGGAAAATCTGGCGTCAACAGCACCCATTCAGGCAGGCTCGAGCGATCATGTGCAGTTCGGAGTCTTCGGACTTTAGAGTGCTTGTAAAGTTCAACAATAACAGGGAAATGATCAGAGCCCAGGTATGGAAGAATTTGACATCGAGCTAATTGCGGCAGAATTGCACAAAGGAAAAGTCACTATGAGTTCTAGGTAGATATTGCTGACGAGCCCCCCCGGTGGCGACTATGTGTAGGTACGATCGAAAGGGCAGAATGTCTGAAACGCGTCCACAAACCCGTGCGTTTGTGCAAAAAGCTGTCAAGACGACCGCGTCCCGGGACATGGGCCCAACCCGCAAGGAGTCTGTCCCAGGGATGAGGACCGTATTCCAGTCGCCCCCAAACATCAGGCAGCTGATGTCAGGTAGAAGCCACAGCAGAGAACGAAAGTACTCTCCCCGTTCAGGCTGGTGGGCCGGGGCATAGAGATTAAAAATCGCCCAATCCTCTGTACCCACCACAAAACGTATCCAGATTCCAGACCCATCTTCCTCTGCTGTCCTAGTAATAAGCAGTGACCCGGAAGGGGAAGGAGGCAGCAAGAAAAATCGCCTCTCCCCTCTTCGAGCCCTGGGCCGGAGCCCAGAACTGTTGCCCAGCCCACCGACCCATTTGCTCAGTCACCACATTGTCATCGAGCTTAGTTTCTTGGATCAGAAGTGCATGGAGGCCTTTGTTTCGGGCCAGGGTTTTGACGAGCGAACGCTTCGCTGCCACCCTTCGAGACCCCAGCCCTCTAACGGTCCAAGAGGCCATTCTCACTCTGTCCATCAATTTATGGCAAGGGGTCCCAGTCCTTGCATTTCAGTGTCAGAAAGTTTTGTGAGGTGCCTCAGGGTCATGTCGAAATTCTTTACCAAATTTAAAATAAAAAAGGAAAGTTTAATTTTATTATTATTATTATTTTATTTTTTTTTGGCCCAGCCGGGCAAGTGGTGCCAGGCCACTCTGGTGGCCCAGGTTTTGAGTCCTTTTTTTTTTTTTTTTTTTTTTGAGGACAATCACTACTTTATTATGGCAACTGGTTCAAGTTTTTTGACGGTAAATAGTTGACTTTGAATTTTGAACACCAACCGTTCATGCAATCAAGTCTTTTCAAACCCGGATCTGCGCACTTCGATTCAATGGCAAATTTCAAAGTTGACAGAAAGCTTACGCAACACTCGATCCTCGGACCGCTCGCACTCGCTCTCTTGATACGCTCGCTACTGCCTAATGTCGTCTCTCTTCTACCCTAGTTCGATCTTGCAGCTATGGCTGCCGTCTTCTTCCTCGTCACCCCTAACAATGGTGCCCAACCGCCCTTCTGATCCTTTGTCAACCGACTGTCCAGTCACTTGGTCGCAGAAGCGCGGCAGCATAGCTTCCGCAACATGCGGATTGACAAGTGACCCGATGAAGCACCTTAGCATCTATAAATAGCAGGTGAAGTGAATCGTTGTCGGCTCCGGACCGGTACCGGCTGATGCGGCGTGTCTGCTGCAGTTTGCCAGTTCCGGAACTTGCCCAGCTTTCCCATGATGCTGCTGCAAAATTGGACTTTCGGACCATATACTTTTCTAGTCGGGGACCAGGTTTATGACTTCTAACGACCCAAACTCCTGGATCCTGCAGACCTATGACGCTTTGGCCTCTTGGTCCTACCAGACTCCTAGGAACCTGGACCTGGGACTGGCCCCAGGTGGGACTCTGGGACCAGGACTCGGAACAGGGACGGCATGTGAAATCCTTTCATTTTGGACATCCATCAACATTGGAACAGTACGGAGTGTTATGATCCTGACCAATTTCGAGATACACATCCATCAGATAGTACAATGCCGCCCAATTGCAGAAAGAAATGAATGAACTTGAGAGGAGAGAGAGGATTAGAAGAAGAAGAAGAAGTAAGAAAGAAGAAGAAGATGATGTACACCAGCATAGACAAATGACAAGGCTCTTCTTCTTCGCCCAACAATCTCCTTCTCCTTATCTCCCTCTTCTCTTATTCATACAAGAAATAATAATACAATGTTGAATGGCTGATCCAGAATCAATGTCCGAGTTCCTCTTCTACTGCCGGCACCACTTGACGTCCACCATAGCCATGGCCGCCTCCTCCTCCTTTCCTCGTCATAGGCCGAGGCTATGGCGGACTACTAGGCCTTGCCCAGATGCCCAAAGGACAACCCAAAGCAGCTATGGCTGCTTCACTCAGGCCGCCATGCCCAACTCTGCCTTGAAGCTTCTTGGTGTGGCTCTCCCCGGTTGGGGACTCCCTGCTGCAGCGCCCACCAAGGTGATGAAGATGGCTGCCACCATAGCCAGTTAAGTACCCCTGGTGCTCCTCCCCCTTCCTGTCCTTCTTCCTCCTCCGTGTCCTTCTCCTTCCCCCCCAGCAGCGCTGCTCCTGGATAGCGCTGCTCCAACCGGCGCTCCAACCAGTGCGTCGCCAAACTTGCACACCGAGAAAGAGGCCGGGCTCTTCGCCCGGCTGGGAGATATAGCGGCCTGCTTGCCTCTTCGGGCGGTGACTTCCAGGCCGCTTGGCCTTCCAAGCAACCGGTACCTCCTCCCTTTCGGAGGGAAACATCATTGCAGACTCTGATATTGCCCRYACAGGCCCTAGACCCAGACTGGTTGGACTSGTATCCRCCTAGACCTAACCTACAACTACTGGGCCTCTAAAAATGCCACTTTTGTCTTCTTCTGCTCGGCCTCCAGTACCCGCACATCTACCYCTTCARGGTGCGGTACCGGCCTACCCGCTACTTGAGTGTTTTTCCTSGCTGYAACCCCTCAATGTCACGGCCACAGGTAAGTACCGGCCCTGAGGGCCCAACGAGCGAGCAAGTGCCCTTGGGGGACACACACACACTCAAGCCAACCAGCACTCAGACAGGCACGGCCACACACACACTCAAGCCAACCAGCACTCAGACAGACATGCAGTCCAGCAAGCGTGCACACACAGACTTAGTAGCAGGAGGGAAACTCATCAAGGCATTCAGTCTATGGGCAAAACTCAGAAATCAGTCGTGTCTTTCAGTCCATGTTAGGACGGGTCATCACAGGAGTCTATAAACTAGATGGACTACACACCGGACTTTCCCAGGATGCTGCTGCAAAATTGGACTTTGGGACTGTAGACTTTTCTTGTTGGGTACGGGGCCTATGACTTCTAACGACCGAAACTAACGGACGCTGCAGACCTATGACGCTTTGGCCTCTAGCCCCTACCAGACTCCTAGGACCCTTGGACCTGGGACCTACTGGGCCCAGGTGGGACTCTGGGACTGGAACTCGGAACAGGGACAACATGTGAAATCCTTTCATTCAGGACATCCATCAAGATTGGAACAGTACGGACTCTACACACTATACGGACTATACAGAGACATAGAAGATTGGTAAGCATTTAAGCCACCAGCATTTTAGAGGCTTCCTTTGCCAAAGCGGATGCCAAAAAAAGCCGAACCGGCACATTTTCTCTTTTGGCTGGCACCCCGAGCCATTTAGCGCTGCTAGGCTGTGCCCGGAAAAGTCGCGGCGTGTGCACGGCCGCATTGGAAAAAAGTGGCTAGGAAAAATAGCATGGTTGCCCCGGACAAAGACATCCGGACAACCGGACACAGTCACTGGACCCGTGCCTGGATTAAACCGGGCATCCGGTTAACCGGATATATAACTGGACATCCGGATATCCGGACCCGGACCCGGACCCGGACAGTCTGGTTAAGTGCATCAGTGTCCGGTTGTCCGGTTAAAAAAAAAAAAAAAAAACCAGCACACGTGACACGAGCACAGACACACACAGGTTTGTGGGACTGGTCCAACATGCTAATAAAATTGGAAATATAATTCAAATATTAACGTACGAACTTAAGTTCCGGACTTCGAATCTTGAACCGGCACACATGACACAAACACACACACACAGAGCAAAGTTCAACACCTGCTCCAGCCCCCAGCATCAGTTCCACACCCGCTCCAGCCCCCAAGCATCAGTTCCACACCCGCTCCAGCCCCCAAGAACTTTGAAGTTCCGGACTTCAAAGTTCGGAACCTCGAATCTTGAACCGGCAAGACAGCAACCTCCTTGTCGGCGTCAATCTCCTGGACTCCTGGGCGATGGAGGCTCGAGCTGGCGACGGCATGGCTGCAGCGGGCGGGAACTTTGAGGAGAGCGCTGCTACACCAGAGGGAGCGCTGCTGCACGAGGTGCTTCATTCGAAAATGGGGTCCTCCCGCTGGCTTGAAACCAACACCAGGATACTGAGGCTGCTACTGTCTTCCGAAGTTCTCCAACAGTGGGCCCTTCAGGGCTGGTCAAGTTGGGGTGGCAGTCGACAAGAAACTACAGCAACAATTTTCTGTGGTACCCCAGGCCCAGGAAAATGGCTTGGGGACCCCAATTTGTTTTTTTGAATTTCTTGAAATGAGGGTCCAACTGGACCCTCCAAACCGGACACCGGACCTGGACATCGGGCACTGGACTGTCTGGATCGGGATCCGGGTGTCCGGTTGGCAACCATGAAAAGTAGTGGTGGTCTAAGGAAAAAGGGAAAGAAGACCAGTATGAGCTGCATAACCATGACCCCTGGACATTAGGCAAAGACTACAGGCGCAAGTCAAGATCTGGAAAATGAGGCCTCAGAGTCTATGAAGAGTATAAAGCCTCTCTAAACCATAGATGGCACTCATCACTTGGCTCTTGAGGCCGAGGTCGCTGGTCCGAATCCGTGCTTGTACGGAGGAGGCCTTAGGCCCAGATGATCCATAACTACTACTACTACTACTGACACCAGTCTTTGATTATGAGAAGATGTGTAATGCGCGGCAAAGTGGAAATACTTTCAACCCTTTGTTTTTTTTTTTTTCAGCGCTCCAACGCTTCGGGACATACATTATCAAGAGAGGTTCTATGCTCAGGTCTAAACCCAGGTGTAAAGGACGTGCAAATCTAAAACGCAGGGCTAGAGGAAGGTATAAACCCGAGCCTGAAACCTGGAGAATGATTAGTCAATGATAATATAGTTACAGGTTTACATATCACAGTGTAACTGCATCATAAAGCACGGGCATATCCGTGCTACATACCTTCTACCTCCGACTGCTTCAGTCTGAAACCTAGTCTAAATCCATAGTTTGATTTAAACCACCACTACCCTCACCGTTTTAATTTGGGGGGAACCAGTAGCACAGGTTCAAGAGGGCTACCGGTAGCACAGTGGGGAGAACCAGGGGAGTGGCGAAAATGGACAATGGTCGAATTGCGGTAGTTGCCGCTGCAATTTATTTCGTGGTTTAAACGAATTTTCATTTTTTTTTATAAATATTTTTCCTGGAAAGATCACGACCAAATCTACGGACCCTCCAATTTTCAGATTTCTTGACACATTCCTTGATCGTGAAAAATTGCTGAAGTTGAGGTACTTTTCACGTTGGCCCACACATGGTAGAGCAGCAAAAATGGAAAATGAGATGAATCGGAGCGGCATTCATTTCACGGTCTTTTTTTTTTTTTTTTTTTTTTCAAGACCACGACCAAATCCGCAGACCCTCCAATTTTCAGAGTTTTTTGAGCCATTTTTTTCTGAGCGCAAAAAATCGTGGAAGCTGGGGTACTTTTTCTGTCGCCCCTCACGTGGTAAAGTGGCAAAAATGGAAAATGTGAGGAATCGGCGTGGCATTTATTTCACGGTCCTCCTGATGAGTCGGTGAAACTCCGACGGAACAGTTTGTCACAGCCCCTCGTTTGTTGTCCCCTTCTCCCTCTCTGCTTACGGTTTACTGGGCAGCTCTGTTTGACAATATATATATTATATCTATATATATGTGACAATATATATATATATATATACGATATATATATATTATATCTATATATATGTGACAATATATATATATATATATATATGTGACAATATATATAGTCGGTGAAACTCCGACGAAACAGTTTGTCATAGCCCCTCGTTTGTTGTCCTCTTCTCTCTCTCTGCCTACGGTTTACGGGGCAGTTCTGTTTGTGACGATATATGTATATATTATATATATATTTTTCCTGATATTTTTCCTCGAAAGATCACAGTCTAATCTACAGGATCTCAAATTTTGAGAATTTTTTATTAATTCTTCTGAGCGCGAAAAATTGGCAAAGTCGGCGCTTGAAAATTGAGGCCCATGGACCCGCCTGCACCTGCTGGTCGCCTCCTGCTTGTGAAACGGGGTTCGTAAGGCCAGGACGGCCGAATTTAGGACCGGGGGGGGGTAGTGGTGGCTTAAGGGGGGTTAGAACCAGGTGCAAGGAAGATGAGCAATCACGAACTTCAGCAATCAAACAGCATCATACATATGAGTCCAGATAGTCGTGACCTCGAACCAACAGCAGAATTGCATCACGAGATTCACCAAATAAGAACACACCAAGAGTTCATAATTGACAATGCTGAAATAGTCCCATCATCATCAATGAAGAACCAGAGTTGATATCCTATCTGGCACTCGGCGCCCAGACTACATGTGGCAGATCCTATGAAGCCTACAGTACGATGCCGAAAGATGACGTCAACAGCATTCCCGAAGTACGAGCATATGGCGACCAATGTCGCATGCTTCCAGCACCAGGTATGTCTCTCGCCACACTCACAACCTCGTTCCCCAACGCACAGATGCCAGTAGCACCCAAGGACCACCCTGCGCGTCACCCACCTTACAGCAGCGCAGCTCGGCTATGGCGTGCTCCTTCCCTGCTCGCCCGTGAGAGCGTAGGCGCCAGCCAGCAAATAGCGCAGCAGCGCTTGCGCAAAATGCAGCCAGCACCCGAATGCCGAATGAGGAGGCAGGCCCGTTGCTATATCGAAGTGGCCTGCCTGCATCCAGTCCCAGGAAGCTTCCAGTAGGCCCCGGCAGCCTGAGGCCTAGCGCGATCGGGAACAGGCCTTGGGCCTGGGTTGGTTGCATGCGCCCAACTGCCTTTGGCCTGTGTTCGGCCCAGTACCCGTATCCAGCCCAGGGCCTGCTTTCCATATATTCACACAGGTGGCCCAGGGCCTGGGTTCTCTCAACCAACTTGCGCTGCACAACTGCCTGAATTTCCTTGAGTTGTGCAGAGGCCGAAATAAGGCCCTGAGCGGCCTCGTCGAGCCTGCCTTCACTTAGGGCGGCCGACAGGCTCCCAGAAAGGGGCTAAATGGGGCTCAGAGAGGCAGTGGCCTCGCACAGGTCTAAACCCGGGGTATAATCCAGGCATAAACACAGGTCAAAGCTCAGGTCTAAACTGAGATCTAAGCTCAGCTCTAAACCCAGGTCTTAACCCAGGTTTTGATGCTTCAGAAGGTCTCAAGTGCTTACCCTGGTCTAAAGACTCTAAACGCAGGTTTTGGTGTTTTAGAAACGTTGAAAAACCCAGGCTCTTATGCTTCAAGTGGGTCTAAACCCAAGCCTAAACCCAGTGCCTAAACCCAGGTCTAAACTCATCTCTAAAGCCAGGTGCAATGAATATCAGCGAGAGCGATAGACAGAAAACCAAGTTGCAAAATCAAGAAGTAGTCCAGATAGTCATGTACCAAGCAGAGAGCACAGTGAACCAAGATTTCATCCAAATAAGAGCAATACAATGAACTTGAGTGTCAATGCAGGCTCTCTCTGGTCACCCCAAAACTGTATCCAATGTCGCCCCTACTGTCTGGCGCCCAGCGCCCAGCCTACTGTACTCAGCCTATCTACTCTATCTACGTTCTTGTGACTGGATCACATCGAAGTCGAAGACCAATGTATGTGACGTCAACACCATTGCTGACCACCAGCATACACCAGATACGTTCTCTCTCCCCCCTCATGACACCTTGAACCCCACTCTCTGCATGCGCTCTGCCTGCGCCTCTGCAGCGCGGCTATGGCTGCTGTGCACCCGCTGCCCCAGCAGCGCCCCTCACCTCAGTGCCCGTGCGCGTGTCCGACCAGCAGCGCTCATGCAGACACTAGCGCAGCATCACCTGCCAAGGCCCGAATGCCCTCCATCGGGGCACACACTTTCCTGTATGGAAAGTGTCTGCTGCTGGCTGGCCCGTCCAGGCGTGTGGGGGGCCCAGTAGCTTGCCTCTGGCCCCAAGTGTCTGTGCCCAGGCCCAGTTTCAGATACTGGCCTGGGCCTCGTGCAGTTAGGCACGTCCAGGCAGCCACCCAGCCTCCAAGTGTTTGCAGCATTCTCATTGGCTCGCAGCACATCTGTGACGACAATACTGCTTCCTCATTGGCCCGCAACCAGTCCGTGGTGTGTCGGCCTCACGCAGCATGTGCCCAGGGCGCAACCGCCTGAGCCATGGGCTCAACTGTACAGCGCAGCCCTTTGCTTCTGGAGAAGAGCCTGGAGGCTCACATTGCTCTGTAACCAACAGGCGTGCTGCAACTGTCTGAGTACCCACATATGGAAAACTGTCGAGAACAGGCCCCACGTGGACATTCAGGCCTACCTTCACTTAGGGCGGGCACTGGCTTGCTGGGGGCCACAGCCCAGAAGACTTGGATGTCTGATAAGGGCTCCATGAGGCTCATTCCTCGCAAAGGCCTTAGCCCAGGTTTTGATGGTTCAGAAGGTCTCAAGTTCTTAATCCTGGTGTAAACCCACTTTTTGATGCTTTAGAAACGTCAAAAGTTCTAAACCTAGGTCTAAACCCAGGTCCTTATGCTTCAAGTGGGTTTAATCCCACGTCTTAACAGTGTGTCTAAACACAGTGTCTAAAACCAGGTTTAAAGCACCAGTACATGGGCCCAGCCAAGTTGAGAGTCTCATTGAGCCGCTCTCAAAATTCTGGAGGCTCGTGCACCGTCGATAAAATAAATTGACCGGGGGCGGCCGGCGAAAGGGGCCCACGGCCAATGGCTGGCATGTAGTGGTGGCTTAAACTCATCTCTAAACCCAGGTCTTAACCCAGGTTTTGATGCTCCAGAAGGTCTCAAGTTCGTAATCCCGTTGTAAACCAGGTTTTGATGCTTTAGGAACGTCGCAAGTTCTAAACCTGGGTCCTAAACCTAGGTTCTGATGCTTCGATGGCAACCTGTGCTGGTTACGTTTGGTGGTATCCATTGTTTTTTGCAGGATTACGAGAAGTGTGTGACATTTGAGGGTTCAGAACACCAAAGCGAGCTGTCATCCATCATCGGAGACCTGCGCGCAAACCAGATTCGGGTGCGTAACTTAACCATTTATCATTCAAATTGATTGAATTGTGTTTCTTTTTTCTTTTCTTTTTTTTCAAACACACATAAGTGAACATTTTGGCGGAAATGGTGTTGAGGGAGGGGGTAGGGGGTAGGGTTGAGGGGGGGGGGAAAGGAAGAATTCCTGAATTTCATTTTATTATTTCGTCTACTATTATGTTTTTATGCTTTTTTTTGGCGGGGAGGTCAACTATTATGATGCCCACTTGCGAATAATCAAC
Source organism: Chara braunii (assembly GCA_003427395.1). Taxonomy (NCBI): domain Eukaryota; kingdom Viridiplantae; phylum Streptophyta; class Charophyceae; order Charales; family Characeae; genus Chara; species Chara braunii. Next base: position 1,012,866 of record BFEA01000038.1, read on the forward strand.
TTGAGTTTTGTGTGAAGCCTGCAATCAAGTGGGATTCTCTCTCTTTTTATTTATTTATTTATGTTAAGTGTGATTCCATCTACATCTACATCTACATCTACAATACTATAAGAATCACTAACGTCATATCTACCGGCCCAGGTTGCGGCCTGGTCACCACCCGCGGACGGCCCAGATCGCAGGCCGACGAGAAACTTTTCTCACCGGCCTGCGATCTGGGCCGTCCGCAGGTGGTGACCGGCCCGCAATCTGGGCCGTGCGATACCGGTTCGGCCCGCCCAAACGGCCCTTCCGCTTTTTCTTTTTTCTTTTCGTTTTTCGGTTGTTTTTCGTCGTTTTTTGTGGAAGGGTTTTTGGGGGCGGCCGGTAATCGACTCGCCTACGGCTACTCCACGCCTACTCCCGCGCCGACGATCCTGCTTTACGCCTACTCCCGCGCCGACGATCCTGCTTTCGCCTACTCGCTACGCCCGGGGCCTACTCCCACCCGCTCGACGTGCTTAGTCCCGCCTGCATTCTCTCTCTCTCTCTCTCTCTCTCTCTCTCTCCTGTCTCTTATACACATCTAGATGTGTATAAGAGACAGGTATGGAGCACCGGTACCTGTGGAACCGTCTTAGGTTCCGC
>BFEA01000038.1:1084661-1119780 GCA_003427395.1 Chara braunii
AATTTTTTTCAGGCCTCGAAATAAAGGGAAAACAAAAAGTGAAAAGAGAAAAAAAACAAATTAGTAAGTGGGAAAGCAAGTTTTGACACCACCATGTTTGCCAATTTTTCATTATTGTTTGGCTCGACAGAATGACTTCAAAATTGAGAGACAGGTAGCTTACATAACAGAGAACTCACAAAAAACAAATCAGAAAAAAATAATAATTTTTAGGTACCAAAATATTTTTTTGCGGGGTCCGAACCCCTTCGAGTTCGGGCCCCGTACGGGGACTCGAACGCCCGAACGTTCGGGGGTCAGCTTAGGGGCCTCCGTACGTTCGGCCTGGCAACTTTGTATATATATATGCCCCTCGTTTGTTGTCCTCTTCTCTCTCTCTGCCTACGGTTTACCGGGCAGTTCTATTTGACGATATATATATATATATATATATATATTTTTGAACGCTCGGTTACCCCGGGCGTCATGCCCGGGTGCCCAGCCAGGCAGGACCGGCCGGTCGTGAGCACCCGGGCGTCATGCCCGGGTGCCCAGCCGGACAGGACAGGCCGGCCGGTTACCCCAGGCGTTCAGCTTGTGCCGTCAGCCAAGGAGCTCAGGTAGGCGGAGCCCCAAAAGTCACGGAACACATGACACAACTCAATTATTTTATATTTTCAGCTCGTGCCACCAGCCAAGGAGCTCAGGTAGGCAGAGCCCCAAAAGTCACGGAACATGTATGGCCATGTTGGAAAAAAAAGGTTGGGCAAAGTACTGGTGGTTTTAGTTTTCCTTTCCCCCCTCTTAGTGCTGACATGGAAGTTTATGGGGCTCAGGCAAACTACCAGTGGGCTGGGACTGTCAAACCACACCGCCAGTTCAACCAAGCAAAGGTTAGGCTCTTTCCGATGGACATGGAATGACGTGGCCGCTTCGGCCCACTGGAACCAAGGGGGCGAACCGCGGTGTCGAGCGCATCGGTCCGGCACCGCATGTGGCAGCGCGGGACCCTCTCGGCCGCGTCACGCAGGAGTTGGACCAACCTTGTTACGAACACATAAAAGGAGCTTCCTTAGGGCGCTCCGGCCGAGTGCGCCAGCCATACCTCTCGCGAGCCCCTACGACAGGATAGGGCCTACGCGAGGCACGACTTACCTCCACCTTACGGGAGTTGTCACCTCCCTTCGTTGGGCGTATCCCCGCCGAGCTACCAGTCCACAGTACGAAAGTTGATCAGTTGCAATCGCAAAGGTGGACCGGCCGAGGGCGTTTCTCGTTCGCTGTAGCATAGGGGGTGCGCGCGGTAATACGCCTCTATCGGACCCGCACGCGAACCGACATCTTGGGGGTTTGAGGTCCCAAGCGCGACACGCCGTCGGTCGACTAGGAAGCATCCCACACACCACGCGCACACCACTCTACGAACACAAAAAAATAAAATACACACACACACATCGAACAACGCGACAACACTTCTAGTCCCTTAGTAGCTGTCCCATAACTTTCCGATGCGGAAATCGGATAGGCATCGCGCGCGAGACTCGGTATAAAACCGCGCGGACGCAGCGCTAACTCATATTGACTCGCAATGCAAGTGTACGCAAGCGGTCGCAATGATGGCGTACAATGTAGTACCCATACTCGCGCGCTCCTCGTTAATCTCGAGGGTCGCTTTCGACACTCAAGTGTCGGCTGACACGCRCCTTGAGGGTTAATCTCTCGACGCTGGACAACCGCCAAGCGCAGTTGAAGGCCAGACACCCTCTTCTGCACTCTTGTGCAGAGTGGGTGGTACACAGGTCCATACCTGTGGTGGCAGTCGTTTCTTACTGCCCTGGAGATGAGCCCCACTCGAGGCCTGGACAAAAGTCAAGGGGTTTGACTTTGACGACTGCCACGGACTACAACGTCCAATATAAAGAAACTCTAAAAAGCAAAGGATAAAAGAGGGTCTTTCTTCTCTCTCAACCCATAGTCTGGCTAACCCTTGCGCACGATCACAGTAAGCCGCGCGCATACCCAAAGCACATATAAATATATACGTAAGGCTTATTTATATAGGACGATCACTTCTCACAGTGATTGTGGGACTCCTCTCAGCCATATATGTATGTAATCGCAGACAGTCACATCCAGAGTCCGAACCACACACATACCTGCAATCACATCAAAGATCCAACAAAAGTCCACGCACTACTCGAGGTCAACTTCAACCATTCTCTATACTCATACCCCTTGCTTTAACCATACAAACCTCACTCTTGTGCAACTCCCCAAAATAAATACTCAGTACTTTTGTTAAATTGCCATTCAATAAAGTCCGGGTGAAAACACAATGAAACAATTCAAACCACAGGGCTAAAGCCTTTAGGTTGAGTGGCAAGAGTGGATTGGAGTTGAATTGCAAATCGACGAATCGGCAACTGACCTGTTATCAGTGATAACAGAAGATGATCCTCGTAGGATGAAGCTGAAACTAGTCCAAGTCCTGAATCGAATGTCCAAGAAAGGCCTGTACCATAAGACAGGCCAATGCCATCATCAACATATGGGGGATGAACCTCCATAGCACATTCTCACTCAAGTCATCTGCCAACTAGGTCTAAGCCTACCTTTAAACCAGTGCCCAAAGCAAAGGTAGACCAATGGCAGAATCTCCCCTATTCAGGGTGGATCGCCAGAGTCGCTACCTGTTAAAATATAATCTAACTCCTCTAGATCAAGAAAATTTCGGCAGCGCTTCCCGTAGGAAAAGTGCCTTTTTTGGATTTATATCAGCCCGAATATAAAAAGCAAAGATAATTTTAACTCTGGAAAGTCAATTTTTGTCTAACCCCCTGATTTAGTAGAAATTTGGGCGGCACTCCCTTTAGAAAGGGAGACTTCCCAGATTTACACTAAGTCAGATATGAACTCAAAAGACAACTCGAGTTCAACTTAGACAAGATTTAACTAACTCCTTAGTTTTGCAGAAATTTTGGCAGCATTCCCTTTAGAAAGGTGCTATTCCAAGATTTATACAAAGCTAAGTTCAGAATTTGAGAGCAACTTTGACTTCTCAAAGCCCAATTTTGTCTAACTCCCTGAATTAGCAAAAATTTGGGCAACACTCCCTTTAGAAAATGAGACTTTTCAAATTTTTACTAAGTCAGATACAAAGAAAAGACAAGCTGAACTTCGACAAGTTGAAATTTGACTAGCTCCTTGGATCTGTAGAAATCTCGGGAGCGCTTCCCGTAGAGAAAGTAACTTGTCAAAATTTATACGAAGCCAAGTATAAGAAAAGATCCCAGAAAATGTGCGAATTGATCTAAGTAAAAAAACTTAGCTTAGGAAATGCAGGAATTGAAACTAACTCCTATGGCTCTAGCACGTGGCGAGCGACTAAAGCAACTACCTATCAAACTGAAACTCAGACTAAGTAGTAGCCTCACTCAGCCACATGCAGGCCAAATCACAAAGGTAAGTACTCTCACCATCCCCAAGTTAACTTGGCAGACAGTAGTTCATAATCTTTCAATGCTTTAGCCTTTTATACCCAGCTTACATAAGCCATAGGTCAGGCCACCTGAACTTACAGAGCGCGCCCAACTTAGCCAGGCCTAAAGTCAGAATACCTAAACTTATAGAGCGTTCTGACTTAGCCAAGTATACACAAACAGAGGGCACAACTACTTTTCTCTTTCTTGGGCATATGACTAGACCATTCTAGTTGCCCTGAACTGTATAAAATATCCAAGTTGTATATACCTCTCTGAACTTAGTCTTCAGGGTGGGTGTAGGGTTGAGCCATTCATCTTCAAAACAAAGCTCAGTTGGCCCAAGTTACCTTCATCTATATTCTTAATTGTATTCTCTTCAATTTACGATAAGTTGTAGTCAGACCTTCCAATCTTATGGAACCCGTGTCTGACTAGCCTGTTTTAATAGGATAATAATAACGTATAGCCGATTTATAACCTTGGATTCCAACATGTGCGAGGCTTTGAGTCAGACCCCCTGAACTTACAGAAGGATCTAACTCTCTGCCAGATTCATTTCTCTCTGAATCTTCATGTGTGTGACATTGAGTCAACCCCCCTGAACTTACAGAAGGGTTTGCTCTTTGCCAAGTTCATTTCCTCAAAGTAAAACAGGAAGAGACTGAGCCACCTAAACTTATAGAATAGCTCAGCCCCCTCGTCCAGAAACAAAGAAACTTAAGAAAACCCAAGAAACAAGGCAACTCAGGGTACCTAAACTTATAGAGCACCCTGAGCTCCTGAAAATCAAATGCAATCAAACCCTCGCAAGTAAGAGCAGTCAGGACACCTAAACTTATAGAGCGTCCTGACCCTCCATGCAATTCATAGCGCTGGGTCTCCCCAAACTTATGAGGACATCCCAACCTCCAAAGCAATCAGACTCCCTAAACTTATAGAAGGGTCTGACGCTCCAATCAAAACCAAAATAAACAAGTCACTGGGTCTCCCCAAACTTATGGGGACTTCCCAGCCTTGATGACCCAGTCAACCTTCAACCAAAACAACCCTCCATCCTGCCTTTCCCCAGATGCAGTTCTTTTTGGTAATCTGAGTTCACACAATCAATAAAGCTGAAGCTGAACTTGAGCAGACTTTCCTTCGCTTAATCTTGTTCAGTATCCTGAAGTCAAACAAAAATCAAAATAGGGTTGCATACCATATACTCAGGCAACGATGCATTGGGGAATACAGATAGAGGTTATACCTGGGTTTATAGAGGGAATCACGGAATTACCACTCAGTTCCCTGCCTTCAGGACTCCTCATGAGCCCCGACAGAGCTCCCGCAATCGGTGGGGCAAACCTCCCACAGAGGCCTTGGCGCGGATTACGGGTTGCAATCCCGCCTGCCGCCTTCCTCTCAGAACCAAACTAGACTTAGAGTAAGAAGGGTAGAAGGAGAAAGTTCCAGACTCTCAGATCCAAAGAGGGTGCTCTCAGACTCGCGGGAGAGGGCCTTGAAACCTTTACGCGCCTGAGGGCCCCGCAATGGCAGCCAAACAGCAACCGCTTGGTCAGCCTGGAGTCAACCCGCCGACCTCACTCTCCTGACGAACCGCTACTTCACAACGGTAATCACTTCACAAAGCCCGATCTCTCCCACACCGTAGCATGCTGCAACACAGTCCAACTAGTCATGTAGCGTGCCGAGGTATACACAGGCACCGGTCAAGCGACTTTCGCACGCATTGCCACTCCGTACCGGTCGGCGGCTCACAATAGCAGCCCGACCACCCTTGATCACATTGCAATTCCGGCTTCCGGAATCATGGCATACCCAAACAGTGGTCGCGCACAGAACCAGCTGAGGCCAGCCAGTGGAAAGGCTCCACTCCCCAGTCGTCTGGCCGCCACTGCTGTAGCCCCAGCTTGAGCATAGTAGCCAAGCAGGCCGGTGCTCAGGCTACCACCGCACCGTTCGTCGCAGCCTGCAGACTGAAAGAACCTCAGCAGCGGCTCACAGCAGCCGGAAAGTTCGACAGCCGCGGCCTTCACCAACAACTCTCTTTAAGGAGTCGCGACGGGCAACGGTCTCTACCTGCCGAGGCAGCCAAAACGAGGGGCAGGCAAGACGATGGCGGCGTAGTTGTAAGTTCAACCCGGCGGTGAGCCCCCCCTCATACGGCCGCGACGACCATGGGTGCGACGATTTTGGCTTCACGGACTGTCCCTGCCTCTGACCAGTTGCGCTGGCCAAGAGAATGCCTCGACGAAATCCTTCAACGGATAGATTGTGCTTTCAGTCATGCGCGCAGAGGGACAACAGGAGGTTTCTTCCACCGACGGGATGAGCAATCCCGAATAAATCTACCGTCGAAACATGAAGTTGTGCATCGTGCCCCGCCCACGCTACCAGGTAAGCCTCCAACATGCAGTCGGGGTAGCCCGGTCACCCACCTTTCAGGTACGTAGTCCCCTCTCCTACTCTTCTTTTCCCCCCATCCTCTCCTCTCACTCACGCCTACGCACCGCGACTGCCCTCCCGCCGCTTTCTTCGCTAGGATGCGCAGAGTTGGAATGAACCTACCGCCAGGTGCCGGCCGAGTGCTTCAGCACTTCGAACTCCCCTTTCCCCTTACCGAATGTACCCGACACACTTTTCAGCCTAGGTTCACTCCCACTTCTATCTCCAAATCTACTAACCTTTTACTCAAACTAACCTTACCTTCTAACTCGCCCGGGGTTAAAACCCCTACCTCGAGCCTTTCCCCGCTCTATTTCGTTTTTTACTCCCCGTCACTCTTCTCCTCCGCAATAGCCCCGCGGACCTTCTGTTCTTACTAGCTCTTATTCTATTGACTGTCTTCTAAATCTAACCTTCCTATTCAACTCGTCCGGGGCAAGAACCCCGGGATCGCTCCTTTCCCCGTCCAAAACGGCTTACGACCGAGCAAGACCGGTGTCTCACAACATCACTCCTCCTCCGAACGCACCCCGACGAGAACCCAGCCCCGGTTCATTTAGTTTTCCGACTCCCTCCGCCTCAGTGCCCGTCGCCCCACTGCCTATCTAATGCTATCCGCTCCGCTTGTCCTCTCCGTGCACGCACCCGGTGCCTATCCCGTCCAAGCTCATTCAGTACTCTCTCCCTCGCCCTTCCTTCATCGCTCCTCTGCAGCGCCTGCACCTGTCCCATTCTCCCATCCGGGTTCACCCCGTTCAGCCCGTTGTCTCCACTCTCTGTCTCAGTGCCTGTTTGCCTCAGCGCTCCGCCCCCTCTTTGCTCGTTCGCGCCTGCGCCCTGCCTTCAGGCCGCGTCTCTCCGCTCGCTCCCACTTCCATCGTCCGACAGCAGCCACCGTAGTGGCCCGTCCGATATCCTCACTGCCCCCGCCTGTCTCCTTCTCACTCCGCATGCACCTAACGCGGGGATCCATCCCGGTTCATTCCCCTCCCATGCTGCACGCCGGCCCGACCGTCGCCCTGCAATCTGTTGCTCCGCTCCACTGTCCGCCTCCCTGCCCGCTTCGGCCTTCGGGCATACCGTAGACCTCCTTACACAGGGTGCTGAGGCAGCGCTTCCGCATGGCTTTTGCAGGAGTGAATGAGTAGCTGGGCGCTGCCTCTCAATTTATACTTCTAGAGCTCGCTGGCCCGCCTCTTGCTGCTAGCGCCCACCCCGCTGACGCACCGCACCGGCCAGCGCAACCTGGTTACGGCATCTCGACTGTTTTTCCGAGAAGGACTTCGAGGAAACCGGTTGCTGGCCGGTTCGATTAGCCTTCCGCCCCTCCTGCCTACACCGGCTCACTCCGCACCCGACACTATTCTTCACCGCGATTCATCCACCACTCTCACCACTCTGTCGGCCTCGCCTTCCTTCCCCCTGGTCCGACAGCCCCCGTCGCCCCACTGTGTTAGTGCCCGCCGCCCCTTCGGGCTCCCACCGGCCAAACTCTCTTCCAAACAACTGCCGCAGTACTAAGGGCTCGGCCTGCCGCGAGGCCTGAACATGGGCCTGTATTTCAACAGTTCACGGGTGTCCCCACTGAGCTCGGCCCTTAGGCCCTGGAAGTAACCACGGCCCCGCGTCTCACCCACGGCACCGCGTCTCAAGGCAAACGGGGCGCGGCCCCAGCACAACCACAAACAGTTTGTAATTGCATTTCAGGCAACCCTGCGGATATAACACATCCCATGCGACCCTATATCAACCCCGTATTGCGTCCAAAGCGGGACGCGGACAGGGGGGAAAATGACAAAAAGCACAAGAAAAATAAAGGATTAATAAATAAATAAAAACCGGGAAAAAAGGAGAGGAACTACAAACACCTCACCTCCCCCGTGGGCCGGGCCCGCCGCCGCGCCCACTAACAAAACGGAGGGGGATAGCCCCATCGGGCCCTCAACCCCTCAGGTTTTGCTCCACACTGCTCCGCTGGCCTCGATTCCTAAACCTCCGTATCGTCGACCCAATGCCGTAACCTATAGGGCTAAACCCAATCCTGAGGCCAATATCCGCGGAGTACCATATAAGGCGGTGCGGCGCTGCGCTCAGGGCCAGGGAAATTGGCCTGAGCCTCATCTCTGCCTACCACCGTGCGCGCGGCCGCCCAGCGTCTGCGCCGACTTACCAAAGCTGTACCACGGCCGCCACTCGCGCCACCCCGCGTGCCAAGACCTACCGCGGTCACACTGTCGCAGTCGCCGCCGCCGTCGAGGTCGTCCTCCGTACGCACGCGTACTTCAGTCAGCCGTACCAACCAGAGAAAAATATCCTTAAATCCTAGTCCAATCAGAAAGAAACAAAAATAAAAATAAAGATAAAAATATAGACGAACCGACCGGCGTCCGTGACGGCTTTATGATAGAAACGGAATCACGCGCGCCTCAAACCTGCGCGCCCACGCACCCTCCGCTTCTTAAAACCTATGGTCAACCTTTATTCGACGCACTGCCGTGACTTCCGCGGTCCTCTCAAAAATTCCAAACCGAAGTTACTTCCTGTCACTCGCAAAAAACAGGGCGGATACCCTTGTAAGGGTATTCGCACCGACAGCGGGGTGTGCAAAATTGTGAGTAAATTCTCGATTTATGCATGTCATCCTTGCGCAGGGGCCGTGCTAATCTTCTCTGTATCGTTCCAATTTTAACGGATGTCCCGAAGGACGCAATTTTTAATGCTTCATTTCCAGTGGCAGTGACGAAAAGGTCCCCAAAAAGATCAGGAATGTTGCTTAGGTTACTCATCATCAGGGAAAAGCAGTTAAAAAAAAAGAAAAAAGGGTTTGACCCATGAAAAAATAATTGCGCCAAACTGAATGCATGTTTCAATCAAATCTGGGGCCAGATCCCACTAGCAAGGAGGATTGGATTGAACGCCTTAATTTGGCCGCGTTTGTGGACAAGTGCAAAAAATCGAGATTGAACCCCTTTTCTACATCTCTGCCTAAAACACGCCCAAATTCAGGATCTTAATCCAATCCCCGTTGCTAGTGGGACCATGTTCCTGATGTGACCCAGTAGGAATGACGTTCCAGGGCCAGGTTTTTTTTTTTTTTTTTCCTGGTTTGTAAATTGAGGCTTGGGTGAACTGATGGTCTAAGTTTGTTCTGCAGGGGTTCCCAGCAGGCAAAATAGAGGTTTACCTGTTTCTATCTCTTGGGTGAAATCAAGTGTAAAAAATAGTGTAATTACCTAGGAAGTTTTTCATGCCCGGCCGGGCCTGGTACCCGGGTGTGCAAATTATGTATATATATGTATAAATATGTATATATATCGTCAAATATATACATATATACAGGATTGCCGGCGTTCGGGACGGGCCGAACGCCCGAACCGTAACGCCCGAACGTTCGGCACCCCCTCTCGACGCGTTCGGCTGAACGGCCGAACGCGAATCAAAAAAAAAAAAAAAAAAAAAAAAATCCAAAAAATCTGAAAAATATATATGTTATGCAAAAGAATAAACTAAACAACATTTGCCTCAACGTTGTATCCAAATTCTTTACCAAGTTGGAATAAAAATCAAATACTAAAAATAAATAATAATAATGAAAAGTAGAAAAATTAAAACGAGAATTAAATTATTGAGTGGGCGAGCACGTTTTTGACACCGCCATCTTTGGCGATTTTTCTTTTTGTTTTGGCTTTGACAAATGCCATGAAAATTTATATATGTGTATCTTACATAATAGAGAATCTACTAATAAAGTTTGAAAAAATAATAAATTGTTTTATGCCCCAAAATAAAGGAAAAACCAAAAGTGAAAAGAGAGAAAAAACAAATATGTGAGTGGGCAAGCAAGTTTTGACACCACCACCTTTGAGGATTTTTCATGTTTTTTTGGCTAAACAGAATGACTTCAAAATTAAGCAGGGGATACCTTACATCACAAAAAACTCACAAAAAAACATTCAGAAAAAAATAATAATATTTGGGTGCCGAAATTATTTTTTGCGGGGTCTGAACCCCTTCAAGTTCGGGCCCCGTACGGGGACCCGAACGCCCGAACGTTCGGGGGTCAGAAAAAAAGGGGTATAAATTAAGTTTTAAAGGGGCTAAGAGGGGTTAAAGGGGGGTCCTTCAGTGTGATTTTGTTATTTGCTTTTTTATCTGCGATTCGGTGAGGAGTTCTTTTTTTTTTTTTTTTTTTTTTTTTGTAAACAATGGCAGCCAAATGTCATATGATCCAGGCACTGCGGCCTGATTCATATGACGGCTACTTTAGAAGTTAGAACTATAAAAGCCGACAAAGGGACGGGTGAGACGACATAACATCAGAAACCCGAACACATACGGTCCCAGTTGCCACATGGCATACCGACAATCATCGCAGGGGACTTCAACGCGGCCCCGGACCGTAGCGTTGACAGGTGGAGGCTCCCCAACCCATGTCGAGGATACATAGAGGAGCACGAAGGAATCATTCGCAAACTCTGTGAAGAAGAGCATCTTTTTGACTCTTTCAGGCGACTACACCCACCCAGGAGGTTTTTCACCTGTATACGGAACAGTGGCACGCCAGCACAGTTCAGGTCAAGAATAGATCTCATACTTATGGCAGAGGACTTGGATAGGGCGCTGCAAGCCGCAGCCACCTTCTCGCTGAGCCCGTGGCCGAGGGCAGATCATAAAATGTGTGCAGTACTACTCAGGTTCCGCAAAAAAACAGACCCAGGCCCAGACTTTTATAAGCTCAATACATCACTCCTAAAACTGCGCCAATTCCGCTTCTATCTTAGAGACATATGGGATTACTGGCGTTCTACAAGGGACCAACATGCCTCATATATTTCATGGTTCAACAACGACTTGGCCTTCATGGCCAGAAAATGCAACGAATTTTCGAAAATACATGCCAAAGAAAAATACTCCCAGGCTACGTTGCCGAGCGTACACGTACGGGGCTTTTCTGTACGAAACGTACAAATAATATTTGTACGGGAACCTGTACGCCCCGTACGACCCGTACAAAAAAAAAAAAAGTCATCCAAAAAATACGAAAAAAAAAAAATGATGTAACATCCCAAAACAAGCAACATTTGCCTGAGCACCATCTGCAGATTCTTATTAGAATTGGAGAAAAAAAATAAAAACAGTAAAAAAAACTAAAAAAAGTTGTACGAGGCCTTGAGTACGAGTAGCGTACAAGAAATGAGTACAACTCGTACGCGTACGGGGGTGAGTACAAGTTGCAACGTAGCTCCCAGGAAATTGGTATTCAAGAGGAAATCCGCAACCTTGAATAGGAAACCAGTCTACCATTGCACCCTCACCCACAAACGGAATTAGCAGAAATACAAAGAAGCAACTCTTGGAATTTGCCCGCCAGAGATGGCAGGGCGCCATCATCAGAGGTAAGCTAACTAGGCATATCATGGAAGGTCAAATGGACGCATCATTTTTCGGCCTCGCACATACAAGAGCCAGAAGATCCGCTATAGAGGGCCTATACAATCCACGTAACGCGCAGGAGGTCACCTCTTACTCCTTGGCCTACGGGATGAAAGTGGCCAAGGACTTTTACAAGAAACTCTTCTCCTCGTCCTTCGCTGAGGAATCAAAGCAAAGCAGAGAAAACAAAGAACACAATATGGAGGAATTCCTGATCCCCCTCTCCCAAAGAATCACGCATGAACAACGTGAGGCCCTGGACCAACCACTAAGGAAAGAAGAGACCTGGAACGCGCTGATGCAGATGGAGGAAGACAAAACCCCAGGAGTAAACGGGCTACCCAAAAAATTATGGGAGGAAATGTGGACCCCCATATCGGAGGACTTGATGGAATTTTACAGGCAAGTAAAGGCCTCAGGGGACATGGGGGATGTGGTAGGCCAAGGAATCCTCACCCTGCTATATAAAAAAGGAGACAAAACGAACATAAGAAACTACCGCCCAATCACCCTCCTCACGGTGGTTTATAAGATGATGGCCAAGGCGGTGCCAAATAGGATGATACCAGTCTTGGAGGAGATAATCCACCCTGCACAGACTGGATTTATGTGCAATAGGAACATCCAAGACAATGTGCTGGTTATGATACCAGTCTTGTGTTCATTGATTTTGAAAAAGCTTACGACCTCGTAGACTGGGAATTCATGGACAAATGCTTGCAGAAAATGAACTTTGGCCCGGAATTCAGGGACTGGATTAAGATACTCCACCAAAATGCGACGATACGGGTACAGGTCAATGGGTTTCTAGTGCCGAAAATCAAACTCCAGCGCTCGGTGTGACAAGGTGACCCATTAACCCAAGGCTGGTGGATCCACTTCCACGATGTTCGTCCCCCAAAGCAACCCAAAGTTGACTGGAGACCGCTGGAAGAAAAAATCAGGGTCCCAGGGGTAGCCCTTTCAACTCACGGGCCTCCAATAGAAAATGACGAATGGATTACTAGGCCAGCCCTGGGAAAAATGCAGAACTGGAAGAACAAAAGGACTTCTATTTTTGGGAGGGCCTTAATTATCAACAACGTGGTACTGGCCTCCATTTGGTACAAATCAACTTTCTGGCACCTAAGGAAAGGCAGCATCAAGAACCTCAAGAAGCAACTGGCGGCATTCCTCTGGCGAGGGAATCATGAGCAACAAAATGTGATTAATAGGGTAGCATGGGACACACTGATTCAACCAAAAACCAAGGGAGGCCTAGGCTTGCTGGACCCCTCCCTGCAAGCCATCGCACTATCAATACAATGGATCAAAAGATTGATTGTTGGAGCTAATCCCCCATGGTGAGACCTGGCATTGGAACAAATCCGGAGATTGGCTCCCAGAACCGCAATCGCAGTGAACCCGCTCACATGGATTGAGGATAGGTATTGGACCATTCCCCGAGCCAACACCAACCCATGACAGGAGGGGCAGAGAGGAGCCGCCAGGCAAGATCTAGTAAACGATAAATTTTGGAGCAACCTAATCAAGAATTGGAGGAGGCTACCCATCCACGATAGGCCTCCCCCGAAACGGATGGCGGAGATCCTTCGGCAGCCCCTCTTTGGGAATAGGGCAATCACAGATAGACAAGGTAGTGTATTCGGCAACTCAGATCCCCATTGGGCCTCATGGGTCAGACATGGGATCCTCAGAGTAGGGGACATATGGGATGAAGAAAACAATGATTGGAAAACGGCCCAACAACTCAGGACCCGCCTGCCCTACGCTCACAAGCTGGAAGACACTCTGGATCAGCTAATATTCTCGATTTCCCTAGCATGGAGGATAACCTTGAGAAAAGGGAGATCATTACAGAAACAAGATTGGGTGGCAGTAAGGGTAGAGGACTTCCCATTGCAAATAGGGGTAGTGGTAGAGGCAAGACCGGATGAGGCAATGGTTAACCTTTTCGAAAGAAGAGGAGACGATAACCTGGTCAGATATCACCCAGACGCAGTCCAATGGCATGAAAATTCCAACCTCTACCGAATTCGGGTGCTGCAGAGCCATAAGGAAGGGAAGACACAATGGCGAGCTTATCGACCAGAAACCCCCCTATCCAGGCTAGCCATGGACCCTCTAGAATGACAATGGATAAGAGGACGAAAAGGGCAACCGGTTCATCTGCATGAATTAACAGTTCAAACCACCTACAGAATGCTCAGACCCCGGGTGGATGTGCAGACAGAGATAGGTGATAGATGGCAGAAAAGCCTTAACCTAAATAAAGACCGAATAAGAAGGCTGAAATGGTTCAGAGGGGTGAAGGAGAGACCGACAAAGTTCGCCTCTCTACAATGGCAAATAAGTCACAGATGCCTCCCCACAAATAATTGGATCATCCACAGGACGAACTTGGAACAAAGGGGGGAGGCTCTCCCATGGTGCAAACTCTGTAACGCAGGTTTTCTAGGGCGTAGAATATGTGAAACAATAGAATACATTTTTCTGCAATGCCCTAGGGCTGTCCTGCTGTGGCGATGGTGGGATCGTATCTGGTCACAACTGGGCACCGATGAGGAGTGGCCATGGAGATGGGAAGCTCTTCTATTAGGAGAGTTTGGAAAGCCACACACATCTAACCTGGCTAGTAATCTCTTCTCCATAGCCAGGAAGGCAATGATCTGGACGCTATGGTTAAGAAGGTGCATTTTTTTTATCAAGAGGGGGCCAGCATGGAGGAAGGGGAAGTGGCAGACACAGTTGAATAATTCATCGAAACCGAAATAAGAATGCATTGGAAAAGAGTGCAGGGAAAAATGGAAATCCTCACGCAAAAAGCAGATATCATTAAGGAAATCCAGAAATTCTGCGCAGAATGGCCTGGGGGGGAAAGGGGGGGTAGGCTGGAGGGATGAGGAGGGACAAGGGGACTTTACAAAGGACTACAAACTAAGATTCCATGATTGGCTCCAGCTCGACCCCAACATCCCTATGAAGAGCCCTGAGCAGTTCCCATACATGTTCCCTCCGCCAGCCACAGCAATTGTAGAAAGACAATGGTTTGGGCATCTGTAAGGAGGTGGTATGCTGGTAGAGGGTTAGATAAGTGCTGACAACATGCTACTTTCGGGCATTGGTAGAGGGTAAGATAAGTTTTGGTCTACATTCATTCTGTAAACTTTGCTGTAAGGGGACGCGGGAAGCAATGAGGAAAGATGGATTAGGGAGGAACAATTCCCTCAGCAGTAGAAGGTCTGGCACCTAATACAGGGCGAAGAGGTTTTTCCCCTTCTCAACAATCTGCGCAGCCAATCCTCTGGGAACCAGAGCAATCAATGCTGGCAGAATTTTTCTCAGGTACTTTTCAGACACCTTCCTGAATTTCTCTGTATAAGGGACGCTGGACCCGTTTTCCAGCAGGTGATGCTCCCCACCAATAGATGGAGTGGCCGCGTGAAGATCTACTAGGCAAGGCTGCTCTTATCACCTTGCCTAGTAGGTTTTTCGGAATCGCCATTAAAAAGAACTATAAAAGCCGAAAAACGGGTCCGACATCCCTTACATCATAGAAAAAGGTTCGACACACCCAGGCACATATCCTGTTCCATTTACCCTAATCTAATGTGCGAGTTATCCCTAATCTATCAGTATTCAATCCTAACACTGGTCACAGTCAGCAGTGAAAACTAAAAACTCAAAAAATCAGCAAACTCAACACAAAAACATAGACAAATGCAATGTCCCTAAGTCGTACTAAAACTCACATATGCAGACTCAGTGACCTAGGGAAGAAAACATAGAAGAAGGCATAAAACCAACAAGCAGAAGTTACTACAAAAAGGCAGCAACTGACCATGGTTTTAATCAGTACAAAAAAGCAGCAACTGACCATGGTTTTCATAGGAAGAAGGTAGAGAATTTCAGTTCCGGGTGCAGTGGAGGTTTTTGTGTTTTATTGCTTTCCTTTTCCAAACGGGTTTCATAAGACAAAGTTACCTTCAATTGAAGGCCAAATAACTCATGGAGTTTCATATAATGCAACTTTTCACGTAATTGTTTTGTTTCTGTCTGTATGACAATCAATTGTTTATGGATTTTCATTTCAAATTGTTCTCTAGACTTCTTATCAATATGAGGTCATCGTAACACTGTATATAACGTGCGTGTTTTTGGTAATCTAAGAGCTCGTGTCTTTCTCTGAATTTCAAAAGATTTGACAACGATCGCTATTTTTGCAGTCATTTGTTCAAGTATGTTTTTTGTTGGGCCGTCAGCAGTCCTGTGAAGGCCTGCCATTTGGTTACAAATCGCTTTAGCTGTGAAACCTTTGTTTTGTACTTTGCTAGTCCAGTCAGTGTGGATTGCCTGCTTGATCGAATACTTTATTTCTGCCGGAACCATTGGGGGCGTGATTCTCTCTCCCCTTCTGGTTGCTGAATTTCGAAGTGTCCATAATGTCCAGAGAATGGAGGCTCTCAAAGTTTCTTCTGCATAGCCAAGCTGTCCCGGTACTTCGTCTCGTTGCTGACCCTAGCAGCACAAAATCATCAGTCCATCTTTCAGCTGTTGCCGGCACCGACACTGATGAACTTCTCCACCATGCCCACAAAGGGCGGGTCAAGTCACAAAACAAACAGAAGTGTTGCAGGTCTTCCAATATCAATCCCGAACATAGCTTACAGCGAGGCGAGGCGAGGCCTTGTGCGTTCTTCTGGCACACCACATTGCTGTGGGAAGGGCTTGACGAGCAATCAACCAGAGGAGTCCTGAATGCTTCACCACTGACAAGTCCATTAACATTTTCCAAAAAGCTGGCAATGCAGCTGCTAGACGCGGCAAAGAATCCATTATCCAGTTTGTGGCCATCCATCTCCTGGCCACAATCCAGTTTACATCCAGTTTTCGCCTAGCAATTTGATACCCTATTCTAACTGTATAATCATACAGCGGTACATAAGCTCGTCTTTTGAGTGGGTGATCCCATTCCCAATTTCTTGGGTCTACTGGCAAGCTATAGGCCGGTACCGACAAGAAGTAGGGACGGCATTTGTCATTGGTTTCCAGCACACACGCAGGAATCAACTGGTCTAGTGAGGGAAAAGCTTTGTCGGGGCAGTGTCGTTGCATCACTGGGCCCAGAGTGGTGGCTGCATTCTCGGGTTGCCAGGCGGAAGCATCGATGACCTGTGCTGGTGAGATAGAATCCACCCTCCAGATGCAGTCAGAAATATCATGTTCTGCAGATCTATACCACATCCCTGTTGCAGGCTGTATTCCCAGCCGCAATATATCAACTCATTCCTGGGGCATCGCGTGTTGGAGCATCTGTAAGTGTTGTTGCTGGCGCCAGAGTCCCGTAAGTTTGGCACCGAGTTGGTCTTGTGGTTTCCAGTCCTTTGTCACCACATCCCAGATGTCTGCAAGAGTACCCACCCCTCATGACAACCAAGCATCCCCACAGGCTCCGACCCCAAAGCAGGAGAACGGGGTGCCTTGCAGGGATAAGACGTACGGGTTGTCAAAAAGCGGTTGGGTGAGCAGTCTTTCTGCAGACTTATCTGGCTGTTTCAAATGCGGTATGCAATTTTTCCATGCTGCCAAAATTCCACCCCACAATCCTTGTGGGAATTTCTTCGTTGAGTAGGGTGGTGTGAGAATTGCCAATTACAGGTAACGGCAGTCTTCCCAGCCCCAATGGTTTCGCAAAATAACCTCTGCCAATTGTCTCCATGCGGGAGACGGCCCTTCAAGGATGGCCCAGATTATCCATCTAACATCCAAAATCGACATTCCTCCTTGCCGTTTAGGTTGGGTCAGTACATCCCAGGCCACTTTTGGAAGGAAATTGGCCTCCCCTCCCTCCTCCTTCCAGATGTAATGTGTTAGGATGCGACGAATAACTTGCAGTGTAGGCACATCGAGTTGGTGGATGGCTCGCTGATACCAGATTGTTGATAATATTGCGTTGTTTATTACCAATCCTCTGCCTGTGAGACTGACCCCTCTAACTCGGAGCCATGGCCGAAGGGCTTTCCTCACGGTAGAGATTACTGGAGTCAAGTCCAACAATATTTGGGGTGAAAACATGACCCGGTGGCCTAGCAAAGTCTGTTGTTGAGTCGGCAGCACCACACGGAGGCCCCAATGATGAGGGGCTTGAACTCCCGAGGGGACGCAGATTTAGACCAATTGATTGTCGCTTGCGAAAGATGGCAAAATATGTGAACGTTTGTTGAAGTGCTTGGAACGCTGCATCATCTAGCGGGGGCAGTGCAACTGAGTCATCTGCAAAAGCCTCAGTTTTGAATCTGTCGCCAGAGGGTATCAGGAGTCCAGGCACATCAGGGTTTGCTCTGACCATCGCATGCATAACCTCGACATACAAAACATATAAGTAAGGCGCTACCAGGCATCCCTGTCGTACCGATCTAGTCAGGACATGGGGGTGGACAGCGCTCCATTAATGCATAAAGACGATGTTGATGTGACCCTCAGCCAAAAGTTGTTTGTATTGCAATGCTACACAACATTTTTTTTTCGGGAATTTTAGGACTTTYGTTTTTTTTTTTTTTTTTTTTTTTTTTTTGGCGCTGGGTCTMCCCAGATCCTTGCCCGGGGGTCATGCCCGGCCGGGCACCCGGGCGTGTATCCGGACACAAGTTGGGTGCCCTGGCGCCCGGAAAAACAACCTAGGTGATTACTAAGTATCTAGGCTTCCAGCCGGGCCGCTCGGGTCACCCTATGTTCCCGGGCGGCCCGGCCGTGCAAGGACTAGGGAAGGTCCCAGCCAAAAAAAAAAAAAAAAAAAAAACGAAAAAAAACTAGGCTACCAGAGTGGCCCGGGGTCACTTGCCCGGCCGGGCCAAAATAATAAAAATAAATAAAATATTTTTCAATTTTATTTTTTATTTTAAATTTGGTGAAGAATTTCGATGTGACCCTGAGGCAAAAGTTGTTCAATTTATTTTTCTGCATAACATAGTTTTTTTTCAGAATTTTTGGATTTTTTTTTCTTTTTTTTTTTTGGTGGGACCTTACCTGATCCTTGCACGGGCTGGCCACCCGGAGCCCGGGCGGCGCGGCTGGTAGCGTAGAAAAAAACACTATGTTATGCAGAAAAATAAACTGAACAACTTTTGCTTCAGCGTCACATCGAAATTCTTTACCAAATTTAAAATAAAAACTTCAATTAAAAAATAATTTTATTTTTTTTCTTTTTGGCCCGGCTGGGCAAGTGGACCTGGGCCACTCTGGTAACCTAGCTAATTATGTAATAGCTACCTGGTTGCAATCAGATTCGCTTTCTTCTTCACTTCACATGCATACAAACAGATGGCAGTCCACACTGACGTTGGGCGCCCACACAAAGCTGAGAGATATTCAAGCCGAAGACACAGTTCAGTTACAAACTTGCTTCAATCCAACTATGGCGCCTGAGCGCTGGCACATCCCTCTTCACCCCAACTGTTCACATGCACTTCACACCGGATCTCCCTGGATATCCCACGCACACAACTCAGTACAGAACATACACACACACTGATCTCTATCACTAAGCTACAGCGGCTATGGCCGCCCTACCACTGCTGGCTGTGGACGAACTATCTCCCTTCAGCCCACTTCAACTTCGGCCATCTGCAGACCACCTCGCACAAGATGCTATGGCAGCGCTTCCGCATGGCTCACACAGGCATGAATGAATGGCTGGACAGTGCCTCTTGATTTATACTTCTGTAAGTCGTTGGTCTGCCCTTTTCCACCGGGCCCCACACAGTCCCACATGGTACTTGCTGACTGGACAAAGTGAGACTGGGACTGGGTACCGCTGACTAAGCGAAGTTGGACTCACCATTTGCCCACTCGCCTCTGGTCTGCTGTGAGTAATGTGAGAAAAACTCGAAAGGCCACTTGCGGACCTTCCGGAAGTCTGTGGACTTGGCCTTTCGGGACTGTAGCAGCTACGACCTTGACCTTTTAGGACTGTAGCGGCTACGGCCTCTACACAGCTATGACCCCTACTCGACAGACCTACAGATCGAACCCCTACAGCTACACAGGCCTACGGCAGACAACAGTCAACTACCAAAACACAGGTCACGGTTTCAAACACACAGGGGTCGACTCGATACTGTACATGGGTGTGGTAAGTTCTAGGGATCGAGCCCTGGGATCTGCAGCTGCTACTGCCAAGGTGAAAACTATTTCACTCCCGCCGGCCTAAATTCGAGGTCCCCCGAGAATAGTTCAGTCTAAGGTTGGACCTTTACCTTTCTTATCTCTCTCATAGGCTCGAACTACATCGGGAGCGGTCTCAAGAAGTTCTGTTCGTGTAAACCAGCAGTCATTCTCTGGTTCCTGGAAAGCGAACCCAACCTTATACTGTTTTTGTGGACGACCTCTACCTCCTGTTCTAAAGACATCCTCACCTACAATGCCGTCAATGTCGTACCTTCCATCCATGTTCGGAGGAATCATCGATCTCCGTGATAGAGTGCAACAACTTTGACGCATAAAAAACTGGGTAGGTGTGGCGGTGTGCTGGAATCTCTATGGTGTAGGACGGTCCATCCTGTCCGCCCTTGACTTCCAAGACAGGCCACGGTCCTGTATATGCAAGTAACAGTTTCTGCGAGATGTTTTCCTTAGGAGCAAACTCTTTTGACTTAACCCAGACTATGTCACCTACTTAGAACTGCGATGGGTGACGATGCTTATTGGCTTGCTCTATCGTTCTATGCTGGGCCTTCCTCCGGTTCTCTACTACGGTAGCAATCTCTTTTTCATGGTGTATCACAAACTCCCTAGTTCCGGGTGGTAGCCTCTGAATCTGATCCCGGTTGAGTCCCTCAAATGGTCTACGCGGTCTAAAGGACTTATGCAATTCGTTGGGAGTGCGACAAGTGGCTAAATGCACACTGTTATTGTAGGCACTGACTACCTTTGGGAGCATCTCATCCCAGTTGACTTGGTCGGCTCTAATGTACATTCTCATAACTTGCTGCAAAACTTTATTCATTTGTTCAGTCTGACCGTTGGTCTCTGGATGTCGGCCAGAGGACATTAGCAACTTAGAGCCGTAGACTCTCATCAATTCCTGCCAGTCCTGACTAGTGAACCTAGTATCTCTGTCACTAACTATGGACAGCGGCACACCATGTTCGCTGACTCAATGATCGAAAAACTTCTGTATTATTAAATTTGTACGTGCCTCAGAAGGCAAAGGAACAAACACTGCATACTTACTAAATCTATCAACTATAACCATGACTTGGCTCTCGCCATGCCTACTCCTGACCTTAGCATCCATAAAGTCAATGGACATAGAGTCTTCGGGTCCGTTGGGAATAGGCAAGGGTCTGAGAAGAGGGAACGCATAAGCGGTCAGCTACATTAGTCTTCTTGAATAGTAATCCATTTGTAGTGCGGTAGTCTGGCTCAGATTCTGGAGACTCTTTAACTCTCTTGAGGAGATCACTATAAATAGGATCCTGCGCATAGGCTTCCTTAACTTTCTGCTGCAGGTCTTGCCCTATATCCAAATAGTGAACTATCGCTCCAAAGTAATCAGCTCTCCTACTTAGAGCGTCCGCAACTACATTATACTTCCCTTTAACTGGCTTGAGCTCGAAGTCAACTGATCTATTTCGGCGGCCCAACTAGTAAGCTTAGGTGTCATCTTGGTCTGCGTCTTCAGCCATCTCAGCGTCTCGTGGCCTGAATATACCATGAAGTGCCTCCCAAGCAAGTAGTGTTTCCAATGGTCTAGTGCTTGCCTGAGAGCGTAAAGCTCCCTCTCATAGGTTGATGTCGCTACCTTCTCTAAAGTCATCCTAGCAGACGTGAACTCTACATATAGCCATTGCCATCGTCTTGTTGTAAGACAACACCTATGCCATACTGACTCACGTCAGTAGTAACAACGAAAGGCAGGGACGTATCGGCCACCTTGAGGACTGGATATTCTATCAAAGCCCGCTTCAACTTCTTCAAGGCCGACGTACAGTCTTTGTCCCACTTCCAGATTGCTTCTTTCTTTAGCAACCTGCGAAGGGTGCAACGATGGTGGAAAAGTTTCTTACGAACTTCCTATAGTAGTTGGCTAAGCCTAGAAACGACCGCAACTCTGTCAATGTGCGGGGCATCGGCCAATCTCTAATCGTTGCTATCTTACTGTCCTCAGGTTTGATACCATCTTCCTCTAAGACGTGGCCCAAGTACAAAACTTGCATCTTGGCCCACTCGCACTTCTTCGCGTTAATCTTGAAGTTAGCTTCCCTCAGCTTCTCCAAGACTTGCCTCAGATGGCCCTCATGCTACTGGAGGGTCTTACTAAAGACTAGGATGCCATCGAAGTACACCACTATAAGCCGATCTAGCCACGGTCTAAACAAATCATTCATACAACGCTGAAATGTAGTTGGCGCGTTGGTTAGTCCAAAGGGCATTACTATAAACTCATGGTGCCCTTATCTGGTCTTGAACGCTGTCTTGTGCTGATCATCAGGATGGACCTCTATCTGATGAAAGAATGGCTTCAAGTCTATCTTGGAGAAGTATTTGCAGCCCTGCACCCGATCTAACAGATCATCTATACGGGGCAGTGGTTCTGCATTCTTCATTGTGATGGCTTTAAGACCCCTGTAGTCAATACACATTCTTAGCTCTCCCTCTTTTTTGGGGACGAACAGAACAGGCGCTCCAAAAGGAGATGAACTAGGGCTAATCCAACCCTTTTCCAGGAGCTCGTCTAACTGCTTGTGAAACTCCTCTAACTCCCTTGGGGACATTCTATAAATAGCTCCCTTAGGAGTTCTACTGCCAGGCTCTATCTCAATACGATGCTGGATAGGCCGTTGCACTACCCTTGTAGGCGGCTTAGCTAAGTCTGTATACTCATCCAACAACTTGGCAATAACTGGGTCAATGGGTTTCTCTTTCCTAGGCTCAGTGACAGGCCTAACATAGGCTATGAAAACATGTTTTTCTAATTGCTCCTTTCTGACTAGTCGCACGAACGGGGGAGCACTGAGGCAGCAATGTGCTAAGGTATTATCTACCCCCGACACATGAAACAGACGAGCAATCTTAACTTCACCTGATGGGCTAGGAACTCTACACTCGTGCTCTCTCAAGTGGAGTGTGGCTCTTGCTGCCTCTCCCAGTCCATTCCTAGGACTATGTCAAATGAGAGGCTATCTTCTACAAGGAGAGTCAGCGAAAGTACGCCTGGACTCCCTCTACATATTCCTCGACTCGCATAGTGCGATTGTCTGCGAGGATGCTGACTATAGGGTCTTCTAACTTCTGGACCTTTAGATTCAACTTTAACTTCTGTAGCGCTTTCCTACTAATATAGTTGCGAGTTGCCCCACTATCTATAAGGGCCCCCACTCGTCCTCTAAAAATTGCTACATTTACTAACACTAGTTCTCCTTTCGCATCATTCTTCATCTTGGCCCATGCAAGCATTCTCTCCTTCAATTCTTCTGCCACGCCTGTGAGGGAAGTGCCTAGAGAGACCCTAACGCAAGCAGTCTCTGGACAACTTTCTAGGTACTGGCCAGCAACCTCTGCCATAGACACATGTGGTTTGGGAGTTTCTGTGTGGTGCGCGCACTCTTCTCCACATGGTCTAGGGGTAAGGGCAGTTGCGACCCCTACCGGTGGTTGCCTTTTGCTATATGTGCAGCATACCGGGCCTCTCTATATTTGGGGCAGTATTTTATAATGTGCCCCAGATCACCACAATAAAATGCAATGATCCTGGTCTTTTCTCTTCTGCCATACTTTCTGATGTAGGCCCAAATCTTCCCAGGGTCTGCCTTGTGGCCAGCCAGGGTGCCGACTGGAACGCAGACGATCTGGCGGGGGACCTTGACCCCTACCTCCCTCTTGGTGGTTTCCTCTACCACCAACCCCCTGAGCGCCCTGTCCTCAACCACGAGAGGCCCGACCCCCTTGGCCGCGGCCTCCTCCTCTTCCTTGCGGCCTCCCCCCGGCCGCAACGACAATATAAGTCCTTCCTTGGCTCACGCTAGTGTCATCCTCTTCGAGGCCCCACTCTATCGGACTATAAGGGACCTCCTCCATACCACCCTCATCCAATGAAGAATCAGGTGATCCTTGCCCTTAACCTGACCTGAGATGGTACGGTCCTTCCACTTTTTCCCCTTATCAAGGTCCTTATGCCAGAGTGGAAACTGCCATGGACTGTGCCTCAAATGCTACTACTTCCCTACTCAGGTCATGGAAGACTCCCTACTTTTTTCAAAGAAGTGCCCGCGCAAAGGCTCGGGCATGGCACGATAGAATAGGTTGACCAATTGGGTCTCAATGACCCCATGGTCAGGGACAACAATCAACTCATCCATAACGCTCTTAAGTGCCCTAGCACTCCTCCATTGACGGGAATGGATGGTCTGCAGTTTGTCAGAGGCTCTAACACTTTGCGACGTCTGCGAACCTCTCACGCAATAACTTAAAGAAGTCACTCAGGGGGGTGATCAGGGAATAGCCAACCATATCATTCTCACATTTAGCAGCGAGGGCAAGTGACCTGGCGAAGCTAGCTGCTTCGTCTCTAAGGGCATGGAAAGCAATGAGGACATGTTCCTCAGGGGCTATCTTCTGCAAGTGAACATAAGAGTTCACGTTTGCCTCCCAATTATCGAAGTTCTCCTCCTTCTTCTCGCTGTAGGAGTCAGGAAACTTGACCTTAACTGGCTCTCTACAGGGGCGAATTTCCTCTTCCCTTGGAGCAGCAAGTTTGGTGCCTTCTATTGCGCCTGAACAAAATCGCTTCGTGTTCTCTAGCCTCGCCTTCATTTCTAAGCCCACGTGCGTTATCATTTCGCGGGCGAATTCTCTAAACCCCAACTGTATGGATCACAGTGCTACATCTTGGCCCCTTACAAATTGATATTGCTCTGCATGGGCCCCCACCAAGAGTTCTATATTCCTGGCCATAACCTCCATCTTTCCCTGCCACTCCGGCTGCACCTCCATCTGCGCCCTTTGCTCCTTCGCTACCTCCAACTCCTTTGCTGCCTTACTCACCTCCTCCATTCTTTTCTTCTTCTCCCTGGTCAGACGCAACTTCCACTCCCAACTTCCTCTCAACTTCTTCTCCTCCTCTATAATATGACGTTTTAAGGGATCCTCTTCTGCTTCTAACTCCTGAATTATCACCTCCTGTTCTGCCCTGGAGACATATAGCATCGCTTCTTCTTCTTCCCCCAGGGACAGATTAGCAACCCGCTTTGAAATCTTCTTCTCCATCCATGGGTCCTCCTTCTTCATGCCACTGGTCTCCCCTCTCTCTCTTGTGACCGTTCTGACTAAAGGGATTTCTTCCTCTACTTCCTCCTCCACTTCTTCTTCTTCTACTGCCTTTAGCTTTTCTTCTTCTTCTCTTTGCAGCTTCTCCATCTCCTCCTGCAACTTCTTTTTCTTCGCCGCCTGCTCCTCCAGGAAGGCCAACTTCTTGGCTTGCTTAATCAACTCCTTCTTGGCCTCCTCTTTTCTCTCTTTCAGGACAGCGGCGGCTTGCTCTTCTTGAGCCTTAGTGTCCGGGGTGGTGCTCTTACCACTACGCAGGTCAACCATGGTGTCAGATGTACAACCGAGTGATTCCACTCCTCACCACTTAGACTTCCACCCCCTAACCGACTTAACTGACTGACTGACTCTTCTAAGGACCACATAGCCTTACCCTTCGATCCGGCCAAGTTACCACGGCTCAAGGAAGCTTTCGCCACCACTGTCCTTTACAAACCAGACCCAGATGCCCTGCACCTGCGGTCAATCCCACTGGGCTTTCTCTCCGGTTCAGGACCCTGTAAACTAGGGTCTCTAGCCTGGACCTATTACTAAGATGTCACTACAGGACGTCAGCGCTGGTCAGGAGGCATTTAAGGAGATCCCCCATAACTCCTCAGGAATTGTTTAACGTCGCAAATAGGACGACGCGATCAACAAGTCCTCTCAACACTTAGACAGCTGGTTGTGCAGCCCACAACTCGGATTTTGGGCATACCATGCCACACTAAGCACCCCGCCGATCTGTACCGGTCCTTGGGAGGGTTTGTCCTCCGGGTCAGTCAGTCATCAGACGCGGCCTTTAGCCCTACTCAGCCCGTGTGGGTTTGGTCAACACAGCTCTACGACCTCATACACAGAGTTCCTATCACCTGACAGAAGAGATTGAATGCAGAAAGAAGAGACAAACAGACTCAGCAAGTACCATAGGGTGAGTGCACATCCATAGGGCGAGGGGATATAGGCTGAAGGCTTGGTGAGAGTATGCCAACTCCAGCTTCGTCAATTTCGTGGTCAACAGCTCCGGTCAACGCCCTAGTCAACACCTTGATCAACGCTGGTCAACGTCCCGGTCAACTCCTCGGTGGTAAACTCCCGGTCAACGTTGGTAAACACCCTGGTCAACGTCAACGAATGCCTTGGTCAACGTTGGGTATGGCTGTCAACCCTCTCCCTCTCACCTTCTTTCACCTTCCTCCTTCCTCCTCCTTCACTCTCGGCTATGGCTTCTCTCTCATCCCTCGTCTCTTTCTTCTTCACCCCCGTCTTCATCTCTACTTCCTTTCTCTTCTTCGGCTATGGCTTCTCTCTCCTTTGTCTCTCCCTCCTCTTTCACCAGGTCTTCTCTCTCCTTCGTTCACTCCGTGTCCGAGCTTGGCGGCTATGGCCGCCACCTTCTTTCTTGGACTGCACAACAATCTTGTATCGCTTCTCTCTCTCTCTCTCTCTCTCTCTCTCTCTCTCTCTCTCTCTCTCTCTCTCTCTCTCTCTCTCTCTATATATATATATATATATATATATATTGTCAAATAGAACTGCCCGGTAAACCTTAGGCAGAGAGGGAGAAGAGGACAACAAACGAGGGGCTGTATATATATATATATATATATATATATTCTATTTGACGATATATATATATATATATATATATATTCGTCGTTGTCTTCTTTGCAGGTACGTGGCACCTCTTTCCGCAGCGCAGCTATGGCGGACTCTTCTTCTTCGGCGCACTTCTACTATGGCGCGTGGAACAGCGGGAACCTGCTCCGATACCAATGCAATCAGACTCGCTTTCTTCTTCACTTCGTATGCATACAAACAGATGGCAGTCCACACTGGCGCTGGGCGCCCACACAAAGCTGAGAGATATTCAAGCCGAAGACACAGTTCAGTTACAAACTCGCTTCAATCCAACTATGGCGCCTGAGCGCCGGCACATCCCTCTTCACCCCAACTGTTCACATGCACTTCACACCGAATCTCCCTGGATATCCCACGCACACAACTCAGTACAGAAATGCTACAGAACGTGTTGTGGCGCTCGTCTACAAACTACGAAAATGCTACGAGAACTGGAGCATGGCTGATAACGAGGAAGGCAGAAACTGCTGAGAACGGCGGCAAAATGGTCATGGCCTGAGCCACACGTACCTACATGCGGTGTGACTCATTCACGCCCTGACATTTGCTTCAATTTCTCGTGATTTTTTAATCTTTGGGTTTGTCCTTTGTAGCAGGGCCAGCCCTCAACTGGTCGTGTGTTTTTTGTTTTTTGTTTTCGGTATCTAAGGACTCGACCTGCGCCCTGGCCCAGGCCGATTGCCTAGTAACGTTTTGTGTTTAGCAGGAAAGCCTACTCATTACAGGTCTGGCTCACAGGGGACTTACTACGTCAGGCCCAGGCCGATTGCCTAATAACGTTTTGTGATTAGAGCGGGAAAGCCTACTCATTACAGGTCTGACTCACAGGGGACTTACAACGTCAGGTTCTTGGAGGCATTTTTTGGTCCCTCGGGACTGCCCGTAGTAAAGTCGATGAAACGAATACGAACCGAGTATTTATTGAAGGGAGCATTCGCTCTAACGCAGACTGAGTAGCATGGAGGAGAAGGTCTGTAGCATGGGGAGTGCCCATGTTCTAATGTAATGCGGTTATGCTGCGATAATAAACCTCTGACTGCATTATATTTTTCTCTCTCTTTTATCTCAGTACAGAACATACACACATACTGATCTCTATCACTAAGCTACAGCGGCTATGGCCGCCCTACTACTGCTGGCGATGGACGAACTATCTCCCTTCAGCCCACTTCAACTTCGGGCATCTGCAGACGGGCATCTGCAGACCACCTCGCACAAGACACTATGGCAGCACTTCCGCATGGCTCACACAGGAATGAATGAATGGCTGGACGCTGCCTCTTGATTTATACTTCTGTAAGTCGTTGGTCTGCCCTTTTCCACTGGGCCCCTGGTGCACACAGTCCCACATGGTACTTGCTGACTGGACAAAGTGAGACTGGGACTGGGTACCGCTGACTAAGCGAAGTTGGACTCACCACTTGCCCACTTGCCTCTGGTCTGCTGTGAGTAACGTGAGAAAAACTCGAAAGGCCACTTGCGGACCTTCCGGAAGTCTGTGGACTTGGCCTTTCGGGACTGTAGCAGCTACGACCTTGACCTTTCAGGACTTCAGCTGCTACGGCCTCTACACAACTATGACCCCTACTCGACAGACCTACAGATCGAACCCCTACAGCTACACAGGCCTACGGCAGACAACAGTCAACTACCAAAACACAGGTCACGGATTCAAACACACAGGGATCGACTCGATACTGTACATGGGTGTGGTAAGTTCTCGGGACCGAGCCCTGGGATCTGCAGCTGCTACTGCCAAGGTGAAAACCGTTTCACGGTAGTGCAGAGGAAAAAAAAAAAAAAAAAGAGCTCATGCAAGGGAAATAGAGACTCGTCTGTTACACACACAAAGCACTAGTACACCACACATAGGCCCACGTCAGCATGAAACCTGTACCCCTTCGGAGGCCGCCGATTCTCTTTTTCAACTGCGCCCCGGGCCACTCGGCGCCTCCGAGTTTTGCTTGTGGCAACAAAAACTTTCTGCAAGGCTGGGGCCGTGTACTAGCGGTTTAAGAGCCTGAGGCCACACTCACTCCAGGACTTTTCCTAAATGTAGCTAACTGCAATTACGGCTAGGTGCGCATTAATCTTACCTATATCACATCAAGAGCTTAGTAGAAAAAGTCCTAGTGTGAGTGAGTATGCCCTAAGAGAGAGGCAGGGAAGAGAAGATTTTTTTTTTTTTTATCATCCCCTTCGGTGCTAGTGGTGCTGATAAGAGCAGACACCACTAGCACCGTTGGAGAGGCTCCATCTATCGGTGGGGAGCATCACCTGCTGGAAAGCGGGTCCAGTGTCCCATTTACAGAATGGCCTTGGATGGTATCAGAACAGGAATCTTGAGAGGTACCTGCCAGCATTGATTCCTCTGGAGTCCAGAGGATTGACTGAGCAGGTCATTGGAAGGAGGGGAGAGAACCTCTTCGCCCTATGCCAGGCGCCAGATATCCGCTATTACCCGCTAGTTCCTTCCTCCCCCCTTTTGTCCACTCAGACAGTACTATAGATGAGGAAACTAGACTTTTTAAGATGGCTGTATACAGCATTGTAGAATCAGTACTTCCGCCTTGACCGCTTCGGCAGTGATCCTTTTCTCTCTTCCCCAAACAGACTGCTTCGTCGACCACCGCCATTGTCCATAGTCTTCCGCCTCGTGTCTGCGGGGATCGTCCACCCCCAGGGGGCACCAGGGGCGGATTCTGCCGTCTGAGGTCGACTCATCAAAGAGAAGCCTGAAATCTCTGCAGGGTTCTTGCTCTTGCTCTGTCCCACTGTTCCGATCCCCTCCCCACTGTACCTGAGCAATCCATCCCCCTCGGTTCCCTCCCAGCCACTTTGCGCAAAAGTTTGTGATTGCTCGCTTGATGTCCTGGCTACTGCGAAAGATGTCCAGTTGTGTTTTGAGAGCTTGCCATTTGCGTATGAGCTCCAACTGGATCTGCTCTTTGATCCGTTCTCCCCGTTCTACCCTGACCCCTTCCATTGCTAGTAGGCAGCGCTGCCACCAGAGGGCCCAGAGGACCGATCTTCTGCCTAGTCTATACATGTTTTCTGTGAATCAGGAGGATTGAGCCATAGCTGGGCTGCGTCCTGTCAATATCGCCTGCCAGGACCATGGCCAGGGGGTATCTGGCAACATTTTACGCCATATACGGTCCCACCACCGCCATGTCAGCAGCGCCACCGGGCATTGGATGAAGACATGCTCGATGGTCTCATTCCACTTGCGTGAGGGGAAGGCTGTTAGGCATCACTGGCACCAGGGTGTTGCAACCCCCTTTTGTTCCAGGCTTGTGTGGTCGACATGCCAAACATTGGTTGGAGGCAGCGGTGGGCGATCTGCCACTGCAAAGCTGTAACCTTGGCTGGTCTAATCTTGTTGTCGGTAAACCATCAAATTGGTGTGATAAGGGAGCGATCTACATTGAGGTGTTTGGCCCACCGGTCATTTAGCAGGTCGCGCAGCGGTCGTTTGGGGCGGAGCATTCTGTACGTGGATTTGACCGACAGGCTGTGGAGGTAGATCCTTTTGTTGGTAGTTCGTATCGCTCTTCCGCCAATCTTCCTTTGCCATTCTTGAGGGTCGAAGGCAAGTTCATGAATGGGAGTGTGGGGCAGAAAAACCGTGCTGTCTTCTCCTTTCCCTAACACGCGCACTCGGAAGACCTCGATTTTGTCCCTCCATTCCATAGGACTCCGGGATCATTTTAGCGAGTTTCGCGGGCCTATCGCGTAGTATTCCACCAACGCATCAGAGGTTCTGACCACGTGGATTCGGCCAATCCTACCTTCTTAACCCGAAAAAAGCGTACGTATGTTCTATTTGAATTACCTCTGGAAATCGGGTTTTCAGAAATCGTTTGTTTTTCCCCGAATAGAACGTACGTACGTAGTATTCGAATACAACGTACGTATGTTGTATTCGAATTTTTGGAACTTTGATTTTTCAAAAGTAATAAAAAAAATCCGAGAAAAATAAAATGTTATACAACAATGCAATACAAACAGCGTTTGCCTGAGGGTCTTATCGAAATTCACGAGAAAACTCGAGAAAAAAATAAAAACGAGGATGAAAATGTTTTTTACTGATTTTTTCAGAATTTCGATTAAAAAAAAAAACTTCAGTAAAAAATCTGAAAAAAAAGTATGTTGTACAACATTGCAATGCAAACAACTTTTGCCTGAGGGTCTTGACGAAATTCCCAAACAAATTTGAGATAAAAATAAAAACAATGGCGGTACTACAGGCTTCTGAAAAGTTGTACCCTAAAACTCGTTCTATAACGTACGTACATTGTATTCGAATACAACGTACCCCGTACGTTGTATTCGTACACAAGGTACGTACATTTTTTTCGGGTTAAGAAGGTAGTCTGGTCCCCTAAAACCCCAATCCAGTCTCCTTCCTGTAGTGTGGGTCCCCCCGCCTGAGTAGCACAGAGAGAGACAGAGCAGACTAGGCAGCACGCAGAGATTCAGCACGCTCCACTGTGAACTCCCGTGGAACACTTTCGAGGAACACACATGAATTGAGAACAGAAGGAATTAGGGGGGGCAAGAGGAAAAGGAGGAATGAATAGTACACCAGCTGCATCGCTGAGGGTATACTCACACAAGGGGCTTTTTGGCAAAATACGAAAATTTCCGATGGTTTTGCAGTCACACCGTGCCGCGCCCCCCCCCGTGTGGCAAATGTCAGTCGCCTGCAGGGACCCTCCCAATTGCGATTTTGCTGGTGAGTGAATATGAGTATCAAATTTTGCGTAAATGCAAAAAAAAAAAGCCCTTGTGCGAGTATGCCCTGAGAGTGCTTAAGAAACTTTGAATGCTTTTGAAATTTGAATCTATGGTTTTAATTTATTTTTTTTTTAACAAAAAAGGGGGAGCTTTTTCAATTACAAGCTATGGTGTTAATTCTACTCTCTAGGAACAAAAAAAGTACCTCAAAGACTGGATAAAAAAGTTCCACCTCTCCTAGCAAGGACACTGGGTTAATTAAAAAAAGAAAAGAACAAAAGCAGTGATCCAACTCAAGAGTGAGTGTCATACATAATCACTGGATGATTTCAACTGAGGCCTTCCTCCTTCGCGTCGAAGGACAAAAAGAATTGAAGTTAATAAAGTAGGCATTGTGGTAAAAAAGGAGAAGCTAGTTTTTGGAGAGTCTCTAGATCTCAATCGAAGAGTCGAACAAGAATGAATACCACAGAGCCCCAGCCAACTAGCCTAAGGTTACCATGATCACAACGATTGGGAGTCTAGAGGCTCAAATAAAGACCAGACACATATGAACTGAGTAACTTCGGCTCCTTGTAAATTACGTAAAGGGACGCTGGTGCAGCTCCCCACCAATGGAACGGAGGCATCTATAAGCGGGAACTGTTAGAAGGGGTGTCTGCTCATATCAGCACCCCCCTACACCCGTCGTCGATGTTTAACACACACACACACACACACACACACACACACACACACACACACACACACGCACACACACACACACACGCACACACACACACACGCACGCACACACACACACACACACAACACACCACACACACACACCACACACACACACACACACACTACACACACCACACACACACCACACACACATCAGCCCTCCGCACAATCAAATGCAGACCGCCCGCCCCCCCCTGTTATCCATGCTGAAATGGCAGACGCTAATGTCGATACGCCAACTCAGCCAGAGATCATGCCAGCCGCAGTAAACAATGTGAATGTTACTGAAATGGCAGTAAGGGATGAAGGCCAGCGTCCTACCAATACAACGACTGTTGTTGTTGCTGCTGCTGCTGAAGCTACACCACCTCCTCCTCTGCCACTGCTGCCACCGCCGCCGCCACCACCACCACCACCACCGCCATCACTGCCGTCATTATCAGCAGCACCACCACCATCATCACCGCCACTCCCACCGACGTCCTCTGTTGCAGCATCCTCTCAGTCATCTGCATCATCTTCTTCTTCCTCTTCCCCAACTTCTTCCTCTACTTCCTCATCATCGACCTCCTCATCATCAACGCACTCATGGTCAGATCGGTCGTCACAAAGGCCCTGTCGGCCGAGGTATCCGTAGTTAGATCGATCGCTACAGATGCCTCTTCGGTGGAGACGTTCCCCGTCTCCACAACAGCCTACAAGACAGCGGCCTCGTTTGTTGTTGAATGGCATGATCACCGCGCCCCCTGCAGGGTTAGAGATCTGCTCCGACGACATGCTCGCAACCGTACGGAGCGACATCGTCGCTTTCAGTATACACTTGCGAGGAATAGTGCACATCGAGTCCGATGTCCGCAATGTGGCGATGATTTCTTCAGTGCTGCAGGCTTACGAGTGCACCAGACACGAGGTGCAGCTACCCGTGCAGCGTTTGCACGACTAGCAGCTGCCTTAAGCACAAGTGAGGCTGATCAGCTTCCGATTCCCACATCTGGTCCACCAAGTTCTCACCCACCTGACCCGCCCCTCTCTCATCCACCTAGCCCCACTCGCTCTCCTACCCCAAATGACAATGACCCGTCTCCTGATTACCTGACGGAGCCCCCGGTTGAAGATCATCTCTCTCCGGAGCACATACCGGAGCCAATTGGTCAAGACCACAACGAGTCTCCGCCACGTGGGCAACCTGCAGAATCGAACGAGGATCCCCCTCCCGTAAACGGATCCCCCATGCAACCTGCGGAATCAGAGGGCGCTGTGTGTATTATGCCATTAATGTATGTCTCCTTGCTTACAATTGTAATCCTTATACTGTTGCTGATTTCGCAGACGTTGTTGGCTGGATAGAAGAAGAGCACCGTGCCGTCTGCCCAGAAGGCGACAGCGCTGCGCCTGGGGTGAACATAGAAGTCCTGGCTATGGCATTTATGGGTAGGCGACTGCAATTCCAGCCTGCTCCGCAAAACCACGAGCCAGGCACGGATCCGAATATTCGGGCATATATCTTATATTGTCCAGGTCACTTCAGTGCTCTTACCTTTGCAGATAATTCATGGACCCTATGGGACAATGGCGGTAGGGTGCACACAGTGGGAAATATTAACTCTTTCTATCACAAAATGCTGGAGGGTCACTTAGTCTGGCTCATCCATCAGGAACAATATGTCGATGAACATTTGCAAGCACTGCACCCCCCGGAGAGCAATCCTGCTGATTCTACCACAAACAGTGAAAGGACCTCTCCACAGGATGATGGCTGTGCCCTCCCGTTGTGTCATCGCACAGGTACAGTTCGGTTGGCATGTACACGACATAGCCTCTGCTCCGAACACTATGAAGGGATGGTCGCTGCTAGCCTCTCACACGAAAATTGTGATCCCACAGGTACAGTTCAGTTGGCATGTACACGACATAGCCTCTGCTCCGAACACTATGAAGGGATGGTCGCTGCTAGCCTCTCACACGAAAATTGTGATCCCCAGTCCTGTGCTCATCCCCCCCACCCCCTGATTACTAGCCCAGCACGAAGTGGCAGATGCGACTTCGAAGTGGCAGATCAAGGCCACAAAGTCATCTGCGTATCGCACATAGCTAAGACATCGAAAGTTCGCATCTGCCACTTCGTGCTTGTCGTTGTGGCCTTGATCTGCCATGCTTAAATAACTGTGCACGTCAGCCTTCCATACTAATGACATGTCAGCAACATGCCATGTGTCTTCAATGCTTCAAGGAAGCTGTCATAGAAAGTATGTGTCTTTACTGCATGGACTATCCCTGGTGCCATCACCCTCCACATCCTCTCCTATCATGTCCCACATGCGGTATTGGTCATACACCTACGGCAACCGCTGACGGATCTGCCTCTTTCATGCCAGACGAACGACGAACACAGCAGTCCGAGGAGGAAAATAGACTTCTATATGAACCACCGGCAGAGCGATGTGCTCATAGTTTATGACGACCAGGGCGAGCTGTTGCGGATCATATCCTGCAGCAGCTGAATGCCCTTGCGTTGGACCGATCCTCCCTGTCGTCGTCTGCCCATAGAGAAGGAATACATACTGAGGAAGCCCAAGAAAGATGCTCCATGCCGTTTTGTGATGACCCGCCGGAGATTGAACTAGCATGTGGTTCACATGCCTTGTGCCGTGAGGATTATAAAGGTATAGTCCATGCAAGTTTTTGCTTCCATACGTACGATGACAGTCAGTACTGTACTCATGTACGGCACCCCAACATGTCATGTCCAATTTGCAGACGGGCTGGAACAGCAATGCCTCTATAATTGCGGTCGACGTGCCTCTGTGTTCCTAGCATGTACGAGCCACGTAGCCTGTGTCATCTGTCTGCACCGTGCCATTCGATGCAGCAACTGTGACTGCGAAAATTGGATGCGGTGCTTCCATAGCCCACACCCGAACCGGTCCTGTCCGGTCTGTAGGGGTGGCCACTCGCCATAGTTGTTGTTGTTGTTGTTGTTTTTTTTTTTTTTTTTTTTTTTTAAGTCTGCTTCAGCGGTAAATATTTAGAAATCTGTGAAACCCATCATACACCTTTCCCCTGCTCTTTGCATGTCATACTCTATCCTGCCCTCCCGTTGCCTCTACCTCCCCGCCCCATACTCCTAGAGAACTCCGCCTTCTACCCCTTACCCTCCACCCTCCCCTCCACTCCCCTTGTACTACTAACAAATACATACGAATGATCATCATTAAGAGTATAGACAGTATGAAGATCAGAAATGAAATGAACAGAAAAATGAAGATGAAGGACGGACACAAAGACTGTATAAGCTGAAGATCTGAAGTGAAATGAACAGGAGTATGAAGCTCTGAAGAGATGCACAGGAGCATACCTTCCCTTTTACT
>BFEA01000038.1:1133239-1144319 GCA_003427395.1 Chara braunii
TTTTCCACCGGCAAGTCAGGAAAAATAATTACATCATAGAACACCCTCACGCTTCCTTCCGTCTGGCCGAAGGAACCCTGATCAGCATTGATTACTCCAACGTCGTGGAGGATTGACTGTCAGCTTGCCTTGCTTCCATCTTTCCTCTCAGGACTACTAAAGGAGCCTGTCAGATACAACATGAATAGCAAGAAAGGACTGAGAAGCTGTGGCTGCTGCCAACTCAGTCTAAACCCTAARCCCCGCTGCTGATCCTCATGAAATKTCTAACATTCTAGACCCTGTTTGTCTTGTTTCTGTCAAAACAAAAACCTCAACCCTGACCCCTAAACCCTAGGCACGATTGATCTTTTGCATCTGATCCATGAGAGATAACAGGCTGTTGCCTGTTGTGCGTAAGTCTTGGATGCTCTTCTGGGCCCATATTGGAGTACCTCCTTCAGCATGAAGTCGACCCCTGAGATCTTCTGCGATATGTTTCATGTGAAACATCGGCTGCAGTCTGTCCCGCGTGTATCTTGGATGCTCTTCTAGGCCCGAATTGGAGTTGGCTCTTCTTGAACCTGGGTACTCTGCTGAGAAACAGATTTGACCGAATTATGCCACTCTTTCCATCTTAAAACCTGCCCACTTAGCCATGCCACTTTTTCCCCTACCAACCACACCCGTTTGAATTTGGCCAAAGTCACCTGTTCTGACTCTGGATTGTTCTGCACCCACAGTTTGACCTTCCTCCAATGATAGTGGATTTCTGCTTCAATCATCTCTTTAGTCGCTGCCCATACTTTCTCCCGCGGGTTCTTCGTGCTGTCCAGAGTTCTGCTGCATCTCTCTTTCCATATGGCCCATAGCGTGACCTTGCGTATCAACCCGAACCAGACTTTCTCTGGCTTACCAAAATAAGAGGGTAAATTAGTCCAGAGGAGCAGTTGGAGGGGGTGTTCCGGGAGGGGAGATGAGAAAAGACTGTCCCATAGGGCTGCTGCTCTTGCCCAATAATCTGTGGCTTCTTTGCAGTTAATTAGGCAGTGTATCAAATCTTCCTGTTCCTGCTCTGAGCAGACTGTGCAGACACCCGAGCTGGTTGGATCGTTCTTTTTCCTTCTCACATGTAGCCACTGGTTGACAGGTAGTGCCACGTATGTTATGAGCCACTGCATGCTTCTGATTTTTATGGGTCTTATCGTTTTATATTTCTTCCATGGAATTTTTGCTATCTGGTCTGCCTCAGAACCAATTAACTTGCACCATCTTCCTTTGATTATTGCGTCTGGGTCCTTTGTTTTTAACAACATTTTATACCCTAGTTTAACTGTATAATCAGATATTGGGATTGATGGTTTCGTAGTTCTGTTTTGGTCAGAGGGCCAAGCCCATTCTGAGGGATCGAACTTGAGGTCTTGAATTGCTCTCCCTATTTGAAATATCTGTTTTGGCCAGAGTCCTAATGTTCTTATTTTACGGAGTGTGAACACATTCAGAACTTCTCTTTCGGGATTGATATTCTGGATGTACGGTTCGTCTGGCTTAGTCTTCAATATCGGAAGGATGTGAATACGTCTCTTGGATTTGAGCCAGATATTCGATGGGAGAATTGGTAGGCCCTCTCAGGGGAGGTGTCCTGGATTGGGATTCCCCACTCATCCGCTTTCCACGTGAATTCCTCCTTTAGCAGCTCAACCCAGCCCCCCGGGATGCTTTGTATAACCTTTTGCAGATTTTCATCCCTGTGGTGGCAGCCTTTCAGTCGGGCTTTGAGCTCATTTTCGTCCAGCCAGTTCTTCCTTTCGTCGTTCCATATGTCCCCTACTCGCCAGATCCTGTGTGTGATCAATGATAGCCATCTTTTGCCTCTGTGGGAGAGTCCATGGGTGGTCCCCCTCGTCTCTGATCCAGGGGTTCCCAAAGAGAGGTTGCCTGAGCACTTCTTCTTTGGACCTGGGTTTGTTTCGTTTCTTGGGCATGATCTTTCTCCATATGCATATAAGGGCTGTCCAATAGGGGGGAGGTACCTGGTTAGGAGTTGGGGGGGCGCGAGTTCTGAGTCTTCTCCTCCCTGATCTTGGATTCCAGTCTTTATTCATGATCCAGAACAGTCCGGACATGTTAGTGGGGGACTCCGTTGGAGCCAGATTCCTGATGTTGTCTTGTGCTAGTTTGTTCCACGGCAGTGAGTGTTTAGTCAGTAGCCTAATGACCCACTTAATTTGCAAGGCTTTCGTTTCTTGTTTGGGGTCAATAATGCCTAGTCCCCCTTCTGTTGGTTTCCTTGTGATATAGTGCCAAGCTATCTTTGGAATGTAGTTTTCTTTGTTATTGTTCCCTGACCATAAGTAGGCTCTGGCTTTCTTGTTCAGATCTTTGATAGTCTGGTCTGGTATAGTCCGAATTGAAGCTATGTACCACATCATTGAGAATATGGAAGTGTTAATGGTAAGTGCCCTACCCAGTAGTGACGTAAATGATTGACTCCACTTCCCCATTTTGTTGATTTGGCCGGCTAGGAGATTTTGTGTCATCTGGGGGGCGGGGCCGTCCTTTGTCACTTGGATCCCCATGTATCTCGTAGGTATCTCCGGTTTCTCCCAGGACATCTGGTTCTTCGGTCCTTGAAGTAGTGGGACGGGTTCGTCAGATAACCACCATCCTATCGTCTTTACCCAGTTTGTCTTCATTTCTGATGCCAGTCTGAATGCTTCCATTGCTCTGACTAAGGCTGCCATTGACGAGTTGGAGGCTCGTATCAACACCGTTAAATCATCTGCGAACATGATTACTATACGAAATACGACGTGGTGTGAGAAACCCACATTCATTTCAGGCAATCTTTGGATAGATGGGTCTTTACGGAGGAAAGAAGCTATGGCTTCCATAACGAATAGAAAAATAGGCGGTGCTAACGGATCGCCCTGTCTTACTGACCTAGAGATTGGGTAGCCTTCGGACAACAAACCATTGATTGGAACGCGTCCGGAGGCGTTGTTGTATAGGACTCGGACCCATTTTCTGAAGTTAGGACCTACCCCCATTTTTTCCATACTCGCTTCGAGGAAGTCCCAATTTACCTGATCGTAGGCCTTTTCAAAATCGAAGAAAAGAATCGTTGTGCTGATTTTTTTCTCCATCACTTTCTTGGATGCCTCGTTGAGGGTCATTACATTGTCTAGGATGTACCTGCCTGGTATAAAACCCGACTAGTCTATGTGGAAGCATTTGTCTGTTACGTCCAATATGCGGAAGGCTAGGGCCTTGGCAAGAATTTTATAGGGAAGTGTGAGTAGGGATATTGGTCTGTAATTTTTTATGTGCTCTCGGTCACCCTTCTTGTAAAGAAGTGTAACCACGCTGGTACTGAGGAATTCGCCCATACCCTCTTTCTCCCAACTGTCGTTGTAGAATTCCATAAGGTTCGAACCCATTAGGGGCCAAAATTTCTCCCAAAATTCCTTTGTCAGTCCGTCGATGCCTGGGGTCTTATTGTTGTTCATGTTCTGGACCGCGAACTGTAGCTCTTCTATGGATAACGGTCTATCCAGTTTGTTAGCTTGATCATCAGATATTGTCCTGTCTAGGTATTGTAACATTTTTGACCTGGCCGCTCGGGTATTGGAGGGGGTGATTGTTGGTGTTTTAGCTCGATACAGTTCGTTATAAAAGTTCTTTGTGATCTCTAGCATCCCTTCACTATCTGTGCGAGTTGCCTGTTGGCCTGTCAGCTCTTTGAGACCCTCTATTGAGCTGGATCTGTTGTTTGCCTTTATTCTTGAAAAGGAGTGTTTGGACATTTGTTCGTTTAATTCCAGGTCGGTCATTCTGGCTCTAATCTGGAGTCCTCTCAGTTCCCACTGACGCCATACAGCCAGTTATTCTCTTGTCCTTTCTAGTACTTCTGTGTACACTGGAGAGGACGGGTTGGTGGCCAAGTTTTTTTCCGCTACTCTGAGGGCCGTTTCCAGCATCAATTTCCTCCGTTTCCTATCGTTGGCCATTTTCCTTGATATTATAGCTGCTGTTTCAGCAAGCTTGAGGTAGCTTTTCTGGAACCAGTCCCATCTGTCCTGACCTGTGACAAAGCTTCCTCTGAGATTGTGCTAGCTCGTCGACATCCCTTCTTGGAATTCTTGACTTAGTAGGAGAGAGTTATTCAGTTTGTGGAAATTGCGTCCCTTTTGGATATATTGGTCGAAACTGATGATCAGCTCAATAGGTTTATGGTCCAGGCCTGGGTACGGCGCCAGCACCAATATTTCCGCTTCCTTGACTGTCCCCATGAGGTGGTCGGAGATGAGGAAGTAATCTATGCGAGAGAATGATGTGTGGTGGGCATGATTTTTCTTAACAAGGGAGAAGGCTTTGGTAGTAGGGTGCAGGGTGCGAAAGGGGTCTACCAGGTTGTGGTCTAAGATGAGTTTTTGGACGGGAGCTGCTTCTTGAGAGGGTTGTGGTGAGGTTGCTCTGGATATACGATCGTTGACCGGGTCCAAAGTGGCATTCCAGTCTCCCCCAATTAGGCACGCTTGTAAGGGAGGAATTAGGTGACCTATGGAGTCAATGAAAGTAGATCTGTCGTTGCGGTCGTTGGGAGCGTAGACGCTGATCACTAGTTCTTCTTCTTTCCATCTTAGGTCCATAAAGCACCACCTGCCCTCGATTTCATCAGATCCTGTGTTGATTACCGTCCCCGCACAGTAGAACTTGGAGTTCTTTGGGATTAGTATTGCAGTTCCTTTCCTACTAGAATTATTGTCTGAGGACCAAACCGCATCCTTGATCCCTCCCACCTTTCTCATAAAAAAGTTCTGTATTTTTTGGTGATCGTTGTGGTTCGTTAGATGAGTCTCTTGAAGCATTATAATGTCCGCCAACTTGTTGTTTTCCTGTTTGAGGCCTTTAATTATGTCATTTAGTTTGTTTTCCTTGCTTAGGATGTTTCCTAACCCATTCACATTCCAACTGCGTATGGTGATGCCTTGAGTCTTCCAATTGGGTTTGGTGGCCTGTTGATTTGCTTTATTCCTAAACCCCTCCATACTGGGGACCTATAATTTTAGGGGCAGACAAATTGTCGTTCAGGAGGCACCTGGATCCGTGGAGATTGCGGTGTTCGGACCTGTCACGGGTGGGTCCACTTTGGTTTTCACCCCCAGATCATTGATCATGTATTCTCCTATGCTGCCACTGTCATGGTTTCCCGGGGAGCCCAGGGGGTCCTGGTCTGTGCGCTCATCACGAGCCCAGTCCTCCATGTCCTCCTCCTGGAAGTCATCCCTGTAGAAGCAGTCCAGATCCATGGCATAAGCTCTGGTTTCCAGGTCTGCCTCCCCGTTCAGTGTGCCAGCTCTGAGGATGTCAGCCAGCAAGGCTGCTGGCAGCTCCGCCGGGATTTCGAGACCTGACAATACACTGTACGGAATTGCAGTCACTGTGTCCCATGATCTCCACATCATGCCTCTTTTCAGTCTTGTTCTCTCAGGCATCTTGGCGATCAGGGGGGTGAAAGAGCTTTGTCTGGAGTCCGCCGATCCTCATGCAGCGCTCCCGTCTCTTGCCCCCCAGAGAATTTCGTTGAGCCTTCGGTTTGATACACACCCAACGGATAAGTGTCAGTAATTTTTTCACGGATTACCGACACCAAATTCTGACCCTCTTCAAATAAGGGGGTTGCGAAGGAGACTTTTGTGGCGACTTGCCATTCACCGGTTCCCTCTACATACCGAGCGGCTAACAGTGGCCGCAGTCCCATCATAGTAAGTCTGGCCGATCTGGCTTGTTGAAGTACATGTGGGGCTTTACCCTCTGCTATGTGTTGCGGGGATGTGAATTCCGGTTGGTATGCAGCGTTGAGCTTCTTCAACTTTTTTGCTTGGGCCTCAATGAATGCGAGATCCAACTCAAGGTCAGCGCGTGCTGTTTTCTTAGCAGTTTCTGTCTGACCATGGTTGCCTGCTTCTTCTGTACTTTTGCAGCTTTCCATTTCTTCGGACGCAGATCCTGGAAAGGATCGTCAAAATCCTTGTTGTTCTCTTTTGCATCCATCTGACCCTGTTCTCTGACTCTTTTCTTCTCTGCGTACCTGAATGCAGCGTACTCTGAGAATTCTTCTTCTTTTTCCAGCAACTCGTATTTGTTGGAAGATGATTGGATCCCAGCGATTGTGCCCTGTTTCAGATTCCTCTCTGTGTTTTAGGCTCGCTGTTCGGATGATGAAGATGTGTTCCCTCTCCCTCTTTGCCTTTTCA
Source organism: Chara braunii (assembly GCA_003427395.1). Taxonomy (NCBI): domain Eukaryota; kingdom Viridiplantae; phylum Streptophyta; class Charophyceae; order Charales; family Characeae; genus Chara; species Chara braunii. The sequence continues at coordinate 1,139,479 of BFEA01000038.1, forward strand.
ATGTACTCACGGAGCCATTGAAGAGACCTGTTGGGAGGGGAAGTCTGGTCGCTGATGGGGGCAGAGCCACTTGAACTTTTGTTGTCATCACTGTCCTCTTCGTCCATGGCGAAGTCCGAGTCTTTAGCAGGCTTCTCCGTTACACTGTTTTGTGGGCTTGCATCTACACGTTCAGCGCCTTCAGCAGTGTTAGCCCTCCTCCTCTTTGAATCAGCCTGTCCTCTCTCTCTGATCGGGCTGTTGTCTAAGGTTCTCTTGTTTTCACACTGTAGGTTAGCCGTTTTTTGCCCGTTTTCATTTTTGCTTTTTTTCTCTTTGAGCTCAATTATTTTCTGAGTCCGCTTTTGAAATTTTTCAGGTTCCTTGCTGTACTCCTGTTCGGCCTGTTCCCTTACTGTCTCTAGGTCCCAGAGCAGATCCTCCCTTGCTTTCTCCTCCCTAATGACACGGGAGTCATTCAGGGGTATCGCATTGATCTTCGTGGGATTACCTGCTTCTTTCCCTGTTGCCTTTTTTTGCCACCTGCTGTCAGCCGGGGGAAAAATGTCTGGCTCCTTGGTTGTGGCCTCCTTGTCTGAGTAATGCCATACCCAATCAAGTTCCTCTAGATTTTCGTCGAACACCCACCCATCATAGGTAGAATCCACTATGAACCACGTGCCAGGGGCATCCTCCACCTCCACCAACATGTTGGGTAGGAGCTTCCTTTCTTTCTGATTCTTTGGAAATTTGGGGCAGTGTAGGTCAGCGCCGAGGTGGCCACGTTCTCTGCATCTGAAGCAGAGTGGCGAGGTCTTCGTAGAGATTGGATGGACAGTTTTCTATCCTGAATTGCGAATTTCCATTCCATCGGGAAAACCGGTGGATCATCGGTTTTCACCTCCAGGATTGTTGTCATCGTGCCACAGTGGGGAGCCAGAAACTCCGGCGTTGGCAAAATCCATTTAAGGATTTTGTTCGCCGGGTACTGTTTCTCCAATCTGTCGACCAGCAGTCCATGAAACCCTGGCTGGATTCTATCAAACTGCACCCATAAATTCTCCTGCATCAGCGTTTGTTTGTATGAGACTATGTAGGTAGGATTTGGCCGTTGTTTCGTTTGCTTTTTCCAAGCTGAGATTGTGCAGACCGAGCCATTGCAATTCCTTGATTTCATTTCAGACGCTATCAGCGCGTGCTTCTCATGGTTGAACACCACCATGATCGAATTGCGACCCAGACTTTGTAGCGAGAAAGCATCGTTGATATTTTTCATTTTTTCTTCTTTCTTAATTGTTGCAATCACCCATTTTCTTTTTTCCGCTGGCATAAGCTCAGCTCCGCTTCTTGCAAAGCTAAACATCACACCATGTTTCTCGTGAAATTCGTCAAGTTCAACCACTCTTACTTCAGGGTACTTCCAGACAACAATTTCTTCTTCCTTGCTTTGTGTGTTGGGCAGTGTTTCTTTCACCTATATGCCTTCGACCTTGGTTTTCTCAATGTCTCTTGTCGCCCGTGGAGAAGGATGTTGTACTCTTGGCCTCGAACAGGGAGGGTTCTTACTGAAGTCGTCCTTTCCTCTTCAGGGCCGTGCCGAATAAGTTTTTGCTAGCTCTTGTACTTGTTTCCCAGTGGGCCCCTCGTCTTTTTGTCGTGAAGTGTAGTCCTCCCGTTTTTTCCGTAATTGGAAAAAGGCGAAACGACGCGGAGTCGAGAAAACTCGGCCATGGAATCTTCAGACTTGGAAAGTGCCCGAATCTTGAAACTGCGCCTGCTTCTCTCGGTCCTCTGCTTCCTCTTGGGTCTCTCCTGTGATGCTGCGAGATCCTCCTTAGATGATCGGCCAGATAGTGCTACTATCCGTCCTCTACGAGTAGCTGCTCGTAGCGAACTCCGATCTCACGGCTAGATAGTGTTACTGTCCGTCCTCTTCGAGTAGATGCTCGTAATGACTCTGATCTTGAAACTCGGGTGCATCTCATGGAAAACGGACGGCTAGATTGTAGCCTCTTGAGCGTTCGGACATCTGTCACCCTCTCACGGGATGAATCTCCCCAGGATGAGCGGTGAGATACCTCGATGCTATAAATCAGTGCCTAGGCGCTGTATCGCGCGGCGCCCCCGATGGCTCTGCCCCTAGCGCTAGCGCGCGATGGGCGAGACACGCGACGGTGCGGCGCTCGGCGGCGCGGCAGCGCGAGAATTAGCGCATCACCCTAGCGCTAACCTGTGGCGCATTCGAGTCCCTGAGAATTCGCCACGTAGGCAATTACACTAACACTGATCAGTTTGAAAATAAGCTAATTCAATAATAACACCTAGGAAATGGGGATCTGATTATGAAAGAACACTAAGCAGATAACCATCATGGTGATGGAGGTTGACCAATGCTGAAGATGATTAATGCTGCTTTGTCTTCCTCTTTCCTCCTCGTTTCTTCCCCCTCCTTTCTCCCCTCTTCCCTCCTTTTTGCCACCGCTGATTTGAATCACCTGATAACAGGCAGTACCAATCAGCCCTAACAAGAAAGAACCCCCCCATTGCCATTAATCCCTCGAGGCAACCAGTTCCCCCTAAAGGTATACCTCAAGCCAACGCCTGCCCAATCTGCCATCGCCGGGAGATGATGTGACCCTGTCGTATGACGTGACCCTGTCGTCATTCCCAGCCCCAGACTAGTGCAGTCCCCCTCATCTGCCTTTACCCCTACAAGGCGAGCACCTCCCTCCTTGTGCTGCCTCTGTGGAGAAGAGCTCTCCCCACTTAACCTCCAACCTTTTGAAACCATGACTTACCTTGGAAGAGCAAAACAACACCCTAGATGAAGAAGATGAGGATGATGATTAACAAGACTGGTGATGACTGGTGATGACGTGATGATGATGATAATATTGATAATGATGATGCCTCCCCAGTCCACTCCACCTTTTTCCACCTAACTCACCTCCTCTCCCCTTACTGCCCCCGCTGATTAGAATCCCTCTGATGAAGGGCAGTTGTCATCAGCCCCAGCAGAGTTCCTCCCTCTACCCTACTACCCTCGTGGCTACCTGTTCCCCCCGCAGGTATTCCTCGAGCTATCTCAGTCCCACTCTGCCACCGCTAGTAGACGATGTTCCCCCTTCCATCTCTCCCAGCCCCAGAGTGTAACAGTCCCTCTTGTTTGTCCTTACTCCCTAAAGGCAAACACCTCCCACCGCGTGTTCCCCCCGCGGAAAAGAGTTCTCCCTACTCAATCCATCCTACCGTCTATGACATAAGCTTCTCAGAAGGAATCTTACAACATCAATACTTAGTATGAGATGATTATAATGATGATGATGATGATGATAGTAATTAGTTGGGAATAAGAAGGTGGGAAGTGAGTGGCGAGAAGCGCCTTGGAAATAATTGTATTTACAGGCCTTTTAAAAAAAAACGTGATGATGATTGCTGTGCACTGGCACTGATGAGTAATTAGTTACTTTTGTACTTGTAATTAGAATGTGGAGAGTAGGAGTGCCCTCACTCTACTCTCTAGTTAGTAATTAGTAATTAGAAGAATGAAAGGTGGAAACCCTCTATCGTGGAGAACCACCCAGTATCCATGTGGCAGCCAGGTGTTGAAGAACGTGAAGACTGCAGATGATGTGTCGACGATTGACACTTGGCGAAAAAAACAGAAGTACTCTGAGTAAGGCGACGACGAAGATGAGCAACAAGATGATAATCTCCAGCCATAAAAGACGCAATCAATGAAGATAACCTGCACAATACAGAGGAGAAACAAACAGAAAAAATTACCAGAGAGTAGCTTCATTGATGATGACCTCCAGCTTGATGACCTCCCTTATTGTCTGATGATGACCTGATGATGACCTCCCAGCAGCGTTGTGATGATTCTTCAGGTGTGACCAGCGTTCTCCACACTTTGGACTCCACGGGGCTCACTCCACTTTCTTCCACCGACATCGGCTTAAGCCAACTCGCATGAGCCCTCCCGCCTTTTATAAGGTCTTGGCTATGGAGTACTTCATGTGGAAAGCACAGGAAGATAGTTCAAACAGTAGCCTGTTTAAACAGTAGCCGCGACCACCATTTTCCCCAATCCTCTGTGCTTCAGGCCAAATGCCACGTCAACCTGCGACGTGGCATTGGCCAAGTGCCTCTGGATACCTCGCGAGTGTCAATGGCAATCACCAATCTAATCTACCCCATCACAGCACCCGCGCCCGGCGACAATCAGCGCCACGCCATGTGTAAAACAGTGTCCCACCTGTCACCCAGAGCCAGCGCCTCGCCACCCCGACGTTGCTAGTGCCACACTTCCCAGGATCTGCCAGCGCCTGGCTCCCTGCCACCGCCTCGCCCCTGGCGTGAAGCCAGCGCCTCGCAGCCTGCGAGTAGTCTGCGCCTTGCAACCTCCGACCAGCCAGCGCCTCGCTTGTCAGCAACCTGCGCGACACCACTCGCACACCAACCTGCGCGACACTACTCGCACACCAACCTGCCCGACACCACTTGCACACCACCAGCACCTCGCCGCCCGCCCGCCAACCATGGCGCTCGCCCTAACGCAGGGTCCTGGTCTCATCCTACTGCAGAAGCATCTCTCAGAAAATTCATCATAATGTGCTGATTTATTTTATTTTATTTTTTTGAAAAGCCTTGGCTTTCTACTAGAGGGGGTGATACGAGCAGCCCCATCATAATTTGCTGACTGCAGAGCCATTTCTTTAATTTACATATGTAGAGTTTTCCATCTGGTGTGGGTGAGTGATAGTCTACTTTGATTTTGGTTAAGGTAGATTATCATTTACAGTGTAATCAGTGAGGGGATTCTGCAGACTGTTGAGGGTTCAGCCTCCTGATGAGTCGGT
>BFEA01000038.1:1149364-1166908 GCA_003427395.1 Chara braunii
TACGGGGATGGGGGCAGCTCGCGCTCAACTTCATCAACGTGGCGAGCCTTGCACGTGAGAGGCACAGTGGAGGTAGAGTTCAAAGAAGAATGAGAAATTTAATGGTTTCAATCTGCCCTTGTTTTTTCTTTTTGTTTTTGTTTTTCTTTTTATTTTTGCATGTTAGCACTGTGCCCGTTTTTTGCTTTTATTCTTTGTTCCGCAAAGTGCGCTCTTTTAGTTTGTAGTGATGTGACAATATATATATATATATATATATCGTCAAATAGAACTGCCCGGTAAACCGTAGGCAGAGAGGGAGAAGAGGACAACAAACGAGGTATATGACGATATATATATATATATAATATATATATATATATTTCATCACAGCTATGATCTGATGGGCCGAAATGCAGATTTCCTTTGTGGAATGTCAAATGCAGCCATCTAGGGTTGGGCAGTGCAGCAAGACTGTTGTGAAAATACTGCACAAACTACTGTGATTGCTGACGTGGAAGAGAAGACCATGGATCCTATTTGGCAAAAGACCTGGAACATGACATGGAAGAGAGTTGCCAATTATATCATGTGCAGCGGGCAGAAGGCAAGCGAGGGGAGGGGGGAGAGTGGGGGGAATGGTTCCCAAAAAGAATTTGTCCCTCTGATTGAAAAGTCGGAATCAACATTTGACCAATCATGACAGCACAGATGCATCCCTTTCAAAGTTGCCACATCACCTTTAATCTCTGGATGAAAACTCGATAATCACAATGTAGCCTGAGGATTACATATCACAGTAAAACCACATTGCATTGGCATGGTAGCAAAAGACGTTCTCCCTCTACTGCTCGGTCTGAATGGGAGCGATCACTCCTTCAATACTTAAATACCCATGCTCGCCTACTCTATCGCACTATTTCTGTGGGTGGAAATACCGCCCATGAAAATTGTTTACCCGCCATCATGCTCAGATCGGCATGGGAGGTCGAATCCCACCCTGTGAGGGTCGTCTTGTTCCTATGTGGCGGAAGACGTACGGCACCCAAAAGAAGATGACTATTCTACTTTACTTTGCCTAGTACTCTGATATTACCGTGGGAGATACCCACCCTGTAGAAATATGTACCCGCCAGCAGGGTCAGTTGGGGCACTCTGGAGGCGGCGGTGTGTACTGGAAATGGAAGGGGCACGAATTGAAGGACCAGAATTCACAGATCTAATAAAACTGCAGATTCAGACTGACATACTGACACAATGGAAGGCAGTCAAGAAGAAGATTGCCTGCAGACACACGAAACACGACATTAAAGCACATATCAAACAATTTTTCAACAACTGGCTCGGCGGGTACAGACGGGGTCGCAGAAGTGGGATGGAGGGGAGGAGAAAGAGAAGGGCAGGTAGAGCTTATCAGGGACTACAAACTCTCCTTCCAGGACTGGACTAGAATTGATCCTGTAATCCCAATGCGACCCCTTTCTGAATTCCCAGACCCTTCCCTCGCCCTCCACCCCCCCTGCCCCTTCCTTGTTGACCTGCAGTGGTATGGACGAGACTGAGTAGGCAGGTGCATGGTGCAGAGGGTAAGCCGACAGGAAGCAGGCACAGCTACGCAGAATGCAGGGGTTAGGAGAAGATGGAACAGTCTTGAGAGACCCTGATCAGGTGCCCATTAGCAGGGTGAAGAGGTATCTGTTGCATTCTCAATACTTGGCTTTTCGGTTGTGTTCACAGACGAAGCCGGGTTATGGCCCCCATAGCTTATCTCAGTTCACGAAATTGCTCCGCAGTCTTACTGAATCTGGGATGCCGGGCCCAATTATCAGCAGTTGCAACCCCCCACCAATAGACTGGGGCAACCAGCACTACCGGTTGGTAGGTCTCCTAGGGGAGGCTGCTCACACCACCTCCGCTAGTAGGTTGAAGCTGGTTACGTTTTCAACAACAACAAAAAAAAAAGGTTGAATATCCTGTTGAACCTGTTCGTACGCAGCGGAAAATAAAAATTTAAAGAAATAAAGCACTTAAGCCGATTGAGTGATTTCAGGAGTCCAAATTGCGTCTAGCGAAAGTCTCCTCACTACAGTGGCCAATTGCCCACCGCTGCCTGCCAACTAACAACTGGCTGATTGACCACACGAGCCTAGAACAGAAGGGGCGGGCATCTCTGTGGTGCAAGAAGTGTCTGCTAGGCTACCCCTTGCAAAAGAGGACAATCCATCGAGCACATTTTCCTGCAGTGCCCTGCATCGATGCTGCTGTGACGTTGGTGGGACAGGATTTGGCGACTAATGGTTCCCGGTACCCTGTGGCCATGGGACTGGCGAGCGCTCCTCACAGGACATGGTCTCACTCAGTGTTCAGGAGGACCGTTTCAGAATAAAAACATGCTCCAGTTAGGAAGGCGCTCTGGGTGTTTCTTCTTAAAAAAAAAAAGAAAAAAAGGAAGGTGCTCTATACTCTGGGTGCTATGGTGGCGAAGGTGTGTTTTGGAGATGGAGGGTGCAAGAGTGGAAGCAGGGAGACAACAGATCGAGTTAAACAGCTGGTCCAGGGGCAGATCACCAACCAGTGGCAGGAGGCCAGGCAGAAGATGATGTTTATACATAACTAGCAGGACGTTGACCGGATCATCACTCGGTTTTGCGAAGAATGATTGGGAGGAAAGAGGGGGGGGGGGGGTAGCAAGGGTGACCTGGTCAGGGGACACTCTTTAGCGGGAGCAGCAGGTACAGCAGCTGGATGAAGAAGGAGGGCCCCGGTTCGACTGGATCAGGGATTACCAGGTGATTTTTCAAGATTGGACGAGGGTCGCCCCTAGTGTGCCGATGAGACGAAGAATCCTCATATCCGCAGATTACAGGGGGGGCAGTGCTACCTGGAGCGCTGCGCCCCACATGGGCCGAAGCAACGGAGAACGGATGCGCGTTGAGGTGAAAGCCACACAGTGATTAGCGTGAGCACGACAGCTTAGGGGAGAGCGGCGATGGCGCGTTGCGGGACTTCCATTGTGGCGAGGCAGGAGGGGTGTATGTGGTGGATGCCATGTGGGAGAAGATGCAAGGTAGATTGGTGGGGAGGACGGTGGGTTGTTGGGGTTACAGCGGAAAGAAGAGAGAGTGTGTATGTCGAAGAGAGGGAGGGCTATGAGTGTCCCGGGTTTTCTCTTCTCCTACCTCTGGCTCTATTTCTCTGTCTCTTGCTTGGTCTGACCCAAGCTGTTTGAAGATCGCAGTACATCTATTGATTTTTTTGTGAGGCCGCGTTGACAGGCTTGACGATGTCACTCACAACACAATCGCCTTCAAGAAGTTTTAGGGAGGCGGCGTTGTCCTATTAATCTCTTCTGGCCAGTGCACTTCACCAAGGGGCTGCATCAGCACTGGCTATGGGGAGGAGAAGGTGCTTCTCTCGCAGGGAGAGGCAGGGGATGAGTTTGGTCAGGATAGCGGTCTGGCAGTTGGATCAGGGGATGGGGGGAGTGGAGCGTCGTGTGGTGATCTGCAGGGTTTGGTGACTTCATGCAGTTCAAGGCAACTTCAGGAGGCGATGGGAGCTCGGCGTGCAGCAGCTTGTCGAAGTCGTCATCCTAAGTACTCTTTTTTTCTTTTTTAACGCCCCCACCAATGTTAGTGGTGCTGATAAGAGCAGACACCACTAGCACCTGGGGGGAGGCTCCATCTATTGGTGGGGAGCATCACCTGCTGGAAAACGGGTCCAGCGTCCCATGTACAAACTGAATTTGAAGTATATCAGAGCAAAAAACAATTGTCTCAGGGCTTCGAGTTCAATAGTGTTCAATGGGGTTACTGATTTGGTTGTTCCACGATAGTCGGCTTGACTTTGTATTAACTGCTTTTTTTTTTTTTTTTTAATGTCGTAATCCTTGATATTCATCAAAATGATGACGATCTAATTCAGTGTTTTCTGATTTGGTGGTTCCGTGACTCCGTCTGATAACTTGTTTTTTTTTTATAATATTTTCTTAAACTAATACGTCCCAAAAATCTGATTTGAAAATCCTTTATGGATATCTGAACCTAAAATTCATATAATTTTTCTTGTTTCATATGTCTAATCTCTAGTTTCGTAACCGTCTCCCTATCTTGAAAACTGAAGTGCTTCGTATTCAGATTTTCTTAGTTGGTGGAAACTTTCCTATTCTCATCATTCTAATCTTTGAATCTTGTTTTGCTTTTCAGTACTAAGTCTAGTAGTTTCGCTGATGATTTTTTTGTGAAAGATACTTTGAATTCCTCTTCAGTTCTCGTTTAATTGCCTCATGGTTTTACTCAAAAAGGTGGGGGAAAGGTGGGAAAGGTAGGGGAGGCTTACACTAGGATCACCCTCTAGGGTTTGGAGCTTTTCCCGCTGAGGCTGCACAAGGTGGGAAGTGCAGCTTCGTGGAGAGGGAGAGGCAGTTGAGGGGGTGTGTCCTCACCCGGGGCTGGGCTGATTTGGTCCGGTCAGCCACGGCGGGTGGCGGGGAGGACAATGGGTTAGTGTTGGTTTCAACAGGTGGAGAGACAGGATGGGCTGTGCTACTTTGAGGTGGGACAGGGGGAGGGGGGAACCTCGGCTCTACAGTGGTATACTTTAGGGGGAACTGTATATCACTCAGGGAGCATGGGGTGTCCGGAGGGGGCTGTTACGAACTGGGGCTGATGCGAGATGGTGGCTCCTTGCAGCGGGGGCAGGGAGGAACAGAGGGTTGAATTGACGGAGAGTGGGATCCTGGCTGCTTGTTTTTAAAAGGTAGGTGGGGTATTATCCTTTTCTCCCCGGTCTTTTGAAGTAATTGATTACTAGTTGTTTTTGAGCCTATGGTTGGAGTCCGGGAGGGAAAAGGGGGGGATTTAGAACTGGTGGGTGGGAGGTAGTAGGGGGGCTTTCAACAGGGGAGGGGTTGTTTGCTAAGGTAAGTAGGTTAGAAGGACAACGTTGGGACGACACATGCCGGTGCTGGAGTTTATGCTCTGTGACTTGGGAGGAGCTTGAGGCCTGTGGAGTTATGCCAAGGGTCGAAGGCATAACCAGATTGTCCGATGTAGCCGGTGCCGGGGTATTAACCTGTAACCTGGGTCAGGGGCTTGCGGCTAAAGGAGATGTCGAGGGACGGAGGCATTTCCTGTCCGTCAGAACAAGGTTGGTCGACACTGGGGAAGGTTGTGGTGCCCTGTTACCCTAGCAGAAGGGAGTATGAGATCAAGTGAGTTCTAGTACGAGGGCTGAAAGCCTGGACCGGCGTCTTGTCTGTTGAGGGTGGAGGTTTGGATAGCAGCCTGGTTCAGTTTTGACCCTCGGCTTTTTCGATTTCAGGGTTGACCATAGGCAGATGGTTTTTCGTAGTAGTTGTCCATGGTTTTTCCTAAAATTTCCTGAATTCCTTTAATTCTCAGATTGTTAAATGAAAAAAAAAAAAAAGTTGCTCTTGGCGGCCTTGAGAATGCCTTAGGATTCGGGGTACTTCTTGCAAACTCATTTTAGGCTTCTTGGATGCTGTTATATTCATGGACCTGCGGTTTTTCGATGCCAGAACGACCCTGGCCGGTGCTGGGGGGTTGCCCTGTAACCTGTTGATAGCAGGAGCATGAGGCCTGGTAGAGAGATCTGGGGATGCCTTGGGGCGGGCATTCCAAGGGAAACCAAGGGTTCCTGTCGGGACAACGCTGGCCGGAGCTGGGGTGCGTCATGTTGCCCTATAACCTAGCAGGGTGGGGGCATGAGGCCTACGAGAGTTCGGCAGGGAATAAGACAGTGTTAGAGAATTTTAGAGTGTTTCGTTAGGGGTTCCAGGGGTTCTGAGCCTTCGAAGGACGTCTGTGGCTTTCTTTTTCGACTTAGTAATTGCTGCTTGAGTAGCCTAGCAATAGGCCGGCAGTTATCCATGTTTTTCCTAAATTTTGCTGAACTCCCTTAATAGTTTTCAGATTGTTCTTAGCCGAAGGTAGGTAATGGCCCTCGTATTTCAAATGACTTGTAGAATTCTATATGGGACGCTGGGCCTGGTTCCCAGCACGTGTTGCTCCCCCCCAGGAATAGACGAGCATTTGTCCAATAAAAAAGACAAAAAAAAAGTGTGAAGATGAGACTGGTGTCGGACTTTCTGGAACCCTTCCCCCCTCACCCACTATCTTTAGTGGAGGCATACGCAGACAGGCGAGTCTTTTTTTTTTTTTTTTGAAATATCAACCCGAGTGGATGCTAGGGGTGCTGGTACGAGCAGGCACCACTAGCATTCTCGGGGAAGGCTCCATCTATTGATGGGGAGCAGCACCTGCTGGAAAGCGGGTCCAGCGTGACAGGTGACAGTCTTAAAAAAATTCCAAATGCATAGTGCAGACACGGTGGAAGACACAGCGGGTCGCCGATGCCCCTCGGCACCTCTGGTGCTCCTTCAAACCCCGTCCTTTTCTTTGAACTTTCTAGATGGGTCGCTGGACCCGTTTTTTTTCCAGAAGGTGACCTGAAACATCATGATGTATCAATGGGATGCTGGACCCGGTTTCCAGCAGGTGCGACTCCCACCAATAGATTGGAGCACCAGGCTGGGCGATGGGGGGGGATGCACTCAGCACTCCTCTTATAGTAGTAGGCCTTTTTTTTGCAACCAAAAAAAAAAGATATACAATGAAAATATACAAGAACAAAAAATTCAACGATTTTTCCTTTCGGTGACGAGAGATCCCTTGGAGAGCAGGTAGTGGATCNGGTGGGGCCGGGGATGCGCCACCACGTGGCATCTTTCAAAGCCACGGGACTCCCCTGCAGCCGCCACGTGGCTTCAAAGCCACGCGTCTGTAGGCTCGCGGCCTAGTCTGCGTCCGCGGACTTGGCCGCGGTTGTCCGCCGCCGAGAGGGATTCATAGGTCCTGTCCTCCTGGATGAGCCACACAAGTCCCAAGTAACTTTTCTCAATGCAATGCAATTCTGCAAAAAGTGGCGCAGGTGCAAAGTTGATGAGCAAATGTATATAGCCTTTGTTAGGCCTGCTCATGTGCCTTCTATTGTTGTTGTACATAATGATTCTACTTTGCATGTAGTTTCTACTTCTAATGCAACTACTTCTACCTCTACTAATTTTTCTTCTAGTCCAAACGACTCTGCTTCAAATTTTGTTGTTTTGGCTGCACCTATGCAATCCAGTATGCTTGCACATGAAAGTGATGATCCACCTCTGGAAGTCCCATAAGAAATTTGGAACCTTCTCAACCGATTTCTTGAAGTCTTGGTCGAAGCGCATGGAGTCCCCGTGTGTCCAGTCCGACACAAGGTCGAGTTGATAGAAGCTAGCACTCCTTTAAAAGGTTGTGTCTATCGAATGGGCTCAGGCGAATTGTAAGAATTGCGAAGACAGATTGATGACAAGATTGGGAAGGGATGGATCAAGCCAAGCGAATCCGAATTCGGTGCAATGTTTTGTTTGTCCCGAAGAAAGGAGGCAAACTACGGATGTGTATCGATTACCGTGGACTTAATAGAATAACAAGAAAGAATGCATATCCTTTACCGCGTATTGATGATCTACTTGATGCTGTAGGTGGGTGCAAGGTCTTCAGCAAAATTGATCTCAAGTCTGGCTACCACCAGATTGAAGTCGACCTTGCAGACCAGCGCAAAACTGCATTCAAAACCCGCGATGGGTTGTACGAGTTTACCGTCATGCCCTTCGGTCTGACGAATGCCCCGGGCACCTTCCAAAGTCTCATGGACAAGGTGTTCCGCAATCAGATCAATCGATTTGTTATTGTGTATTTGGATGACATATTAATTTTCAGCAAATTGATGGAGGAACACATAAGACACCTTGAGGAAGTGTTGCAGATCCTCAAGGATGCGCATCTCCATCTCAACTTGGAGAAATCTGAGTTTGGGAGGGACAGCGTCATCTACCTTGGACATCGGTTGTCTACTGGAGGCCTAGAGTCCGAGACAACCAAAGTTGAGGTCATCCGCAAATGGCCTCAACCGGCAAATGTCCACGAGTAGCGTTCTTTTCTTGGTCTCGCATCATATTACCGTAAGTTTGTACCCAAATTCTTTATCATTGTGCGACCGTTGTCCAGATTGACCAGCAAGAATCTGTCCTACACATGGGATGGGGAATGCGCAACAACCTTCCAAGCATTGAAAGAGGTTTTGGCGAGTCATCTGGTGCTCCGCATTGCAGATCCCAAACTTACATTTGTAGTAACTACGGATGCAAGCTTGTATGGGATTGGTGCAGTGCTGCAACAAGATGATGGCGACGACTTACGTCCGCTCGAATTTTACAGCAAACGTATGCCCAGTCGCAAGGTAGTTGCCTCCACGTACATGCGAGAACTTTATGCCTTGAGAGAGGCACTAGATCATTGGAAACACTACCTCTTGGGTCGCCATTTCAAAGTGTTCTCAGACCACGAGACTTTGAAATGGATTCAGACACAGAATAATTCATCAACTAAACTGACCCGCTGACTGCATGAGATTGTTGTGTATGATTTCGAACTTAGGCACAAGAAAGGTTGTTACAATCACGTTGCAGATGCTTTGTCGCGCCACCCTGAGTACATGACTTGTCTTGTGGACTCCTATGATCTTCGTAAGAACTTGAAGGAGGAATTAGTTGAGCGTACTGCCAAGGACCCGGAACTCAGTCCCATCCTTGAGCAGATCCAAGTTGACCCTAGCAGTCAGCGTGATTTCCATGAGTGCAAAGGTTTGCTCTTCAGACGTTACAGGAAGTACGACCGACTGTGTGTACCCAACCATGAGCCTATCCTCACCCACTTCTTGGACTTGGCTCATGGCCGGAGTGGACACTTTGGTTTTGAGAAGACATACGGAAGTCTATTGCAAAAGTTTGTATGGCCTGGGATGAAAGAAATGGCACAAAAGTTTGTGGTTGAGTGTGAAGTTTGTCAACGTATCAAACCGTCTCGGCAAAAGCCCTATGGGTTGCTGCATCCTGTTCCTATTCCTGATGGCCTGGGTGAGTCTCTTTCCATCGACTTCACGGACATGGGAACGACGAGCAGGAACGGATACTCACAAGTAATGGTAATCATTGACCGCTTTTCTAAGTTTGTGAATTTGATTTCATTACCACCTCACGCCCCAACTGACCTTGCGATCGAGGAGTTTCACAAAAGATACATTCTGCAGTGTGGGCCCCCGAAAACTCTTGTGAGTGACCGGGACACTAGGTTCATAAGTGCAGATTGGAAGGACGTCACCTCCCAGATCTACGGTATCAAACTCAAGATGACGTCTAGCCGACATTTCGAAGCCAATGGACTGGCCGAGGAGGTCATCAGACTGTGATCCAACTTCTCCGAGTTCTAATTGTGCCTGATCAGAACTCTTGGGATGAGGAATTGTCAATTGTGCAAGGACAGTATAACAACTCCATACACTCCTCCACCGGGATGACACCTAACCAGTTGCACCCTGGGTGGCGAATTCGCAATCCCCTATCCTATCTGTTTCCTGACCAGCCACCTGGCCTAACACCTGGCCAGCCAGGCTAGAGTGCTAAGTTTGATCGTTTGCTCAAAGTTGTTGTCGCAACTATGGAAAGGCGACGCAGTGCCATGATTAAGCATGCAAACACAAAGCGTCAGCCTCACCCTTTCACAGTGAGAAGTTATGTCTGGGTCAAGATGTCTGAGTTTTCTTAAGAAGAAGGTGTATCACGAAAACTTCTTCCTCAGTACTACGATTTGTGGAAGGTACTGAACCGAGTAGGAGATGATTCCTTTGGTTCTTCTTAAATGATCAACGTGCCTACTCATCTGCGCACGTACCCAGTCTTTCACGCGTCGAAGTTATTTTCGTATGAACCACCTGAAACTTTTTCGTATCGAGAATCAATGATTCCTCGTGCAATCAATGACGGTGTCGGACACAGTGGAAAGGGGAGAAACAGATAGTATAAAGTTCATTTTTTGTACCACCGGTTGAATGACTTTTACTGGATCGCTAAGAAAGACTTGTTGCAGAGTGCCCCGCGAGTCGTCAATGCATATGAACGACCGATTAACTCCGAACAACAACCTAAATTCACTGCTACCCTCACTCCTACGGAACGTACCCGATCGCTCTCTGCAATCTAAGCTTATAATGCATAATGCAATGACTCTGATTGAGTTACTCGCTCGAAGGGACCTCGCTCTTGAGGGGGGAGTAGTGTAATCACCCGCCATAACACAGACTGAGAACACTGCTGATTTCTGAATTTATGCCAATGGAATGGATGCCTTGTTGAGATTCCCGCATTCTGCTGTGTTTTCTAAGTCTATATGTGCGCGTGCCTGTTGACTTGCGCGCCTGTTTGAGTGTTTGTCGGCATGAGTGTGTGTGTGACCCGCAAGGGTACTTGCTTGTTTGGCAGGCCCGTAGGGCCGGTACTTACCTGTGGCCGTGGCATCAAGGGTTGCAGCAAGGGAAAACACTCAAGTGGTGGAGCCAGAGGCCCGCGGCCCTTGGAGAAGCGGAAAAACACTCAAGCAGCAGGTAGGCCGGTACCACATCCAGTAGCAGTAGATGTGCCGGGTACTCAAGGCCGAGCAGAAGAAGACAAAGTTGGCATTTTTAGAGGCCCAGTAGCGGTAGGCTAGGTCTAGGCTGATACCGGTCCATCCAATCTAAGTCTAGAGCCTGTACATGCAATATCAGAGTCTGCAATGATGTTTCTCTCCGAAAGGGAGGACGTACCGGTTGCTTGGGAGGCCGAGCGGCCTGGAAGTCACCGCCCAGGAGGCAAGCAGGTCGCTATATGAAGAGGCCGAGGGAAGAGCTCGACCTCATTCTTCTGTGTGCAAGTTTGGCGACACACTGCTGGAGCGCTGGCTGGAGTAGCACTAGGTACTACAGTGTTGCTGGGAGGAAGAAGTCGGGAGCTTGCACCTTGGCTATGGTGAAGCTCTAATGGTAGGAGGAGGAGGGAGGAGGGGACCAAAGGGAGAGTGGTGAGGTACTTACCTGGCTATGGTGGACACCATCTTCATCACCTTGTTAGGCGCTGCATTTGGAAGACCCCAGTTGGGGTAGTGCCGCATCAAGGAAGCTCGGGACAGAGTCAGGCATGGTGGTTGAGTGGGCAGCGGCATAGCTGCATGGTGTTGACCTTGGGACAGAAGGGCGACGCCCTTAGTCTGTCTCTTATACACATCTAGATGTGTATAAGAGACAGCCCCCCCCCTCTCTCTCTCTCTCTCTCTCTCTCTTCGAGAAATGAATCTTCTCGCGAAAGCGGGAAGATTCCCGCTTTCTGTTTCCCGAACGGCAGAAAGTAGGAATGAATCTTCCGGCTTTCGCGGGAACATTCATTTCTCGAAGAGAGAGAGAGAGAGAGAGAGAGAGAGAGAGAGAGAGAGACTCTCTCTCTCTCTCTCTCTCTCTCTCTCTCTCTCTCTCTCTCTCTCTCTCCCCTACGGCGCGCCAAGATTCTTTTATTTCGTTCTTTTTTTCTTGTGTTTATAATTGTTTTCTTTTCTTATTGTGTGAGGTCACACCCCGTACTTGGCAGGCTCCGTCCAAGCAGCAGCGACCGGGCCTTCCCTTGGCCGACCCCCCTAAGGCTGCGGCGCGTATACGGGAAGGTCCGCGGCCTATAGCTGAGCGAGGTACTGGTGGTTTAAGCTCATATCTTCCTGCTGGTTCTGATCGTTTGCCTTCGGCCTCTTTGAAAAAAATGTGCCCCCTTTTTTTCTTATGTAATGACTCACCATAACACAGACTGAGAACACTGCTGATTTCTGAAGTTCTGCCGATGGAATGGATGCCTTGCTAAGATTTTCGCATTCTGCCGTGTTTTCTAAGTCTGTATGTGTGCATGCCTGTTGACTTGCGTGCTTGTCTGAGTGCTTGTCAGCATGAGTGTGTGTGTGACCCGCAAGGGTACTTGCTTGTTTGGCAGGCCCGTAGGGCCGGTACTTACGTGTGGTTGTGGCATTGAGGGTTGCAGCAGGGGAAAACAATCAAGTGGTGGAGCCAGAGGCCCGTGGCCCTTGGAGTAGCGGAAAAACACTCAAGTAGCAGGTAGGCCGGTACCATACCCAGTACCAGTAGATGTGCCGGGTACTCGAGGCCGAGTAGAAGAAGACAAAGTTGGCATTTTTAGAGGCCCAGTAGCAGTAGGCTAGTTCTAGGCCGGTACCAGTCCATCCAGTCTGAGTCTAGAGCCTGTACGGGCAATATCAGAGTCTGCAATGATGTTTCCCTCCGAAAGGGAGGAGGTACCGGTTGCTTGGGAGGCCGAGCGGCCTGGAAGTCACTGCCCAGGCAAGCGGGCTGCTATGTCAAGAGGCCGAGGGAAGAGCTCGACGTCATTCTTCAGTGTGCAAGTTTGGCGACACGCTGCTGGAGCGCTGGCTGGAGTACAGCGCTGATGGGAGGAAGAAGCCGGGAGCTTCCACCTTGGCTATGGTGAAGCTCTACCGGTAGGAGGAGGGAGAAGGGGACCAAGGGGAGAGTGGCGAGGTACTTAACTGGCTATGGTGGACACCATCTTCATCACCTTGTTAGGCGCTGCATCTGGAAGACCCCAGTTGGGGTAGTGCCGCATCAAGGAAGCTCGGGACAGAGTCAAGCATGGCGGTTGAGTGGGCAGCGGCATAGCTGCATGGTGTTGACCTTGGGACAGAAGGGCGGTGACATAGCTGCTTTGGGTTGTCCTTTGGATAGGAGGGTAAGAACCCTCAGTGCTCCGCCATAGCCTCGGCCTGTATGTAGAGGAAAAGGAAGGGTGGCCATGGCTATGGTGGACCTCATGTTGTGCCTGCAGTAGAAGTGGGATTCAGACATTGATTCTGGTTCAGCCATTCAACATTATTATTGTTATTTCTTGTTTGAATAAGAGGGGAGAAGATAAGGAGGAGGAAATTGGTTAGAAGAGCCTTGTCATTGGTCTATGTTGGAGTACATCATCTTCTTATTCTTTCTTACCTCTTCTTCTTCTTCTTCTTTCCCTCTCTCTCCTCTCAAGTTCATTCATTTCTTTTTGCAATTCGACGACATTGTTCTTTCTGATGAATGTATACTTCGAAATTTGCCAGGATCGTAACATTGGTATCAGAGGGGATTTTACTTGCTGGTGAGAGTTGACTTTGCCGCCATAACCCTAACCCTAGTGGTAAGGGCTAACCACTTACGGTTAAGGCGGAAGTTAGGGTTAAGTGGGGCAGCGTGGTAAGGGGAAGTTGCTCCCACCTAGCAGGGCCGTGTAGGGTCGACATCAGACCCGGCCAGGTAGCTTGAGTGCATGTTTGTGGTGGCGAGATGCAAGGTGGGACCTTGTGATGCAACTTGAGAGAGGCGATAGTGTAGGGCACCTACAACTTGAATCTGGACTTAAAGGAAGATGAGGAGTGACTTTAGGGTTCCCCTCAAGTTAGGCGAGCTTGAGGGTGGCAGCCATATCTGCACCTACGGACTGCAAGTTGCTGCTTTCATCTTCAAAATCAACGGGGGATCCGGCTTTGTACTTTGGGGTAGATGTTGACCCTCCTAGATGATAGGACACTAGTATAGAGGATGCTAATTGGGTTAGGAGGACTATGTGAGAGGGGGGTGAGTTTCTTTCATCTCAAGAGCCCAGCCACTTAGGTACGTGTCGTGCCGCCAGGGTGCCCATGTGTGTGTGCATGGAATTGACTGCCAGTTGGGGTGTTTTGGGTTTTTCTTCCATCCTCCATAGTCTTGATTGTGTGTGAGGTGTGTGGACCACTTACTCGCCTGATGAGTGGATGGATGGAGTATCTTTTGTGCCACGCCATATCTTTCTATAGTGCCTTGTCTATTTCATTCTGAACGGTTGTAGTCTGTAGGTTCGTTCTGGGGTCTCATTTTTCAATATGGTAGGGACAAAGAGTAGGTCTTTGTCAAACTCTTGTTGGTTGGGACCCGGTTCTGACTCCACTGGGACCATTTGGGACTCAGTGGGACCGGACCCAGACAAGAAGGGCCCCTCAGGTCCAAATCTGTTGACGTCAGTTACTTTGCTCTATCTGATTGGGACTCGGGATTCATGCTTTCGGACCAAGACACTTGTTGCTGAGGGGATCTCAGCTGAGATGTTCTTAACGGACTTTACCGCACTATCCGTTGCCTGACTCGCACCTTGGACACCACTCAATTCTCTCTTGCATTACGTGGTACACTTTTAATCCGATTTGCTGTGTCTTCACGGAGCTGAGTCCGGCGAGGCTTGAGAGGACCTCATACGCAGTCGGTCCAGACTGTGGCGGAATCAGATCTCTCTGATCTTTATTTTTTTATTGTTTTGACTGCTCTCCAGTCCAAATGAATTGTCGCTTCGGCTAGGAGTTCTACCTTCTCTTCTAAATGCTTTCAAGACTGTTTCTTTCATTGGGTTCGTTAAATGTCTGCGTCTATACGATCGCAAACGAGAGAGAGAGAGAGAGAGAGAGAGAGAGAGAGAGAGAGAGAGAGAGAGAGAAGAGAGAAGCTTCTCAGCGTTGCTCTTGAGGGAGTGAGGAGAGGGAAGAGGAGTGTTCGTTCCAGAAGTGTGAGGAAGTACGGACCTCGCTTGAGAGACTTATTGACTCCCTCGTCCTCCATCATGGCATCTGCTGCAGAATGGGAGCTGCAAATGGACATTGCCCTTGACGCAGAAAAAGCGCAGTACATGTTCTTCTATGAGAAAGCATTGAAGAGGGAAGAGGAAGAGAAGGAGAAAGAGAGGGAAGACAAAGTAAAGGTTCATGAAGTCGTCTTCAGTACAGTGCCCGCCTTAACTGATGTTGAGGTGGAAGAGAAGAATCTCCCACTCCTCAGGACCTAAGTAGAAGTCCGAGTTGTTGAAGACCATACTGGCCAACTCGCAAAGGTGTTCAACGAACTCAAGAAGTTGCGCGAGGATATGGCCCTGATGGCGCGGCAGCCCCGTGACCAGCTGCAACAGTTTGCCAACTTGCAGCCGGCCCAAGGTGTCATTCCGCCTGCTTACCCTGTTTCTAGTGTTGCGTGTCAGTCCGTTCTTGCCCCTCTAACCGTGTCTTCTTCTTCTTCTTCTTCTTCTTCTTCTTCTTTAAGTGTGGCCAACAGCCTATCCGGATCTGCAGCAGGTCCAGACCCCGTTGTTGCTGCTACTGCTGCTGCGGCGGCAAGTGGCAGTGCAAGGCTTTTTTTATTTTATTTTATTTTTATTTTTATTTTTAAATGCTGCGATCTATTCGTGGGGAGCAACACATGCTGGGAACCTGGCCCAGCGTCCCATATAGAATTGTACAAATGCTTTGAAATACCAGGGCCATTACCTGACTTCGGCAAAGAACAACCTGAAAACTATGAAAGAAGTTCATAAAAATTTAAGAAAACGTGGATCAGGGCATTCTGAAACTGTTGCGGCCCCGAATTCGGATCCAGCAACCGCTGGTCCTAGCTGCAGTTTTCCTTATATGGATAGAAAGGCGGCACAGATTCCGTCTAAATATGACGGAAAGGACGACATTGAATCCTGGAGCAGCTCTATGCGATCCTACTTTGCTGTGCTGGGGACACTCCCGGTTATGCAGTCGTCGGTCCTAGGGACCAATGTGGAATCCGTCGTAAGGGGTTTCTTAGAAATCCAAACTATACAAGGGGGCTATAAAAGAATAGACCTGAACAAATCGCCGAAAGCTACACCTGTAGCCACACTCCAGGAACTCTTGATCAAACAATATGTTGATCCACATGCTGCAGCCAAAGCTAGACTTAAGCTTGACAAGCTCAAGCATAGTAAGTGGACCGACACCATGCATAGTCTGCTGCAGTATGTTAGTAAATTTTTTGCTACTCTTTGCTACTCCGAATTTGAAGATGACTGCGCAGTCTTGCTTGTATGTGATAAAAGGTGCAGTCCCCTCTACTGTGACACATCGCCTGGGGCTCGGACTCATAACGTATACAAATTGGTTTACCCTTATGCGGGATTTAGTCAAGCTGGAGGCACAAGACCTCCCGGGTGGATCGGGTGGCAAAAAGACTAGTAGCCAAAAACGGTTTCCGGGCAGCAACCGTTTTGTAGCGCACGATCTCCTTGAGGATGACGAGGATACCTTCACAGAGGATCCTTCTCTTGATGACGATCAAGAACAAAGCTGCGAGGCATCTTGCTCTTCATCGGCCCATATAAGTCTGAGTATGTAAATGACGATGAATCTATGAATGTCTTCAAGAAAACTGCCTTCAAAAGCAAGGGACCAAGGACCAAAGTGAAGAACAATACTAACACCATTCTCCTTCCCAAGGGAGCGAAGATTTCACCCCAACCGGAAGATCCTGCCACAAAACCATGAGTTGATCTTCGGATCAGTGAAAGTGAGTGGAAACACAGGGTGAAGAAGGGGGGTTGCCTGCATTGCACCAAACCGGGACACTCAGCCCAACATTGCTTCAGATTGCAGCAGGGAAACCAACAAAGAGGGCAGAGACATTATCAGCACACTCTACAGACGGAGAGGCTGAACATGCAAGTGCAGATCCTTCCCCGAATTCTGATCCCACTCAGCAAACCTCTCCTGAGACCCCATGTGATGTTGATTCCGAGGCTGAGAAAATGCACATCTTATACAAGGAGCCTTGGGTGGAGTCGGAAGAAATCGACTTTCATGCTCTCTTGACGCATTGGGCTCACATGAAGCAAGAACGCGTGCAAGGGAAAACGAAGTTGATCTTCTTCAAACTCCACATTAACGGCCGTTACATCCGTGCGTTGGCTGATTGTGGCGCAACCGCCAATTACTTCTCACCGCACTACATTCGTAAGGCACGCTTGGGAATGAAGCAAGTGACCCTGCATAATCCTTGTCAGACCCAAGTGGGCAACTAAGAGGTTGTCACATCTACGCATGCAGTCAAAGGTGTGCGCAGTACCTTTGACGCAGACCGCACAATCACGCATGAGTTGAACTTCTATGTCCTTGATCACTGTTCCTTCGACGCGGTTATTGGCTTCGGCTGGTTGCAGGCCCAATGTGAAAGAACCACGTGGAAGGACTCACAATTCATGGTCAAAGATGTCATGCGAATCGAGCGTCCAGTCTTATAAAACACCCGCGGACGCGTCCGCGGGGCCGAGCTCGGAGGGCGGACGTATTCACGGCCGCCTCCGCGGCCTACCGGGTCCGTGCCGCGAAACCAATTTTACCAGATTTTTCCTGAATTAAATAATAGGCCAAAAAACAAAACAAATATATGGAATTGTAGGGAATTTTAAGCCCTACAACCCCATATTTTGTTTTTTGGAATCCAACTTTGTTTAGGATTTTAAAAAAATCAAAAACTAAATTTGATTTAAAGAAAATAAAAAAAAAACAATATAAAGAAAAGCTTGAATTGTTTTTTGTTATTTTTTATCATCAGATATATGGTCCCTGAGTTCACCTGTATTTTTTAGAAATGAATTTCTGTTTTTTGCAGGGGTATGAGGTGTTTTAGAAAAATAAAGATGCAAAATTTGAAAATAAATAAACAAAAAACTTGAAAAAAAAGGTTTGATTGAGTGATTGATTGATTGATTGATTGTGTGTGAATGTGTGTGTGTGTATGAGAGAGAGAGAGAGAGAGAGAGAG
>BFEA01000038.1:1219461-1244164 GCA_003427395.1 Chara braunii
CTCCAGCCCCATTTCAATGTCTTAGGCAAACAGCAAAGCGACCGGATCAGTCAGGAGGACCTCATCTCCAGCCTCATTTCAATGTCTTAGGCAAACAACAAAGCGACCAGATCACTCAGGAGGACCTCATCTTCAACCCCATTTCAATGTTTTAGGCAAACAGCAAAGCGACCGGATTAGTCAGGAAGACCTCATCTTCAGCCCCATTTCAATGTCTTAGGCAAACAGCAAAGCGACCGGATCAGTCAGGAGGACCTCATCTCCAACTTTTTTTCAATGTCTTAGGCAAACAACAAAGCGACCGGATTAGTCAGGAGGACCTCATCTCTAATCCCATTTCAATGTCTTAGGCAAACAACAAAGCGACCGGATCAGTCAAGAGGACCTCACCTCTAACCCCATTTCAATGTCTTAGGCAAACAACAAAGCGACCATATCAGTCAGGGGGACCTCATCTCCAGCCCCATTTCCATGTCTTAGGCAAACAGCAAAGCGGTCGGATCAGTCATGAGGACCTCATCTCCAACGCCATTTCAATGTCATAAGCAAACAGCAAAGCGACCGGATCAGCGAGGAGGACCTCATCGCCAACCCCATTTCAATCATCGCATGCCAAAATCGTTGTTTTTATCAGAGATAGATGAATTATATGCATAGTAGGTTCCCCTTATGATGCAGTTAAAGTTGTGAAAAAGAAAGCAAAATATATACACAAGTCAAAGTCAAACAGACCAAACACCGGGTTCGTATAAATAGGGGTTTATTGGATTCTAGTGGTATAGTGTCGGCCTACCTCTGAATTCCCTACCTCCAGAGTCTCACCTGGGCTCTAGCAGAGCTCCCGCAATCGGTGGGTCGACCCCCACAAAGCCTTGATGCGGTCTTACGGGTTGCAATCCCGACTGCCGCCTTCCTCTCCAAACATAGACTAGACTTAGATGAAGAAGGAAAGAAGAAGGAAAGTTAAGCGCTCAAGATACGAGAAAGGGCCAACTCAACTCACACGAGAGGACCTTGGTGCCTTCAGATCGTGAGGGTCCCGCAATGGCAGCCAATTGCAACTTTGAAAGAAACTTGTCGCAGTCGCCTCATCAAGCTCCAATTAAAAAAAAATTCAACAGTCCGTTAATATCCACGTGCCGCTTCCTAAGACTGTGCAAGCAAAGCACAGTCCACCAGGTAAGTTGACTGTCCACTGCTGTTCTCAAGCTACTTCCTCAGATTGTGCGAGCAATGCACAGTCCACCAGGTAAGCTGACTGTCCCGCTGTTGTCCTGCTGCTGTCCTGCTGCAGCTACCTTCCTACCGTGTGAGCGAAGCCCAGTCCTACAGGTAAGCCTCTCATCGCCGCTGCCTGTCACTGCTCCCATCGACTGTGTGAGTGAAACACAGTCCAACAGGCAAGCCTTCCGTTGCTGCCAGCCTATCTCTGCTTCCTTCGACCATGTGAGTGATACACAGTCCAACAGGTAAGCCTTTCGTCACTGCTGCATGTCGCTGCTCCCGTCTACTGTGTGAGTGAGGCATAGTCCACCAGGCACCTCCCGTTGTTGCTGGCCTGTTTCTGCTTCCTTCGACTGTTGGAGAAATACACAGTCCAACAGGTAAGCCTCCCGTCACTGCTGCATGTCGCTGCTCTCGTCGACTGTGTGAGCGAAGCACAGTCCAACAAGCAAGTCTCCCGTTGCTGCTGGCCTATTTTTGCTTCCTTCGACTATGTAAGTAATACACAGTTTAACAGGTAAGCCTCCCGTCGTTGTTGGCCTGCAAAATGGCAGATGACTACTAACAATACGAAGACCGTGAAATACTGCGAAGGCTTCGAGCTGATGATCTCACTAAAGAACAAATGACTACTAACAGTATGAAGACCGTTAAATACTGCGAAGGCTTCGAGCTGATGATCTCACTAAAGAACCGAGTCTGGCAAATCAGCGACCAAGATAAGGTGTAATGCCGGGGCCGAGATAAGCAAAGTAGGTTCGGCCTTGAAGATGAACATGACCATTCGGGCAACCGATCTCAACAGGAAGCTGATGGTTACAAATGCGCTCTGAGACTGTCAATCGGACTCAACTAAGGACAACGCAACACCATTCTCTAAATCTGCCAAAAGAGAGTGAATCTCCTGCTAGAACACGGAAAGATACATTGCCATCTCCCCACACCTTCTTGTTAGTGGCTACGCAGCTCCTAACGTGGCCATCAGATGAGGGGTGCTCTGAAGCTCCCGACCAACGAATCTGATCAAAATATTGACTACGTGCCTGTATACCACGGGGTTGGAGAACTTGCATCTCTCGTTACTTGCTTCAATAGTGACTGGTCAATCGAAGAGTGTGCCTTTCGTCAAACCACAGCCAGGCAGTTCGCCCGTCGGTCGCAACTCCAATCATGAGTAAACTGGAATCCGGATGGCTTCCCTGGGGCGGCATGGTGACGACGAGTTCTTTCGCAAGGTTGTCGAGCAGCGTGCGGGTGCATCGCCTTGAAGAAGACGACCACGAGTTAGAGTTTCACTCCCCGATTTTCTGAATGTACAAAATGAGAATGGATTTTCAACTAAAATGTGGAATTATTTGCTATCGTTGGTCGTCTTGCTTCCTATCAGGTAAGTCCTCTCACCTTCTTCTCTCTCCTTCCTCGTTTTCCACGTACTTACTATTCCCTGTTATGTCTGCTACCGGCACCTTTGCGCGCATCGCCTCCTTTTTTTTTTATGTACCCACTTGTTTCCTCGACTTGCTGCATGCAATCCTTTCTCCTCTCTCTCCCTCACATACTCATCCATACACATTCTCACGCCTGCTGCGCTATTCGACCAGTGTGTGGTGTGAGAATGAATCTTTCCCCAGAATGTGGGAAGATTTGCCACTGTCTCCCCCACGTACTAGCACGCAGACCTCGTTGCTCATACTGGCTGAACCGTCACCCAAATCAACATTTTGTCGAGACCATTCTCTTCGCAATGCTTTGAGACCCCCAGATAGCGTCTGGGTTTGTCCAAAATGGTCAATAAATGATTGAGATTCACCGTCTTTCACTTCCTTCTAGCTTAGAACGACCATTCCGAGCGCAACCCCTATCTCTCGTACCAACTAATCTGTTCTTTCATCACTAAAACTAACGCCGCTAATGGATTCGCCCAACCCCAAAACCTCCGAATGGCATCTCCTCTCGCTTGATTTCGTTAGGAATCGAGTAGACCATACCTCTTCCCCTTCGCCATATCCATTCTCTCCCCCTTTGCCTTCGTTACTTCCCTTCACTCACCTTCCTGTATGTGGCCCCGATCTCGTCCTAAATTCACGTACCTTCCTTCTATCTGTTCTGTTTTTTCCCTTCTCTCATCCTCGCTACTGCCCTACCACTCTTCTCTCATCAACCTCATTCCTCCCTCGGTCTTCTCCTTTCCTACCTTTCTTTTCTCCTCTCTCTCGTCTTCTTCCTTGATTCTCCCGACACCTCCCTCTTCTCTGTTGCTACTTAGCGCAGTACTTTGCGTTGCTTAGCACGACGCAAAACCGACAGCTCAGGCTACGATGAGCAAAACTCCGAAGGAAACCAGCTACTGGCCTTGTTCAACTGGGCTTTCGGCCCTATACCCAGGCCCAACTTCATTTTCGCACGTTAGCTCCACCGTGAGTCATTTCGAGGGAACCTGCTACAGCCTATTGGTCAGTTCGCTCAGCCACCAGATGTTTTTACTAGCTGCCGGCCTCTACAGCCAGGCCCGTCAACTTTTTGCATGCCAGTAACAGTACGCACTCCCGCCAGAGTTCACTTTGGTCGTGCCTTGCCCAGGCACAGACCAACATCTTTCGAGTTCCAGTGGGCTCATTCACACTCCGACCTCTCACCGTAGGGCGTGGCCGGCAGACTGTTCAATAGTAGAGGGTTCTCTTACTTGGTTCCTTTGGGCTCGCGGCTGGCCACTTACCGACTTGTCGGTGCATTAACCCCGCTGGTCCGATTTTTAAGATGGGTAGGATAGAAGAATTTCGTCAGCACCTTGAACACATAGAAACCCGAACGGGTCTGTGCTCGACCCCTTCGATTGCCGTGACGGGAGGGGTTTCAATCACTCCCTACTGTCATGCTAGTCGTAGGAACCCATGTTGGCAAGCACCCAACGTTTTGATCAACGATGGTGGTGACCAAGTCGCCGTCTACTTTCGACCAGGTGTGGGTACACAACTTCTTTCCATCCGCTCCTCAACGATTTCAAGTCAACTTCTTTCCATCCGCTCCTCGACGATTTCAAGTCTTCTTTAACGCGCTTTCGGCCTAATTTTTCCATCCTTCCTCCACGATACTCCTTTGCCATCGGTATCGGAGCCAGCTGTCTAGCGTGGTCAAAGATGAGACTTTATGAATGGAGAGAAATAAACATAAAAGTAAAAATAAAAACGAGTCAATAATAAAATTAGTAGGACTGACGAGGACGAGGATCCGTTGACACTCTCGTCCTCTCGCCAATCGGACCCACACCTAAACCCGTTTAGCAAAAGCACGGGGGATAGTCCCATAAGACCCTCGACCCCTCAGTCTCCGCCGATCACGCTCCGTCTGCTCCATCGCCGCTTGCTGACCTTGAACCCCAAACCTGTCGCCTGAAAATCCAGTACTCTAACCAATAGGGTTAAGCCCAAGCCTGAGTTAGGTAGGCACGACCCTGCGTATGAATAGTCACAGGACCGTAATTGGTCCTACCTGCACAAACCAGGTCTTCGCCTTGGCCTATTGGCCAACCTCCCGGCCATCAGAAAAACGCCACGACACCGTCCGCGTCTAGGATCGTAGCTTTCTAGTATCCTGATCGTCAGGTGCTCGACATATTTTGCCGAAATTTAAAACTTTCTCTCATACTAGGATTGCTAACGCCGCGCCTTTCGACGTTTTTGCCGAAATTTAAACTTTCTCTCATACTAGGATTGCTAACGCCGCGCCTTTCGACGCGTCGACCAACCATAAACCTCTCGCATGTGCGTAAGGTAAAGTTTTTATCCTGTTTGTGACGTGTTCCGCTAGAGGCTGACTAGGTTCGTGGAGTGAGGTTAGTCTTCACAAAATAAAAGAAAAATATAACCAAATTGAAAACTATAGCGAAGGTAATCAGAACCACCTTCTGCCGCCCTGGTACCGCCGATGACTAAACGACCCCCTCACAGTGCAACGCAATAATGCGTGCTCCACACACTTTCTAATTCGTTTGCATTTTGACTTGGACTTTCACCAGTAGCGAGGTTGCCGAGGTGAGCACCCTGACAGGATTTGCCCTATCGGCCCGTTTACGTTGATCAAGGACGCTCCCAGTGCGACCTTTAAACAAATACCCTTGTAAGCGTGTTTGCTATGACAGCCGGTCTCGGGCCCATCGTGTCTTGATAGGATCTGAGATCTGTAGGGGCTTACGTGCCACTGCATCGCGGGTTTTCACTGTGTGCTACCAAACGTGCAGTTTTCTAGATCCACCCAAGTCCCGTTCCCATCCCTTTAGGTCAAGCGGTAGTTGCCTGAGGGGATGGATGACTCACAGACATAGTTTTCATCATTGAGTACTCGGACTGTCGTTAGCGCACCCGGAGGCCTCTGGTTGTCAAGCTCCTCCTCTCATAGGAGTTTAGACCACCGATCCCCTGGTAATTGGGAAAAAAAAAAAAAAAAAAAAAAAAAAACAATGATCCCCTGGTAATTGGGGTCTGTAAGCCTGTAGGCATACATGATAGTCCTTCTATTTTTCTGACTTTATACACTACCATCGGGATCGTCCATTCTTCTAAGGGAACAACCCAGTCTCCTCGGCTTACCCTCGGGACCTTCGTGAGCTCTAAGATCCAAGCTAATGGGATCGCCTCTTGAAGTTCTTGCAGGCCTGTCCCGAGATTTCGGATGTGGATCATCCGAGGACGAAGATCATGCGTTGTTAGCTAGGAGTTTGCATGTGTGTTCCATAGGTCGCCCTACTGACCCTTCTTCACCCAAGAAGGGGAAAGACTCACCTGTTTGGTCAAGGAGGTACGGGTTCCCAAAGAGGAGCTGTCACCATATCTCCTCCCATCTCAGCGGGATTGGCTTTTGGTTGGGCCTCTTTCTCTCCAAAGTCGAAGGAATGAGAGTCAGAGGGGGTCCGTCTGCAACACACTACTGGGGATGTGTGAACATAACTCACGCTCGAAGACTAAATTTGAGACAAAAGAGGCGCATCCGCCATGAAATTTCACTGTGGCCCCAGGCCATACATTCACTCAACCTCCGATTATGATCCTCACACATGCACGGACGATCCCTGTCATCACATGCTACTCCCACCATAGCGATCATCAACCCACCGACTCAGTCTCTGCACGGTCTTGCCCGGATCCCGCAGTCCGTCGGGCGAGCCAGCGCATAACCGACAAGACTACAATCAGCCCATCAGGCCTTTTCGACTCGCACCTTCACGCGTACCATCTAGCCATTGCTTCCTGGAAGTTGGCCAGTAAGTTGAAAGAGAGATTTTTGGACGCGCTTGCGGAATTTATAGTTGTGGAAAAGAAGATAGATGCTAGGAAGGATTAAGACCGAGGTGGGGGGGTAAGAGAAAGCTCGGGGGCAATCGCTCGAGGAAAGCCATGTCGATCCTTCGGAGCCCAGTCATAGCCAATCAGAATCATCGTGTAACGGGGATTTCCTTCTTACACGGCACGTCTCCTTGGCTAGAGGGGAGGAGGAAGAAATCGGCAGGGTATTCCGACTGAAGGATTAGAGGCGGGGAGAAGAAAAGCGAGAAGGATAGCGCGAAATGGGACCAAGATTCAGGCGATCAAGAAAGAGAAAAGGCACACGCGGCAAGGGAGAGATGAGAAACGGTTACAGAGAGAGAAGGAGCGTGAGCGCGACGAAGAGAGTGTCGAAGGTAGTGAGGGAAGCGGGGAGGGGGGAACTTCGCATGCATGGCGCCGATGCGGAGGAAAAAAGGGCACCGAAACAGTTACAGCTCGTTCAGAGTCCTATGCTAACTCAAAAATTGAAAAACACCATATCCGCGCGTAGAGTTAACGTGGGAAAAAGTCCTATGCCTATTCAGATTCACACGAAAATTCCCAAAGATTCCAAGACGAAGTCGAGAACATTCATGCACAAGAAAGGACACGCCAGGTCCCGCTTATTTCGGAATTCCTAACCATGGACCCAAATTCCTAGCGCGCTCGCTAAGGCACACATATTTCCCATGTATTTCCCTAATTGCAAAAAAGATGGAATTCCAAACAACGACACGAAGGTCCTGAGAGGGACGGGCCTCTCCGATCACAAACAATGCATATCAAAAAGGGGCCTCTACGGCCTGCTTGTATAAGACAACAAAAAAGAGAAGGGGGGGGGGGGCTAGAAGATGGCGCAGGTCCGGAAGCTGGGGCGTCACATGGTCCTGAGTGCCGGTCACACTGAGGTAGGATAGTGGGATAGGGGGTGCGCTAGGAGTATTGACGTGAGGATGGGATGGAAGGTGGTCTCATATTCCAGGACATCCACGGCCTTCTGCTCCAGGTGATCAGTGTGTACTCAGTGACTGGCCTCTACAACACCAAGGACTTCAAATTGAAAGGAAAACACACACACACACACACACACACACACACACACACACACACACACACACACAGACACACACGCACACACACACACACATACACTTCTGTTGTGATACAGCCCTGGACCCTTGTAATTAATAACGAGGCCCTGGACGCACTAAAGTTGAGATATGTGAAGTATGTGCAATGTGCTCTCCTCCCTGAAAAGGCAGTGTGCAGCCTACCTGTGGAAGAATAATGCGGAAGAGTCTAGAGCTATGCCTCGGGTTGTGTGAGACTCAACCACCCAACCGTTGTGGAAAGGGGGTTTATCGTCGTTGGACCCTGACATGCAAGTGGCTGCCCTATCCCCAAAAAACCCGAGAAATTGTTGCTGAGGTTAATTCTGGACCCAGGTGTGTTGTGGGGCCCACTGGGGCTTCTTTTTATTGTAGCTTTTTGGGAAAACATGCCTCAATCTATTCATGGGGAGCAACACGTGCTGGGAACCGGGCCTAGCATCCCTTGTGAAAAAGCCCCCCTGAGGCCTGAATAGATTTGAAGACTCAAGCTCCCGAAAAAAAAAAAAAAAAAAAACAGGTTTGAAGACTTGCTCCCGAAGCTCCACGAGGGAGATCCCACTACGGAGATATGTGGATTAGTGGAGAGGCTGTGTGACTCCCGACGTCCATAGATCGGAATGGCAATCGGCGGTTTGTGTTTTTTTGTATTTAGGTGGGGGGATATATACGATGTTCTGTAGCCCCCCATCGGGCGGTTCGTTTTCTTTATTTTTTGGGGCAGTCCTTTGGGGGGTAGCGAATATGTGAAAATCTTACCAAGTTTTTTGGTGACGATTTCCACACACCTCCCACTCACGTTTTGGTGGTGGCCCATGTGTGGAAGAGAGGCCGAAATAGACAATGTGGGGGGTGTTTTGGGAGGATCCGATCCCCTCTCCTACAGCAAATATGGCATAGAGTTACTCTGACATCTGTCAGCTCCCCACCAATAGATGGAGCACGTTTCCAAAAAAAAAAAAAAAAAAAAAAAAAAAAGACATCTGTCAGAGAAAAGAACAAGAGGGCCCCGCCAAAATTCTTTTTTTTTTTTTTTTTTTTTTTTTTTTTTTTTTTTTTGAATATGTTTGGCCGAACACGTTCGGGTGGCGTTCGTCCGAACACCCGAACATGTTCGGAAGTTCGAAAAAGCTTCGAGCATGTTCGGTGTGCTACACAGATATCTACAATGTTCCTCACAAATTTTCGTTGATCAAAATTTCAGACATTCGTCTGATAAAAATTCAGCAAAAAATCATTCACAATAGTTCCTCGTGAAAGCTTGAAAGGCCGACAAGATTATATCGCTTGGGTACTTCAGTTGTCTGGATGGATCGTTAAATTTATGGTACGTGATAATATTTTGGATGGATCGTTAAATTTATGGTACGTGATAATATTTCAACGTCTTGTTCATAAAATTTATGGTACGTGATAATATTTTGGATGCATGTCTGGATGGATCGTTATATGTTGGTATAATTGGGCGACTTCTCGTCGTGTCCTTATTTTTCGGTACTATGTACGTTGTCCCATACGTACCTTTGTCGTCCCAATTTGCAATTTTCTTTAGGCCCATAGATGAATAGTTGTTCTTTGCATCTTACAGTATGACATGTTCAACTTGATCCATCACTCGATAATGTGGAGATTGAAATATTTTTTTTTCCGTTTTTTCTCACCACTTCAGCGAACATTCCACAAAGGTTTCTCCTTGATTGCGATCCAAAGGTGATAGAACGAGTCCATTCAAATTCCTTTTTGTAGTTAGGACAACGGATATCCCGATTCCATATGGTTTCACATCCATTCTCAGATTATCCAAGCATCTTATAAGATCAGGTTCAACCATCGGAATGCAACGCATCTCATGTGGAATGATACATATGGAGCGTAGTATAACATGCCTCAACTCCCTCATGCCAAAAGTAGATTACATATTTTGGTATGTAATCTACTTGGAATTTCATAATATCCCCTTGTTTGTGATTTCGCTCAGTCTACAGGCAACATGTCCATTATCTTTTGGTAGCTTAAGATTGGCGCCGACGCCTTTGGTTGATGGTTATATGGTTATGGTCCTTATGGATAATAGTACGGGTTTTACTAAACATCACTCTTATCCGCCCAGCCAAGTCATTAGTCAGATTCTTATTACGAATATTTGCTTTAATTGTTAGTGCAACCGCTCCCCTTACCTGCTTTAGGTTAATATTAGGAGAATACAAAATTTTGAAAATCAGCCTATGAACGATATGGAAATAGGGCAGGGGCATATTGTCAATCAAACACAAGTATTGATCGAGCTCTTCTCCGTTCAAAGGGATGACGAATTACGAAGGAACCAGCATCCCCTCATCTGGAAAGACAGAACGAGCATATATCGCATCAGAGTTTTCGATGACGGTAGATGCCAGAGAGCATACCGTCCAATGACCCCGATTGAGGAACTTCCCTTCGACCCTGACGAGTGGCACTGGTCCGAGGAAGTTCGGATTAGGCAAGGGACGACAAAAAAACTAACACTACATAATTTGAAAACCAAATCAGTCTACCGAATGCTCCGTCCCAAGCGAAGACTGCGGGAGCTAGGACAAATGGTATCTGCATCTCAATGTGGACCGCGGCCTGCTCAAACCCATCCGATGGTTCATACACTACGGGGACAGACCCACAAAGATTTCTGCCCTTCAGTGGCAAATAGCACATCGATGCCTACCAACAAATGACTGGCTGATAGAGCATACCCGCTTGGAACAACAAGGACGGNAAAAAAAAAAAAAAAAAAAAAAAGACATCTGTCAGAGCAAAGGACCAGAGTGCTCTGTGGCCCATTTCAAGGAAGGCTCAGAATACCGTAAATGAATACGGTCCGCTTGGACGCTCACATGCAGTCATCTTGACTGCCACATCCTTGGTCAGTGAATCATACCCTGACATCTGACACGCTGCCTGGATGAGACAGGATCTGTGAGCAGAGCATTTCCTTCTCTTTTTTCCGCATTTCTCTCTTCATTTGTTTTGTCAAGACATGGTTTTTCGTTTTTTATTTGACCTATTTTACTCTGCCACCCACCCGTGCCCCACCCGTCCCACACACGTCACACTAATCCAAATACATGGTAGTGGGAGATCCCACTAGCCATGTATATGGATTAGTTTGACGGGTGTGGGACAGGTGGGGGACAGGTGGGTGGCAGCATGAAATAGGGAAAATAAATGCAAAAAACCATTTCATTGCCAAACAAATGAAGAAAAAAAGTTTAAAAAGGGAAATAAAGTGCTCTTCTCACAGATGGTGTCTGCTTTAGGCAGGGGGTCAGATGTCCGGGTATGATTCACTGACCATGGTTGTACCAGTCAAGACGACTGCATGTGAGCGGGCACGCGGAACATATTCATTGACAATAGTCTGAAGCTTCTGTGAAATGGGCTGCAGTCCACACTGTTCGGTAGTCCTGACAGAAATTCTCTTTGGCAAAGTTGAATAAGAGTTAACTCCATACACCATTGCTGTAGGTGAGGGGATCGAATGAAAACTTTCGATGAACGAATCCTTATTTTAAATTGGTTGAATGCGTTGTGGATATGACATGCTTGTTGACAATGTTTTTTATTTTTACTCAAAGCTCAGTTTGTCTTCTGCATTATAGGGTAATCAATTAGTGTTCGTATTATGCTTGAGCGATAGACAAGTAGATGTCTATTTTTTTGTTTTCGCTTTGTCCCTTCTCGTATGATTGTTTCGGTAGGACTTAGGCTAGCCTCTGAGTTAGTAGAAGTTATGGGAGCCTCTTTTTCTTAAGGAAGATGCTGTCAAATTTTTTGTTAAATACTCGAAGTTAGTTAAGAGTTAGAGATGTCAACTATGATATAATATAGTTTAGTTTTTGGGATCAGTAGGAATTTTGGAAGCCTTCCTTTCTAAAGGAAGTGCTGCCGAAATTTTTACTAAAACCAAATAGTTAATTATTTTTTAAATATTTTTCAGAGTCTCGAGTTTTTTTTTATTTTATAGATTTAGTATAGTAAATATTATTCGAGCACACTTCCCTGAAGGAAGTGCTGCCGAATTTTTTAGGATTTTCACATCGTTACCGGACGCTACTGCTACGTAGCTTACAGTAAGATACGAAGTTGAACTCCGTCAACTCGATAAGTGATGTCTGGCTTGATTTTGTGACGCCGGTCATTGCTACCTGTGAGTGTTTTTCGGAGTCTTAAGCTTCATCAACTTCTGCTATCAGAGTGATAGCAGTTGGTTTGCGACTCAACTCTTACTCACCGTGATACCCACGCCCAAATGTATGTGACCCCGTAGGCGAAGGACATTTCCGTGTGAATAAAGTTCTTATTCTCTCAACCTCTCTTGAATGGCCGTGCAAAATTTGTGTGAATCGGGACGGGCGGGTATGCTTTTGCTGAGTGGGGGTCGGAAAGAGGCGTGTGAGACATGAACCTGGGAGTAAAGGACTAGACCACGTTTTGTGACATCTGCATTTGGATTTTCATTGGATTTCATATGTGTGCCGATATGTATGGGAGCAATGGCTCACTCCTCAATTAAGGGTGATATGAATGAATGAATGCAGGGTGTGAGTAACAAGGTTCAACTATGGCTGTGAGAATGACACTCCCTGATTTCCTCCGAGACTTGCTCTTTTTCTTTTTTTTTGCTCCTGCCATACGCATCTAACGAATAGGCAGAAGTAGCCGAGCGCAAAGTTTTGTGTTTGACCTTAGATCGGACAGAAACTTAGTTTGGGTATGGTGAATTGCTCGCCAACCCGTGACTACTCTTTTTTTTTTTCCTAAGGGAAGGGACGAGCGAATCCCATTTCAAAGGGGTTTTGTTTTTTAGCTTATTAGTCGGACGTTGGTCTTGAGCCTGGAATTCAAGGTCCTTGTCAAGTATATCCCAGACTCTGGTCCAGCACAAAAGGGTTTCCCCCTTGAGTCGGACCTACGCCTCTCACTTATCGTCACCCACTACCCAAAAGATAGGGGCGTTGCAAGGGCTTTACGACTTATCCTTCAGCCGTGCAATATCGTGAAGGAGGAACCTTTCATAATAGTTCGCTTTCGACACTTGAGCGCTGTGTGCAACCCCGAAACTCATGAGAGGCTGCGCAGATGTGGGTAACGCATGAAGCGTCGTCATGACAGCAGATCAAGTGAGTACACATAACTGGGCGTTATGTTTCCCTTAGCGCCTGCATTCATTTTATACAATTCTACACAGGCCTCGTGTATACACATTGGTCTTCTGAGTTATGGGTCAGTAGGAATGACAAAGGGACTAGGCTTATTTGTTTGTCTGAGTTCGTTTGTTTTGTTGCTTATCGCGTGGTTGAGTTAGGATGTCCCAGTCGACCGACGCTAAATCGCGCATGGGAGATCAACGCCCCAGCGCGACGGTTCGCGTACGGGTCCGAGTTAGGTGTGGACTTCACGTACCCCCTATGCTACAACATACAAGAAACGCCCTCGACTGGGTCACCTTCGCGATTGCAAGTAAAAGCTTCCGCGTGTGGTTCAGTAGCTCGGCGGGGATATGCCCACCCAAGGGATGGTGACAACTCCCGCGGGTGGAGGTAAGTTGTACCTTGTGAGACCCTGTCATGTCGTAGGGAGTCGATTGAGGTATAGTTGGCGCACTCGGCCGGAGCGGCTCCGCCGCTTCCCTTTTCGTGAAGCGACATGTGAATTCTGCCAATCCTGTGTGACGCGGCCGGGAAGGTACCCCCAGCGGGAACCGTGCGCTCAACATCGCCTCTCAAAGTAGAGGACCTTCAAAGGCTTAAGTGGTCCACCTACCCCTGCATCAAGCCCACCAACCTAGGGCCTTGCAATGGTAGATCATCCACAGATGTGTGCCCACTCCAGATTGGCTCATATCCAAGACAAACTTGGAGACCCAAGAGGTGTTGTCCCCGCTCTGCACCTTCTGCTGACGAGCCTCTCCTAAAAAAAGGGCCACATTGGAATGCTGTCTTTTGGAGTGCCTGATGGTGGCCCAACTGTGGAGATGGTGGTACGCGGCATGGCATTACCTAACCGACACCCACCTACCATGGGACGTTAAGCCATTTTGTTGGGGGAAACGCCACCACAGGCGGTAACCCAAAGATCGCCCTTCATGGCTAACCTGTTCAGCATCACATGCCTACCAGTCCTAATGGTCGCATGGCGCATGCAATGCTCACATGGACACAAACAACACATATATTCATGCAGGCAAGGGCATCGATATAGTGGATACAATCAGTGAACACTCACGTGGACTAGAAGGAGCTCAGGCAAATGGTGTCAAATGAACCCGATGCAGCCAAACACACCGACCTCTCATTTAGACCACCAGTACTTGGCCCAGATATCGGCCACGGGAAAAAATAGAGTAGAAACGTTTCTAGTCGAATGAATTTGGGCTTTCTTGTAGTGGCTGGTACGTTTCCTAAAATTGTGGCTTGTTCAGGGTCACAACTTCAGGAAGTACTGGTGGTTTAACTTCCACTCCCTGTGGGTGAATCACAAAGAGACGCTCTGTGAATTAGACCAACACAACCAACTACAGTGGAAACCTTGGCTAAACATGGAGAGGCAATGGGGGCGCCTGCCACGTGAACACCTCGCCATCCCCTTCCAACTGACAAACTTTGTCCTCATCCCATAGTAGGGGCAGACACCCGCCCTCCCCATCACACCCCCCTCCCCGCAACTGCCTCCCCCCCTCCTTATCCCCTCCCCCTCCTTATCCCCTCCCCCTCCTTATCCCCTCCCCCTTCTATCTTGTCCCTCTGACACTGCATCACCTGCCACCTCTCCATTCCTCACCCCATACCCCACTGCTGTATTCCGGCCAAGCAAGTTTCTCCCTCATGAGCAATAAACGCAGTTATGTACGAGGAGACGTGACAAACAGCCGGCAGGAGTATGGCCCACTGGCGGAGGACATCATGTGGAATGGGGCTTCAAGCCACAGTTAGCAGACCTCAGCACACATCAAGATGGTTAAACCACCAGTACTTGGCCCAACTATTGGCCATGGGAAAAAATAGAGTCGAAACGTTTCTAGTCAGATGAATTTGGCCGCTCCTGTAGTGGCCCGTACGTTTCCTCGGATGAATTTGGGCACTCCTGTAGTGGCCCGTATGTTACCTAAAACCGTGGCTCGTTAACGGGGGCACGACTTTAGGAAGTACTGGCTGTTTAACTAATGCTGCCAACAGCACACAACGGGCCACTACGGAACCCCGCTCAGGATATCAACACTGAGTTCAGTACATCTAGCGAATAGCAGAACTTAAATGAACTAGTATGAACACTGGGATGGCCCTGTGCCTCACATTGCATATGCATGCTACATATTCACGTTGTATCAGGCAGGGACGCTGGGACCCACTCGAATGTCGTTGTTTTTTTTTTTTTTTTTTTTTTTAAGCCCCTGTGTAAGCCCACTATCCCGGCGGTGGTGAGAGAACCGTCAGGATTGAGGGCTTATCTATCGGGCTGCTCCATCTATTGGTGGGGAGCGGCACCTGCTGGAAACCGTTATCACCTCCCAAAAGTGAAGTTTCAAAAGACCTCACAAAATTCTTTAGGAAATACATAAATCCCAGGAGTCTTTTCCTCATCTATCCAGAGGAGCGTCATCCATACTCGTCCTTACGGGGCTATCCAAACCCGCCTTATGTTCTTCATGAAATTTTCTGATTGGAAGGTACTAAAAAAACCTACAAATTGTAAGGGAGGGAGGAACTTGTGTATAGAGCAGTCGGTATCTGGCACCGGGCCCAGGGTGAAGAGGTTCCCCCCTTCCCAACATCCTGCTCAGTTGTAATCAATGCTGGCAGGAATCTCCCACAAGTGTGTTTCTTTCTGCTATACTTCAATATTCAGTCTGTATATGGGACGCTGGACCCATTTTCCAGCAGGTGATGCTCCCCACCAATAGATGGAGCCTCTCCCCAGGTGCTAGTGGTGTCTGTTCTTATCAGCAACACTAACCCTGGCAGGGGTATTTAAAAAAAAAAAAAAAAATGCTATGTAGATTCCCTCCGGCCACTGTCCCCAAAAAAATGTACGTAGGTTCAATTCAACTTGTGTGGCATACTGCGCAGCCACACGGGCCTGCAGGGCCCGTCCCGCGGTCTTAGCCTAAAAGCCTAAAAACAAGGGCTTACAGGCCCCGTGTAGTTTCAGCCTGAAAGCCTGAAAACGAGGGCCTGCAGGCCCTATGTCGTTTCAGCCTAAAACAGGGCCTTCCAGGCCCTGAGTCTTTTCAGTTTGAAACGGAGGGCCACTTTCGGGCCCTCATAAGATCGACCTGCCCTAACAATCAGGCACCAAACCAGGTTTTCAGGAACAGGCTATTTTTGGCCTGTTCCGACGACAGCCTCAGCAGGAGCTGCAGCGCCAGACCCTGGCTCGCCCTGGCATTGGCAAGAGCAGCCTCCTGGACTGCCTCGCCCTGCAGCTGCAGGCAGTGAGGAGGCAGGCCGAGTAGTACATAGGGAGTTCCCATGCACTTCACGGGTAGGCAGAAGGCCGGAGGCAGTCTTCAGGATTCGGCAGCAGCACTCTGGAGGAGCACTGCAGGAGTAGCGTTAGCGCTAGCAGTAGTCTTCAGCGCTGGGCGCTAGTAGCTGCAGGAGTAGTCTTCAGCGCAGGGCGCTAGTAGTAGTAGTAGTAGTGTTGGAGAGAGATGGCTGGCGGAGGCCAGTGAGACTTACCTGTGGCGCCATAGCTCCAGCTCCATCTTCAAGGTACCCGCATCAAGGCGCCAGCTTCACAGGTTAGTATCGGACAGAGAGAGAGAGAGAACTTCTTCTTCCTCTTCTAAGTCCACCATCTCTTCTTCACCCTCTCACTACCTGACTTCTCAGTATCTGCGGACTACGAGAGAGAGAGAGAGAGAGAGAGAGAGAGAGAGAGAGAGAGAGAGAGAGNGAGAGAGAGAGAGAGAGAGAGAGAGAGAGAGAGTGAGAGTTGTGACTTGAGACTTGATGACATTGGATCCAGACTCGACATTGGGATTCAGACATTTGACGGGGATTATTTGGGACCTGTATCGCAGACTTGGTGTTGACGACATTCCCATCTTCCCCTCTTCTTTGTTTAACCCCCCTCTTCTTTGTCTGTGTATGGCGGGGACTGGCGCATTCTTCCTGTGTGAGCGCCAGGCCCCTTCCCACCATGGAATGATGATGATATGTGTTTGAGGCTGCAATGCAACATTGATTGTTCGGATCATTGGTATCTAAGTCTTCCGCTATGCTATGTTGTACTTTTGTGAGAGAGGTTGGTTCTTGTTCTGGTCTGCACCTTTACGGTATGCAACAACTTGCCTCTGAAAAACGGCCCCCCAAAAATTGCTGATTTTTTTTTTTAATAGAACGTACGGTCAAATATAACATGCGTACGTTGTATTCTAAATTTTCATTTTTTTTATTTAAAAAAAAAACAAACAAAATCCAAAAAAAGTTCAAAAAACAAAACAAAAGTTGTACAGTATTGCAATACGAGCAACTTTTGACTGACGATCATGTCAAATTTCACAACCAAGTTCGAGAAAAAAATAAAAACAAGAATAGAAATATTCTTTTACCATTTTACGGCAGGGACATTCTGTTTTCTATGGGGCAAGTGGGTTGGAGTCACACCCAAGGTTTAGAATAGGCAACTCTAGCAGTTCCGGAAATGGAGTAAAAAAGGCGATCCTTTTTTTTTTTTTTTTTTTTTTTTTAAGGATCCAATCTATTGATGGGGAGCAGCACCTGCTGGAAAGCGGGCCCAGCGTCCCTCATACAGTGAGAATAATGTCTTGTTGAAGAACATAATCATGTGACGAGTGAGTTGAGACCTGCCTCTTCAGTCCACTGAGGACCGCCAGATATATCCATGCATTTCTAGCCTGTCTATGCTCTGAGAATAGTTACAATAGCAATCCTTGTTGTTTTCTGATGTAGGCTGGATGTCCAAACCATTGGTTGTCTACTATTGCCATAGCTGAAGGCGGGAATAAATCTGAGAAGTTCTCTAGGACCTCAAATGATTGCCTCGTTGAATTGTCATCCATTTGTGGAAAATGAGTTAAAAATCTTTTTTGAGGGGGGCAACAGTACCCTCTCCACCTCGCCATGACACATTGTGACACTCAACCTCACGCCCAGCACGACTTCCTGTTTCGGAGTGGGTATGGGCCCAAAAGTGCGTAAGAGGGGTGTGCCAAGGATTTTAGGAAAGTGGGGTTGGAGTCCCAGGTCGGAACTGAGATCTCCAGTGTCAAATTTAAAGGACAAGAGGGCAAGTGGTTCAGCGGACAAATAAACTTTCTGTTTTACCCTTCTCAGGACCGGGCGGCTAGTTTTGCCGACCCATCGCCTGGAGTGGGTTCGTACTCTGTGTACAGAGGGAACACTGTGGGTGTCTCTCTATGTAAATACTTGTCGTCAGCGGATCTCACAGATCTCGGAATCCGACGTGGACAGCCTCAGCCGAAGACTGTGTTCTTGACGTTCAACCTCGGAACGTGTTCGTCTGATATATCTTGCAGATCGATAAGCGTAATGTTGTTGAGTCTTCGGGGCTAGTAGGGGGCTATCGCATCCCAAGGGACAACCGTTAGATTATGGTAAGGGAGAAGGAGATAGAAGGGAGAGGAGTTAGTATCGATGGCGACGAAACCTCATTTCGCGTAATACTGGTGGTTACGTGTGTCGGGGTAATCCGGAATTCGCGGATTTCACCCTATGGCCTTCTAGAAGTCTCACGCACACAACGGATCGGTTTTGGTTTGGCAAGGATAGGCTGGGAACCTCAGGTTCGATTGGCGGAAGAGTTGTTCGTTTTCCCAATATTCTCGGTACTCGGCGTCCCACAGACAGTCGCGGGTAGTGACCCAGAGGGGAACGACGATGTCCATATCCCGTGAGAAAGACTCAATGCATTCATTTGGGAAATATAGTGTGCGGGCGGGTTAGAAACGGATCATGCAGACACGCGTATGCATGATGACTGTCTTTCAGGGTCATTCGTATACATGAGTGCGCCTCATCCACTTCCAACAATGCTCGTGCCTTCGTTGTCCCTTTATCTCAACCTGCTCTAATCTACTTCATAAAGATGTTGTCTGAAAGCTTAATGCAAATTAGACACTCGTTCGATGCAACGTGACGAAGTGTTTGGACCATGCACAAGGAAGACCCGACCCCTACATCACGCACATGATCTGCCACCGATCAGGCTGTAAGACTGCATACCATACATGCATCCATTCCTTTCCGACTTTGTACTCAGGGAGGTGACATCAATGGACTTAGCGCAAAACAAACGTCCGATCAATGTGTCATATGCCAAAGCATCCATGTACGAAGGAAAGAGAAGAAGGAGCAACTTCCATACTTCAGTAGGACACTCAATTCATACATGCCATAAACCCCGGACTCTGCGATCGACACCTCCATACTTTCGAATCCTTCAAGCAATCAACCAACGTTTGGAATCCCTCACTCATTCTGCATTGAAAGAAGGGAGACGGGAAAAAAAAAAAAAAATTCAAACACCAATCGAAGAAAAGAAAATCTGAGAGTGTCGCAAACGAAGATAGCTCAGATCAAGATCAAAATTATACAGAGGATGCGAAGAGATAACACCACTTCAACCTCTCTCTCTCTCTCTCTCTCTCTCTCTCTCTCTCTCTCTCTCTCTCTCTCTCTTTCTCTGTGTGTGTGTGTGTATGTGTGTGTGTGTGTGTGTGTGTGTGTGTGTGTGTGTGTGTGTGTGTGTGTGTGTGTGTGTGTTTCCACGATGCAAGCAGTTCATCGCCTCACATCTACCAACAACCCGAAGTTGTCATCCCGCTTAGTCCAAACATGCAAACCAGATTCGCCCACGTGCCACAGTTCTTCGCAGCCACACGTCAACCCCGCATATCCAGCACCAACTCGTCGGAATCGGTCGGATCGCCCAACTCCCTATTCACCATTCAGTCTCTGCTCATTAGTTGATCCTCTCAACCGTGCTACCTCCCAAGTGTAGATTAGAGAGTGAATTAGTCGCGTTCACAAAATTTATAGCATTTCGTATTTGCGTGAGATAATTCCGAATTATGTTGACGTAGGAGAGAAAAAAGAAGAAGGGAGTGCCTACGGGTGCATGACTGGGCAGCGGTGTGGGGGACACAACCACTCTCCACACATCGATCCAGTTATACACTTTTTTTACCCATGAGATAGACAAAAAAAAGGTGCAGGTTTTAGCGCGGAAAAAAATCAAGAGGGAAAGAATTACAATCACACTTGCGTTCGCCAAGAAGAAGCAAGAAGAGATTACAGTTGCGATTAAAATTTAGGCGCGGCGAGAGCAGAGCGCAAGACAGGGCTCAGCAATGCGCGCGTGAGTAAGGAACATTGTGCAATTACAACAACAAAACTCCTCGACAAACCGCGATGCCCCTAATTCCTAACCCAATTTTAAGCCCTAATTTTCATATTCCTCGTATTTCAAAAATTTAAGAGCTCTCGCGCGATGATCACG
Organism: Chara braunii; assembly: GCA_003427395.1. Taxonomy (NCBI): domain Eukaryota; kingdom Viridiplantae; phylum Streptophyta; class Charophyceae; order Charales; family Characeae; genus Chara; species Chara braunii. The sequence goes on from BFEA01000038.1 coordinate 1,239,611, forward strand.
CCCAAGTTCCCTTCCCATTTTTAGCATAACAAGAAAGAAGCTATGACAACAGTTATTTTCCACGCTCGCTAAGGCGCGCCTCAACTACCAACTAGCATGCACTCATGCAACTGGGCCGGCCCCTTTCATTCAAACCCCGAATTACTACCACGCAGGAAGTCGCGCATTTCAGAAAGTCGTTCGTCACAACATGACCCAACCCGCCTACATTATCCCCCCCCCAGCCAGTCTTTCGGGAATTGTAAAATTGCATTGTGAATATCCTTCTTTTGTCCCTCACTCCATCCAAAGCACATGCACAACGTTTGTACCAGAGTGCCCATATTATAGCTTTGCGAGATAGGGGAAAACAATTATGTACAAAATCTGAGGATGAGGGGGAGTCTCATGTTCCTAATAGGATAGCCCTCCAGTTCCAAGGCCAATCCAAGTTTGTCAATTGTCTCCAAATGCAATCCTATTTGCGCCACAAGAGTACGGATCCAGGGCACTGTAAGAAAATATGTTCAATTGTTTCTCTTATCTTGCGGTTAGGAAATGCCATATGACAGGACTGGGAGTGCTAGTCCTCGTTGTTCAAGACATGAGTGATCTATCAACCAATCATTAGTCGGGAGGCAGTAATGTATAATTTGCCATTGTAGTGATGCAAACTTAGTTGGGCGCTCTTTAAGCTTTTGGAACCAACGAACTGGACGGAAAGACTGAACATCGTTACATCTAGATTAGGTGCTAAGTCCAATGATCTTTGATAATCACCTTGACGTCCACCCTTGGTCGTAACATACGATATGTAGCTTTGACCGTGAGGGAGAAAAAAAATCTTGTTCTACCAATTTTCCTGGTTTGCCATTTCCATTCCTCCGGGTCGAGTGCAAGTTTGGGTATGGGGCATCTAGGATTATAGGCCCTCCAATGCTATATGGATGAGTCCCTTAGAACCCTAATCCAATAGAGTGTCATGATGGGACCCTAAATCTGCCAATTAGAATTTTGATTTTTCAAAAATATCCCACAAGCCCCCCAAAAAAGCTATGTTGTACAAAAGTGCAATACAGACAACTTTTGCCTGAGGGTCTTGGAAAAATTCCCAACCAAATTCGAGAAAATGAGGTTAGTACTATAGGCTCTTGCACATTTGTGCCATAAAACTCGATGTATAACTTACGTACGTACCCGTATATTGTGTATATATGTATACAATATACGTACGTTTTCTACGTTAAGACAGTAGCTCAGTAGGTTTCATGTCTGAGTGGCACCGGCCCACCGGGCATCAAAACCTGTTGCCGTCATTTTCAATGGCCTAAGGTTGGTCGAGGCCACAAAGACAATTGTCAATTTGCTGAGGTGAGGTGTGCCACCCTGTAACCATATATATGCGGGAGTATGAGGCCTGGTAGAAAGATTTGGGAAAGTGGCCCATGTCACCGGTTGTGGTGCCAAGGATGTGGTGGGAAAGACATGCTCAGGTCCTACTACCGTCTTCACCCGAATACAACGTACGGTCATTATTGTTGTATCAAGACTCAAAGATCCAAAAAAAATACAGCTATAATGACCGTACATTGTATTCGGGTGAGGACCATATGTAGCCAGTTGGGACATACCCGATAAAGAATTTTGTGGTTGAATTCTAATCGGGGTATCATCTCATCTGACATCCATGCCCACCAGCGGTGAAACCCTCAAGTTACATGATACGCTCAAGAGGCATGAACTCCGAGTACCTGTCATAACATAAGTTCACTAAACAATAATCTTGACGTATCATTCTACAAAAGTATCAATAACGATGATTTGATCCAGCAGCCAACTCAGTTGGTTAGCATCGCAAGTGGCATTCAGGAGGTTGTGGGTTCGAGCCCCACAACTGTTTGTAGCGTACTTAGTGCCAACCAGCGGTGATAGTCTGCTTGATACCTCTGATCAGTATTAGCAGGGTTCTTGGCCAACACGGGTGTGAGTGTGAGTGTGAGTGTGAGTGTGAGTGGGTTGTGTGTGGTGTGTGGGAGAGTGTTGGCCTTAGACACTGCTGTTATCTGGTTGGGGTTATCCGGTTGGGGGTGGGGGATGATGAAAAGGGAGGAGAAGCTATTGGCAAAATGCTGAGTCTTTGCATTAGACGGATCCCCACCAGCGGCCCCACCCCATCCTTGACCACCATGGTTGGGGAGGGAGGCAACATGCATCCCCTCGGATGGCTGGAGGGAGACAACAAAGCTATGTTTGCAGGGGTCCCCTGTATAAGCCTTAGGAGTAGTGGTAGGTAGGTAGTGAAGGTGAATTGAAAGAATTTGAAAGATGATGAAAGATTTGAGAGAATACTTTAGCATAGTTAAAAAAAAAATAAAGATAACTATGATTTGGAATTACTTGGGGCCAGTCACCTGTGGATATATCTTTAGTGCTAACCAGCAGTGATAGTCTGCTTGATACCTCTGATCGGTATTAGCAGGGTCCTTGGCCAACACGGGTGTGAGTGTGAGTGTGAGTGGGTTGTGTGTGGTGTGTGGGAGAGTGTTGGCCTTAGACACTACTGTTATCGGGTTGGGGTTATCCGGTTGGGGGTGGGGGATGATGAAAAGGCAGGAGAAGCTACTGGCAAAATGTTGAGTCTTTGCATTAGACGGACCCCCACCGGCGGCCCCACCCCATCCTTGACCACCATGGTTAGGGAGGGGAGCGACATGCATCCCCTCGGATGGCTGGAGGGAGACAACAATGCTATGTTCGCAGGGGTCCCCTATATAAGCCTTAGGACTAGTGGTAGGTAGGTAGTGAAGGTGAATTGAAAGAATTTGGAAGATGATGAAAGATTTGAGAGAATAATATAGCATAGTTCAAAAAAAAATGAAGATAATCATTATGATGATTTGGAATTACTTGGGGTCTCAACCAATTCACCTCAGTGTTCATCCATCACAACCAGATACCAATTAGGGAAGAGTGGGGCTGTGGATAGCAGGACATCATTGCAAGGCATGACATCGATTTCAGGATCCTCAGCACTGAAGAGTCTATAGCACGTCTTGCAGGTCCTACCATTCCAGTATGCCACGTCCAAGTCTAGATCCAGGTCTCCCACACCGCCGACTACCCTACAGCAGCTCTTAGGACTCAGCTGCACGCCGCAGCACAGCAGTGCTTCTGCCAGTCACGCAAGTCATCTTATGATAACGATCTCAATGACTGGACTTTTGCACCCGGCGCTTCGCTTTCGGACTTCCTCTTCTGGTTATGGGCTGGACCCTTGGCCGATGTTTGTCGCTTCTGAAAGTTCCCTGACCCTCCTGGGACTTTGCTGCTGACTGGACCAACTGGCAAAAAGGCCTACTGACTTTCTATTGCAATGAGCCCCCCAGTTCAACTCTGAATTCCCAACATGCGACAGCGGACCATTCACATGAGAGTTCACACGAGAACAACAAGATGAAACTCAAATCAGCACAAAGAAGAGTATCCAGCGGCTTCGGCCACACTCAACAACAACAGCCCGATCCAGGTATGTACCCGACTTTCTCTCCCCTCTCATGCAACCCTTTCTCTCTCTCTCTCTCTCTCTCTCTGAAGAAGAAGAAGAAGAAGAGAAAGAGGGGGGAGTAGGAGAAGAAAAAAAAGAATAGTGGCTATGGAGGGGCGAAGAAGAATCACGAGGAGGAGGAGAAGAAGAACTCTCCTCTCTCGCACGCTTCTGATGATGATGTCACGAATATTGACCAGCGAAGGTGGTGACTCCCAATGCACGTCGCTGTTGAAGGCCGGTCTCATGACCGGTATGAAGTCCCAGCTATGGCGCTCAGGTAAGTCTCTCCCTCCCTCGTGGACATGGCCTCCACCGACCTCTCCACTCCAGCCTCCTCCCCTACTCCTCTAACGCTGCTCTATCGCAGGTCTCCCCAAACTGGCGCTGCCTCAGCAGTGTGATGCCCAACTGAGGCTCCCGCGCGAATGTCCCCCAAGTGGAGGACTGGCCCAACTATATACCGCTGGCCCGCTGGGCCTGGCTGAGCAGTCCTCGGTCTGCAATCAGGACCATCAGATCTGATGTCCGAGCGATGGTCCTGATCGCAGGCCCAAGTCCTGGTCCTATGATCCTGGCCAAAAACGGCCTGTCTGGGTCCCTACCGGACGTTCAGGCAACCCTGCTGATGCAACAGGGTCCTGAGGACTGGGCTAGGCACAAGCAGACGAATGCCTGGTCCAGTCCCAAATATGGACAAAGTTGAACCTGCCCTGCAACGATCGAAACTGAAATCCAATGGTCCAAACAGGCATCTGCTTGTTCGGATGAAAAAAAAAGTCCGAAGTCCGAAGTCCGATCCGACACATCTGAAACAGACAAAAATAGTCCAGACAAAACCCAGCCCCAAACTCGCTCAGCAAAATAAATGAATAAATGCCACAAGTGGTTATCGGGTAGCTGAAAATTCAGGAATGAAAATTCTGAAGTGAGAGTTTTGGGCAGTCTGAAAATCCTGAATAGTCCTGAAGTGGTAAAAAGTCCGAAGACCGTGAAAACCACCTGTTTAGGCAGGCTGCATCCTGAAGTGG